>JAODIE010000004.1:6498754-6566757 GCA_027575565.1 Diploeciton nevermanni | reverse complement strand
AGTTGTGAAGCTGGGAAGAAGAATCGCCACGAATTTAACTTGCTTACTCGGCACAATTCTACATCAGGGCGACGACAAGTATAATTATGAATTTGCGCTTTTTGTCTGAGGGTGGCAAGTCTCTAAAGGACTCGGGACGAAGGTGAGGCACGACAAGGACGCGATCGGAAGAATGACCAAAGGCTTCTCGCCCAGCCAGTCGAAGCAATCACGCTCAAAGCCGGTGCCCTGCGGGGACTCGTAAAAAGTCATTGCTTTATTGAGACATCCTCGACGCACACGTACGCGCCCGCTCGCCATCGCATCGCTGTGATAAAGCAGTACGGCATTAAGCGTTCCCTTTGGTGTCACTCGTGTGCAGCTTGCACCGGCGGAATTCAATTTCGCGGCGGAACCAATTCAAATATGGTATTCGTATCGCAACGTAAAGGCCTTTTGCGTACATATCTCTCGGGGATCCGGCACAAACACTTGCAACACTTTCTCGGGCCGTGCATCAACCTAGCTGGCAATCGGACACTTGCATGAGTTGATATAATTGCGCTCGGGCGCGAACCAAACGCGCCCGAGCGGTCTTTAGCATCATCGTGTGCTGCGCCGAGCGTGCTTTTCTCTGGGATTGTAAATCGCGAATAGCCTTGCATCGCCCATGCACAGGCCCGGTGAGCACGTTTATACCAGTTTTATTTTAATCGCAATAATTAACATCGCTGCAAGATATACTTAAGCTCTTGCGAGGCGGGCTCGCGCACGTTGGAGCGAGGTCAGGCGCATACCAAGCCGTCGCGTGTGCAAGCTAGACGATGGACGCGCACACACCGACGAGCAGGTGTGAATATTTAAGAAATAGTCACACTGCGCCGCTTGGTTCTTCAGCGGCCTTTCAACCGCAGCCAGCCGCGCAGCGCGGTCCTCGTTTCATCATAATACGCTGGGCGGACGCGAACTCTGAAGTTATTTCCATAAGCACTTGAACATCCATCGTGCACACCGTCGTCGTCGCATATGATAACCTCGCAAGTGCTACGATAATGAATGCACCTCACACAGGCGGCGGCGGCCGCGGCCTTCCTCTGGAATTGAAACATTTCGCATTTCGCCATCTTGTCAAGGTGCCGCGGCGCTTTTGAAAAGTTGCACTATCCCCATTTTGCGTCAATAGATCATCCGCATCTGTCCAGGGAGCTCAGGGCATTCTAGGTCTGGGCATTCTACGCCGGCATTACAACTACAAGGTAGCGTGTATGGGTGATATATATTTCTCGCAACACTGGCGCGGGCCGTGGGATGGGAACTGATCGGCCAGACTGGCCTGGAAGACATCCGCACGCCAAGGAATCATTTGGGATTACATTATAACTCATGCGATGGAATTTCATATTAGAACAATATGAGAGCCCTCCTCTCGTGCAACTTGTCTCCGAAATCCATGATATTCGCCAACAAGAGAGCAGCAGCCTTGGTTGTATGTCAGAGGCAGGCAGGGTCGATGGATCGCGCTCGATTATTACACGCCTGCGTGAACAGGTATCTCTCGGGCGGCAAAAAACATAATTGAAGCAATGTGGCCGGGGAATAATTACATTGATGTCTAGTTTGTGCGAAAGTTTCGCAAACCATCCGTGGAGCCGTGAAAGGTATCTTAATCACACGGCATTAAAGTATCAGATGTCATCCTTTCAAACGAAATTCAATGCGAAATCTTCAGCTCCGAATATCTCTTCCTCAATGCGCCTTTACGGCCGGCATTCGCTTAATGGTCTTTCCATAACCGATTTAACCGCGCAGCGAAGGCCGCAGGAAATCTAGTGTAGCAACAGATATAAAACCGGCCCGGAAGCCGGGACTCGAGTGAGTTATACAGTGATCTCGAGCGGTAATCCTGGGAAAAATCTAAAAATCAAGCCGGTGGATCAAAGTCGGCTAAACCTCCGCGATGGGGATAATCCAGTCGGTTTGCGCCGAGGACGATGGAGGAACAATTTCGCCGCTCAAAAGCTGGAATCCTCTTGGTAATGCAATGTGTAATGTTTCATTGAATAAGACGCATCGCTCGAGGAGAGCTCACGATGGAAATGGTCGTATCGGCGAAACCGGTCTAAACGCCAACTGTTAGATGCCTCCTGCCGCTGTTGCAACATCTCCACAGAGCGCCGACGAGAGCTCGCAGACAAAAAGAGCTAGCGGTAATCGCGGGCCCCGGAGTCGATTGCACATGGGGCCATCGCCGGACTGACCTTCGTCCGCATAAACATGCACGCTAAGTACCGGCTTACATCTCACGCGGACGTGCAACTTTATAAGCACACCGGCGTGCCTTGTACCTTGCACGCTCGGAACGTTCTGTGCCATCGAACTGCTTGTTCTCTGCTCCTGCTATTAAAATCCACGGGCTGCAGACGCTCGTCCACTCCATCACTTTAATTTCGCTCCATTACGCATTGCTATCATTATAACACGGCCGGTGCGGATCTATCGAAACACTTTATTCCCGACATTACAAGCAACACCAACATGATGAGCGTATCCCCACTCCGCACAGAAATGAATTTGGTAAAAAACGCTTTATCGAAATAACCACTTTCTGCTTTTTTTTTGTTGCTTGTGCTTAAATGCCCGTCCTGTTGGATGCATCATTTAATTTATTTCGTAATTTTTATTCCTTGATTAATCACGCGGTGTCGCTGGGCAATGCGTCATAACTCATTCGAAAGCCATCCATTAGCAGACTATGCGACGTATTCTCATAGTCGTCTAGTTTTCTCTAACAAATGCTCTCCATTTCTTGCCACAATTACTAAAAAGTAACCCTCAGGAAGAACGGCAGTGCGGGTAGCAGATACTAATGCAGTTAATGACTCTCTACTACCTCTGCAGATAATGGGAGGTGTGTGTCAAGGTGCAATTTTGTTCCTTCCGAAATTTGCCCGAAGTACAAAGTAGTAAATTTGTAAAATTATTACCGGCTAGGCCCGTTATGCACATATATTACCCACGCTAATCTTTATTTTCGCCACGGGCCCAAAAGGAAGTCTGCCCGCCCCAGTGTCGAACGAGGCGTTTCCCCCCATTTCGCTACCGCGTACAATCGCAATCGCGTCTATATTAGTGTCTAGATAAGGTTTTGAAGTTTTTGCTAGCTTGTGCATAATTTGTAAAAACATGACTTTAATAGTGTTGGGAATCTTAAGCGCCGATTCGCACGCAACATGAACACGACACAACAACTTTATGAAAATGAAAAGAAAAGAAAAAAACCAACAACTTTAATGGTGCGCATTGGCAGGGTGAAGTCAATCAAAAACTTAAAGTCTTGCACACCTGACGTTCATTTCGATTATGTCACCCAGTCGCGTGCAAACACTCGACTGGTTTTGTTGGCGAATTTATGAAAATTTCGATTTTGATGTCGAACTTCATGCAGGAAATAACAGTAACTTTCCAGGCTCGTGTCACAAATTGCAATGTGTGTCATGTCAAGCAAGACACATGTAGGTCTATTCTGGCGAATTTTCTACGCAGCTAGTGTGTGCGTGTTTTCACTGGATCCCGTAAAAATTTAATACGTGTAATAAAAGTTTGCCGTTATCCTGACGCGCGGCGCGGCGCGCTGCTCTTTTTATGTTTCACACCATTGCGATGCGTGTGTCTTTTAATAGAGAGATTATATTTATATATCGACTAGATGAGATGTAATGGGCTCGGACGCACCGGTGCGAAATGCGCGCAGGTAGAACGGACAAGAATTTTGAATATATGAAATGCGAATGCGTACGGGGAAGCATGGGCTTGAGGTGTGCACGCATACCTTGTGCGAACGGCAAGAACAACAGAAACAAGGCGTGGGAGAATTTCACATTCCGCGGAAATTTAGGCACCGCGCCTGGGCGTGTGTTGGATTTCACACAAGCGTTGTTTACATCGCCTCAGATTTACCGCCAACGGACAACAAAGTGATCTACATGACCGGTCTGCATTGAAGATTGTTATTTTCACGGCGATTTTATCGTCTTGTTTTTTTGTCGAGCCTCTGTTGGTTCTCTTCATTCCGGCTAAAGTCATTAACTGCAGCACGGAGCTATCAATCAATCTAATAAAAAAAAAAAAACAGCGCGTTCGCGCGTTAATCAAACTTTCCAACTATGAAAAGAAGCTCGATTGTCGCTTGCTGCTCCTCATTTCGATGCGCGCCGTAGTTTACTTCCCACCATGTTTCTCATCGGGCTCGAAAAAGTTTTTATTCATTTGTACGGACATTAGTTTAATGCGCTTACTTACTTTCGAGCGGCGAGCCACAATGCAGGTTGATTTTTTATTTATAATAAAAAGGCGCCCGGCCGAGAGCGCGCTCGCATATTACGTGCGCTATCTAGTTTAGTAATTGACTGTACGTTCGCGAGCAACATTCCAGTCTGATGCTCTTCTTGCCGCCTCTCTCTTCCACACGCCCGCCGTCTTTATTCCAATCAGCGGCTAGAGACAGGTTTAAGAATCCGGCTCCTCGCGCGTCTTTCTTTCGTCTTCTTCGTGGGGCCCCCAGAGCTTGGTCGCGATGCGGGTAGCTGTGGTCGCGCGGGCTCATGAGCATGCTGCCTCGCAATGAACTTAACTGTACTTATTGCGCCGCATCTAGCAGCTAAGCAGCCACACATTGATTTGTATCAGTGGCCAATAACCCAGCACAATGCGCGAGGGCTTCAAGCTCGTACGCGCCAACAAATAGTTTGCATTGTGAAATTAACTACGTATGCCTGGGCCGTCGCTCTGCATGCGCGCCGTCCGATAACGAGATAAAGTTTGAAGCAGTGAACTTGCTTCCTCGAGCTTCTTTGTTCGTCCGACATTTGAATTGGGCCCGTGCGGGAGTTGCACCCAATTATTGCAAGCCATTGCGGGATTTTTTTGCGTTGTTGGGTAGTGACAGGATTGCGAAGATGGTAGGTTGTGAATAATAAGAAGAACGACACAAGGCGGCTTGATCAGCCAATCAGGAACTATTTAAGTCATCTAGCCAATTTGAGAAAATTATTTACTAGACTTCGTACTAGAAATTTGACGAGTTGATGTCTAATTCTCATTGTGAAGAAAGTCCTAATCAAAGTGGGGCTAGAGTGCAAGCGCTTTACCACCATGAAGGCGTTGCATCGCGGCGACAGCATCACGGAAAAAGCAACTCCATCAATGCCTAGCACTGTGATTTATTCCGTAATGAAATAATGTCGCCTGACGCGAGCACTTAGTGTGTGGCACATCGCTGCCGGGAATTATGAAAGATACGAGAAGTAAATTGATTGTGAAGTAGTTGATAACCTCTTCTCAGTCAGGCTGTTCCCTGCGTGGTGTGCGTCGTCGGCGGAGAAAATAAACAACATTTTAATCGCTATTGTAATTCTTGCGTACAATCTTTCTCTTCGTCGTGTTTCATGATTATGCGATGCGGCGCACTGGTGCAGGGCACGCGCGCGCCACTCATAATTCATTTTATTAGAACATTACCGGGAATGTTTAGGTGTTACGCGCGTCTTCACATTGTAACGCATAAATATCGCCATTTTCAGCCGACCGCTGAAAGACTGGCTGTAAAACACCCAGTTACTTTTCCATAGGCGCACCAACGCGCACAGGTTTACGAGCGTATTAGATATCAATTTGTAACTTATATAATTTGTGCGAGGCGCTCGGCTGAATATAATCATTGGCATTGTGTCCCGGCTGTCTTCGGCTGATATTCGCAATCCAACAGGTATTAAATGCACCGCTGATTTGTGCTTCGAAAGGTGTTGCTAGACGCCTTGGCTGTGCCTGCCAGCGACACAACAATTGAACGTGTCGCAATGCAGATATTAATTTAATTGGCCTTAATATGCATGCATAATCTTACATTAATGTGGACGCTGCGACGTGTTGAATGAATATTCATCGTATTAATAACATTGTTTTGCATTGCCACCACAAAGAACTGTGCCTCTGACCCGGATTTGGTTTGTTGCAGAAATGTACCGGTATGAGACTGCTTACGCCTGCGAGGGTAAAGTGCTGAAAATTGAGTGCAAGGAGGGAGAGCTCATCAAGTTGATACGAGCCAACTATGGCCGCTTCTCCATCACGATATGCAACGACCACGGGAATACCGACTGGAGCGTCAATTGCATGTCGCCGCAGACCTTAAGGGTCTTGCGTGGCAAGTAAGTTACAGTTGCATGGTGTTGATGGTTTGTCAACAGGTTACTGACTAACAATTCATAAAGCTCATGTGTGGGTTCTACCGTTACGTCAGAGAGGGTTTTGTGTGCGCGAGGCTTGAAATCATGGGGAAAGTTGGAATTAACGGCTGAATTTTTGGCCATGGGCATGAAATTACATGTTGGGTGGAAATAATACAGCATGTTGGAAGTTTTCTTCTTCTTCTTGTTGTTGTAGTTGAAAGCAGCTGGCACAACAAGAGAGAGAAAAAAAAAAGGAAAACATGGGGTTTTAATTTCATATTAAGTCCAAAATGCCGAACTAAATATAAGAGCGGCTCCAAATATTTATGCATCAAAGTTAACCTCAGGATTATCATGGTAATAATGGGCGTAAACATGTCTTTTTAATAAACTCCAGCCACATTTCCGAACAAAACCATGTAATTTAATATTGAACGAAATTCGCCAAGCAGGAAATTTATTGATTGCGCCGCGCTGAATGTGTTGGAGTTCATTTACGGTGAAAAATTAATCATAATCCCCCCCCCCACCCAAAACATTTGACTAAATAACTGAATATCATGTTGGTGATATCCAATTGAAATGTGCTTATATTCTGTTTGTGTTTCTGCCAATATTGTATGTTACGTCGAGCGTCATCAATCTAAACCAAACAAATCATCCATTCATTACAGTAATTGTTTTTCTCTGCGCGCCCGCCGATCGCCGCCTCATTGTGACCGTTGCATTGTGTGTTCATAACAAGATTAACAAAAGCATGAACGGCGTATGTTGTGGGCTGGAAGGCCGTGTCAATGCAAGTGCCAACTCGCTGGACGCGAAGAGTGTGTTTGCTCACGAGGGCAAATTGTTCTTTCTTTCAGATGCGAGGCGCAGCAGAATTGCACTGTCGACGTCAACAATGAGGAGTTTGGCGATCCGTGCGTGGGTACTAAATATATCGAGGCACATTACAAATGCGGTAGGATTGCATTTTTGATGCGGATGCTGGCGGAAACATACAATGTCGGTAGAAACGAGGAAGTAATTACACGTGTACGAAAGAATTCGGTACAAAAAATGTCAGCGCTGGAATTTATTTGATCGTTTTCGAAAACAGGTGTAGCGAACATCAGAACTGCAGCGTGCCGGCCAGCACGGCCATGTTCGGTGATCATTGCACGGGCACTCTGAAGTACCTCGAGGCCCATTATCAATGTCTGCCTGGTAAGTTACGCAATCGCATTTACTGCACTCTCGGACAACGCGAGCATATTTTAATGAGCGTAGATTTTGTTTATTTAGTATTTTACTTCCTCTGTTTCTGCCTGCCATCATTTCTAACGAATACATTTGAGTTTGGAATTGAACTTCTTGTTTTACTTCACTCTATTTCGGACCTTTCACTTGTGTATGGTTGCTGTATTCTTGTGAAAATTGAAAATAAGAAGTTGAGTTTCCTCTAATCTTGCATGCGTTTGCTTTATAAGCCAAATTTATAGCTGCCACCACTACAACGACGAATCGTCCAACACCGCCGTGGCTCATCACCTCGCAACCTCCAATGTGGAGCACGGTGAAGACGTCAGCGCGACCTCCGCCGCCACCTCCCAAGGCAACGGGGACACCAGTGGCACGAACAACGTTAGCCACCACAGCGACGTTGCACCATCATACGCATACGTCGACATCAATGCGGCCTGCTCCTGTGAATCCACTTCCTGCCACCTCCTCCGAAGAAGACGACATCCTAGCGCCCACATTCAGTGAGGACACTCCTTTCAAGTCGCACAACGATGCGACTACCTTATCTTTTACTACCTCGCACCCTCGCCGGATTACAGGTACTGGTACCAACCAGCAAAGCAATTTCGCGAGGGATGATTCTATGGGTTATGTTGAAAATTTAGATTCCACTGCTTCTGCGGCGAGTGCAAACGTGCCCTCGTCTGGTCTGATGCCAATGTCCAATGACGAGGCGGACAACTGCCGTCCGATAACGATGCGTAGCATATACTGGAACTGGACACGTGCTAGCGAGGAGATTCGGATACAGCCGTGTCCAGGTGGTACTACCGGTTTTGCAAAGTGGCGCTGCACTAAGGTGCCTGGTGCGGATCCTCAATGGACACCGGCCACGCCTGATCTTAGCGAATGTCGCTCCGTTTGGCTAACCAGCCTCGAGCAGCGTGTAAATTTAGGCAAAGACCCTTTGATTTCCATTACTAGCGACTTAGCTCAAGTGACAAGCAGCAAAACATTGACATTGTATGGCGGTGACATGATGATCACGGCGAAAATCATCCAGAAAATGGCACAGAAGATGGCCATGGACATTCAGACCTTCCCGGATACGCGACAGCGCGAAACAATCGTGACCGAGATGCTCAACGATGTTGTGAAAACGGGAAGCAATCTGTTAGACTCCTCGCAACATCCTTCCTGGCATGACCTCAGCCACAAGGAGCAAATGCGTGTTGCTACGTCTCTTTTGATCGGTTTGGAGGAGAACGCCTTCCTGCTGGCGGAGACAGTGACGCGGGAGAAGACCGTCGATCAGGTCGTCAAAAACATAAGTAAGTACTTTCTTCCTCTCTCTCTCTCTCTCTCTCTCTCTCTCTCTCTCTCTCTCTTCGGTTGCGCCCTTCGACCATGCCTGCCTGTCATTAAGGCGCGCGAGAGCGGCGGAGATTTGAACAAAAGCGGGCGGGGGTTTTAATTAATTGCTCATTGTATGTTGCGTTCCAGTGTTGTCCGTGCGGGTACTCGACACGAAGTCTGTGTCGACAGAGCGCTTCCCCTCGGGTGATAATAAATGGTCGTCGAGCAACGACACAATCGAACTGCCGCAGGGCGCACTGCTCGAGAACAGTGACGGACGGCTAGTGCGGCTGGTGTTTTTCGCTTTCGACCGCCTCGAGGAGATCCTCCAGTGGCATCCCGAGTCGGCGGAGGCGGGCGCCGGCCGCAATCTGACGCGGGTGCTAAACAGCAAGGTGATCTCCGCGAGCCTGGGCAAGGGGCGGCACATCCAGCTGAAGGAGCCGGTGCGGCTTACACTGAGGCATTTGCAAACTGACAACGTGACGAATCCCAGTTGCGTCTTCTGGGACTACACGACGAGCGCCTGGTCCGAGGAGGGCTGTCATGTGGAAGGCACCAACCACACGCACACCACCTGCCTGTGCAACCACTTGACAAACTTCGCCATCCTCATGGACGTGCGCGCGGTCTATCTGCCGCCTGAGCATCAGTTGGCGTTGCAGATTATCACCTACGTCGGCTGCAGTATCTCCATCGTGTGCCTAGTGCTCGCCATCATTACATTCCAAATGTTTCGTGGCCTGAAGGTGAGTTTGTTGCAGCCATTTATCATGCTTTACTTTATTTACTTCAGCAAAGTTGGTTTTGCCTGCGACGGGCAAAGCTCTGGTATTTGTTGCATTGTTGTAGTTTGGGATACTTGCAAAGCAGTAAATTAATGTGCACATTTATTTCATAGTGTGATAGAACGACGATCCACTGCAATTTATGCGTGTGTCTCCTGATAGCGGAAGTGCTATTCCTCGCCGGCATAGGCCGGACTGAGAACCAGATAGCGTGTGGCGTAATCGCGGCGGTGCTGCAATACATCTTTCTGTGCGCGTTCGTATGGATGTTCTTCGAAGGTAGGTGGCTCGATTACTTTCATTAATTACGCTCAAAATGTAGCGCGGTACATGAGAGGTATCTGCAATGTCTGCGCTCACTTGTAGGTTTTCACCTGTACGTGATGCTAATTGAGGTATTCGAAACCGAAAAGTCTCGCATCAAATGGTACTATCTTATTGCGTACGGTCTTCCGCTGATCATCGTCGGCCTATCGGGGACGTTCTTTCCGCAGGGCTATGGCAACGAGCGCTACTGTTGGCTTCGGTCGGATAATTACATCATCTACACATTCGTTGGACCTGTGTCTTTCGTATTGGTGGTAAGTAGTGTTTCTGGGAACGTTGATCGCAGCTTAATCAACTTGCCTTGTTGTGTTACAGTTAAACGTCATCTTTTTGTTGATGGCCATTGTTAAGATGTGTCGACACGCGAATCCAACAGTGGCAATGAAGAATAAAGAACATTCGCGACTCGCGAGCACTAGGTACGTCCGTTTCCGTTCATGATTCCGTTCATCAAATCTCAATTGATTGGACTTGTTACTGTGTTTGGCATGTTTGATTTACAATTAACATTATATTTACTCGTATCAAACGAGCACTAATCATACAAGACGTTAGTCGCACGTCAATCGACATGCAAACTATTACTAACAACACTCTTGAGACAAACTGTACAATTATTGTAAATACGTTCAGAGCCAATGCAAAGTCTTATGCCGTCTCTTGGTGAATGTTCTAATGTAAGATTTCTTTCTTTTCTGCATGGGCTCGTAAACCTATCTCGTCTTGGTAACTTTGGTTGGTAACCGGTAGTGGGAAAAAAGAGAATGTTCTTCAAAGCAAAATTCTGTTTCACTTGTAAGATACTCATTGACATTCCTAGTTTTATTCTATTTAATTAAATCTTCCTTTTGATGTATGCTTGCATGCCGACTATATTCTCTAACGCATGGCGGATGTTATGAATATTTAAAGCCAGCACGCGGAAAAACATAACAGGAATCATATTAATGAAATTTGCGTAGTGCAAAATTAAATTTGCCATTAGATTTTTTTATGCGCGAATGGAATTTAATATGGAGTTGTTGCTTTGTATTGTTGCTGGCGGTGCTCACGCGAGAACCGGTAATAAAAACAATTTCATTTTAGGACATGGCTGAAAGGAGCAATAATCCTTATATTCCTGCTGGGACTGACGTGGACGTTTGGATTCCTCTATTTGAATAGGGAGACGGTCGTGATGGCCTACATTTTCGCAATTTTGAACTCGCTACAAGGATTCTTTATTTTTGTGTTTCATTGCGTTCAAAACGAAAAGGTAAGAAGCGGCGGCTCAACGCAAACAACTAGTTTATTCTTGTAATCCTCGAATGAATATATGTTGTCGCGTTTTATTAAAAACGAGACGCGCGCCGAAGTATTATGATTGTACGTGTCAATGTTGGCCAACAGTCGTTGTGCATTTTAACGAACGAAGTTTCAACTTCTTCAAGCGTCGTGGCGTGCTCATACTGCTTCGTTCTTTACTAAGCCTCGATTTATTTGAAAAGTTTCACTGTTTTACTGCCGGTGTCGTCGTCTGCGTGGAGTGTGGAGGTAGTTTATTTTAAGTTTCTTGTTCGTTTCGCAGGTAAGAAAGGAGTATCCGCGTTTCATCCGGAAGCACTCCTGGCTGCCGAAATGCCTGCGCTGCTCGAAGCCATCCGCCGCAGGCGGCAGCAGCAGTAGCGGTGGTGGCAGCTCGGGGGTTGGCAAGGAGGGCCGCACTAGTCTCTATCCCGGTTCGAACGGCAACCCGTCCGCACCGCCGGACAACTCAGTGCTTTCGCAGCACGGCACAAGTGTGGGTACCAACAATATAGTCTCCAATAATCTTAATAATGTGCGTCCCGCCGTTCAGTCGGTTCAGTTCCTCCCTCGAACCGAACTCAACAATGCAAGCACCACCACGATGAACCACAACCGGCTGCATAATATAGCGCAACAAGGTACCTACCGCCCACGAAACGACGATTGACGTTTAAATGGCGGAGATTCTTCGGGCCATCGCGAGATAAATGGCTTCTTGCATTACCATTTTTGGTACCTCTATAGCGTCACTCGCGATCTCCGCTATTCGTCGATCGGTCTTTCGAGGTACATCAATCTGTGGGAAGCGCCTCTTGCTAGTTTTCGATTTGTTTATCTGAGCTGCTTACTAACTACCGTGGTGCTCTGTGGTGGTGCGTGCATTGCGTGCCTCCTTCCTCTCTATTACGCATGTATACCTCTGATAACCGTAGCAAAACCCCGCAAATTACAAATTAACTCTCTTACTCAAGCTGCTTCATCGTTTCACTTTAATCCTCGTACGTAAGGTTGTAACTGGTTCCTGTGAAACCTGCACTGCACAACTTGGTGAAGGTGGTACCCTATCCTTGGTCTTGTTACAGTTGCAGCGGGATTGGAAAGCGCAGAGTTTGACCAACATGAATCGGGTAGGCAATGTCACCCCGCTCGCTACCACGATGGCTGCCACTTTAAGCAGGCAGTCGCAGCAGGTGGGCGACGCGCCTGTAGAGCCCCCAAACACCTCTACTCTACCTTACATTCGTAACTTCTATAAGCAATCCGCTGTCAATGCTAACCTACCTAAGTCTGCTTCTACTTGGGGGCCTCTACACAAGCCCTTAAACTGGAAGGTGCGTAACGTAGAAGGATTTTCATCAGGATGACACAAAATTATCTACACAAAATTTTTGATTTTAATACCGAATTATGTAGATCAGATTACTGCACTGAACTTATGAGTTACCGTGTTGGAGTGATTTTTTATTTGATACAATCTTGATGAAGCCTTTCTATTATTGGGTACTGCTTCAAGCTTGTTTAACTCCCTTCTCTTTTTGTACTAATCTTAGAACTAGGTCGGATCTCTGGACGATTGCTATATTGTAATTTTTGTTTTAGCAGAACATTTCTTTTAAGTCGTACAGCCGGGATTCCGGCCACGGCGGGTCCGAGCAGGAAGATTCGCCTCGATCCCATGTGGTACTTCCAGACGGAAGACTTAACAACTTCAAAGACAATCGCAGACAACCTTATGTCTCGGAGTTTAACCATCACATGATGGGTAATCAACCAGGAGTAATGGAGTACGGTCGCCGAACAGATTCACTGCCGCATCCAAAGCACCTTCCTTTGACCCAACATGCCTACAGGAAAAAGAATGGAGGTACCCTGCGTGCCAACGCGCCTTGGAACCACACCTACACCGAGATCCATGATGGGCGCATGCAACGCGTTGGTGCAGAAGAAGGCTTTGGACTCCCACCAGAAGATGATCCAGTCTACGAAGAAATCGAACGGAACGAGATCCAAGTTTCGGACATGTCAGATGAAGACGGAAAAAGACAAAGTGATATGTCACGACAATCGTCTCGATCCTATGGGGATCATCGTCCTCTCATTCCTTATAGTCCAGCAACAGAGCACAGCGTCCACTCGATTGATCCACTCTACCAGAGTCGACGAATGTACCGGGGGGACGCTCGCTCATTGGCTGCTGTTCTTAACGGTGACACTGTGGTATGTCATCTGCAGCCACCCGATGCATACCCGAACGACCCTTACAATTCTGGCACGTTTGTCCTGCCGGCGTACGGCGATAGTTAGAGAACCCGCCTATTGCATAAGTGTATATCTGTGATTCCTTGATCAGACTTTTCGGTCATTATGTAATTAAGAATTAAGTAAGCTCAGAACGTATGAATGAGTCGATACTGATGAAAAGTGATACATTTTATAATGAACTATTTTACTAATTAATTTATAAAAATGCAAATGGAAGCGAATCAAGAGGTGGTGAGTGCGAGAGTGTGGATAAATTATGTGAATATGAAATACGTCTATGGTAGAAGTGAGTTATTCGAGTCATAACGTATTAATATTGATTTTGTTTGAAGTTAATGAGCTCTAGATGCGATCAATTCAATGATTCTTGGAAAGAAACTTACGTAAGAATTAAATGTTTGATCTCATATTTAGGAAATCAATCGGAATGCCTCGAACTGCCGTCATTTGTATTTGCCATAACTGCCGAAAGCAAATGCTGTTGTTTCCTAAATTGAATTAGTGTCTTAATTTCAATATGTACGTATAAAAACTAAGTAACACAAATCTACTTAAAATTATAAACAACAATAACTATGAGGCAAAGATTTATGCTATTGCTGCCACTCATCAAGTCATGCAGTTATTATTATTTCAGGCATTAGAAGCAATTCATTTCGCATGCAAATGGGTTAGCAACTTGAAAATAATGCTTCTTGATAATAGCTTGCACACAATTTGTACATACAGATATTAATCTAAATACAACAAAGCGCAGTTGTGCCATTTGCAGCACAAGATATGATTTACGCAGCAATTAACTTCGCATCGCTCTGTGCGCATATTCATATTTGTTTATAACTTTGGCATTTAGCAGTTCAACATACTGGGCCAGTAGCAAAGACAAGTGTATTTTTTTTACTTCTTAAACGTTTATTCTATGTGTATTTATTCCCATAATTATATTACATTGTCATTGTTTTTGCGACTGGCCATCTTAAATTTGTGTATGAGAGAGTGTCGAGATGGTAAGGATGTATCAAGAATATTAGTTATTGTAATGTTGAGTAATATTATGTTTATTGTAAATAATGTATAGTGCTTTGTACATGTTGACAATTAGTCAGAAAGAAAATATTGTTAATTCTGCTATGCCTTAGACATAGCTGACAACAATACACCATTATAAGAAATGTATTAAATTTAAAAATTAAACTTCAAAATCTGACCAATAAATTGTGACAGCTTTTTTAAATAACCTGACAAAGATATATTACAAAATAATAGATAGTGATTTTTCATAGAATTGCATTCAAACTATTCTTTTGTTCATACATAAAATATGAGCTGAAAAAAACTTAGTTAAATTTCACGACAATTTGGGGTTGTTGGCGACTCATTTTTTATTTTTCAAACAAACAACTTTCTCTTCTTGAGCTTTATCAAGAAACTGAAAGTAATAGCAAGTTACTACAAAGTTATAAGCAATTTTTTAAAAATTTATTTGTTATTTATATAAATTATTGTGTCAAAAATATGTAAGTTGGGTGAATTGTAAGGAAGATTGTATAAAGGGTTTTCTGATTTTTAATAGGTTTCTAGTCGCAAAGCATTGACAGTTCAATTCTTCTTTACTAGGTAGCGCAGCATACACCAAATTCAAATATTTGTTGTATCTGTGTTGTTTATCTTTCGTGATTATAATAATTACAAATGTTTCAAATTTTCCAGAACAGCAATTATAAAAAACATTTATCAATAACAGTTCTCACAACATGGAGACAAAAGGCACAACGACCGAGAATAATCATATTAATTTGGTTTGCCAACTCGGAGCAGAACATTAACACCGAAGAATAGATCACCAGCTGTCAGGTGAGTGGCAATCATATAGGCATCTGACCGCTGGCCGGCAAGCGGCGCTAAGAAGCGCTCCGCCCAGCCCATCAACTCGAAAGATGTTTTATTAGAAGTCCGCGACCGAAACTTCTTTCTGCGTCTACTTCTTTGCGTGGCTTTCGGGCAATGGGTCCCTCCGTCAGCGTCAAAGGTGCATTACGTTGAAATTACCTAGTCATCAACTGACATGAGAAGTCACACACTGCCGCGCGCCGATAAAACCAAAATTTGAAAGTCACTCGTCGAAAGCTCGCCGCACATATGAGAATAGGCAGCTTGCATTCCTGATTCTCGACGCAATCAATGTAATTGAAGCGCGTTTGCGCCATTTGCTCTCAACACACGAGGAAAGTCTGTTTGAATTATCGCTCAGTTTAAATTGCCCCGACTGCTGAAAGGACAACTCTTAAACTTTTAAGGTTTGCAGTCATCATCGGCAATAAACATCAACAGAGCAAATCGCACCAAAAGGCCTATAATTTGCGCGCAAAAAGAAGTCAAATCGCGTGCTCCAAATCATACCCATCGAATGGGACAGGAGGGCATTTATGAAAGGACCCTGTTTTGATATGCACGTATCATAGTGCGATTACCTCGTCTTCAGAACGCACGCATTTTTAATCCAAATTGCAAACATTATTCGTATTATGTTAATTCCGCACTCGTCCTCGCATGTCTCGTGCATTTGGCAAATGTGGTCGCTTCTCGCGTGCATACGAATGCGTTTAGCAAGCCCATACTTTGCGCATGATATTACAACCATTAGGCATCGCGCACCGGTTGTCGATGCACCCGATTGCAAGCGCCTCTTCAACCATCCCAACTGCTCCCAAACATTTCGGAATTATTTTACAGAAAGGTGAAATAACTCCGAGCCACGCCTTTTGCTTTACAAACTTAAAATGTGTAATTATATGCCGATGCCAGCTTGCCCCTTAGTTAGAGAAACGCCGTAATGGATTTATCGGCCGAGTGGAATAATTTTACGCCAATCGCGCCAATTTGAAAATTGCCGGGTGAAAGAATGTTTGAAAAGAATGTTGGCGGGAAACGAAAGGGACGCTTATCGCTTCCATCCCGGTAATGAGCAGAAAAACGAATCACGCAAATCCGCGTATAAATCGCCGCCACCGCGACAATGCGACTCCACCCACGGCTGATAAGAACGTGCGATTGGTAGCGAGGCGCGCAGGTAAGTCCTGCACGTCGCAGGATAATAAAACATCGCGTGACAAATGCGGGCGGTGAGAGCGCACAAGAGCCGTGCGTGTCGTGGCGACGCGTGATTTAATATTTGTTTTGTCGCACCAGATCGGCCTTAATTCATTGCTCGCATGAAATAGTTGGATGTGCTACCTTGGCGCGTAATTAGCGATTGTCTGCTGCCGTAACTGCGCATGCAAATCGGCATTGTTTCGTCTTCTGCGAATGGACGATGGGTTTTAGGCTGCAGCATCACGCGCACCCTACGGCGGCTACATTGAATTGCGATTGAATGGGTCCATGCTTTGCATATCTTAAATTTCCGACGTTGAATACGCTCTTAATTATTATGTATTTAGTCATTATTTTGTATTTCTATGCAGACGTCATATGCTGCGAATGCTAATAATGGTGTATGAAGCCCGATCATTATTTCCAATACTAACACTGGTGTGAGGCTGTTGTCGAACATCAGACAGTTGCATTTTTCGATTTTATTGCGATGATTTGATACACTCGCAGGATGTACTAATGCTCGTCAAGGAGAGGCATTATGGATGCGCCGCAGAAGAATCCGCGGCGAGGTCGCCGAGGCTAATGAGTTACGCCCCTGAGAAGCAAAGAAGACACATGGAAATGTATTCGAACCGCATTGGCACTCGTGCAGCATTATAAATATTTCTAAATATAATTATAATATTTATTACCACTTCATAAATGTGGCCCTTAACGACTGTAGGTCTTGTTGTGTCGCTGGGATTTTTATGCGTTACGTGCTACTATTATCTCTTCTGGTCGTTATGCTGCGTTTGCCTTCCGAACATTATTAACTCGGCTGGAAAATGGCGCAAAAAGCTTGAGCAATTTCTGCGCGCGCAAATACTATTCAAGATCATGTAGAAGAAGGCTTTCTCAGAGAGCATTTATGCACACGGTGACAAAGCAAATAGGGAATGCACAAAAGCCGCACTTAAAGATTTTTAATAGTACAATAATGATCAGCAAGTTTTTCCTCAGCCCTTCTTCTGTCTCCTATCAGTCATCTTTATTCCGAATATTGTGTGGAACACGAAAGAACTTAAATTTCGTCTTTGGACAACACTGATAGCATCGTAATAATATTGCCATTAGTATTAATTGCACGCCACATGCGAGTAGACTAATTAAAGTCGCATCATTGATGCTCGACGGCATTGCATGTTCCTATCCGCTCGCAGGATAATTGATGAGGAGCGCCCGAAAGGAAGTGGGTATTCCTCGCTAAATATGTAAAATCTTTTATGTATACGCATCGGGCGGTTGAAGGGGCCACACGGCAGACAATATTAATAGCGCATTCGTGCATTTTTGCCAAAAAAGCATAATGATAAAGCATCGCAGACCGAAAAAATACTCATTGAATGATTGCGTGCTGCTGCCCATTTCGTTCGCCCAGCGCGCAAAAGAAGATGCGCACCTATGTCTTTTACATTTCATTTTCGAAAATCGAAAACGATGTGCGTGCCAGCCGGTAACTTCTGAATATGCAAATCAATCAATCGTAGGTTTATACGCGGCGCGAAGGTAAAATCGGAAGAAGCAATAATTTTATGCTGAGATTTGTAATAAGCGCTTTTGTTTTCAAGACGTTAATGTTACATTGAATGAAGAAGATCCAAGAGTAAAGGATGATGAGCTAAATATGGACGAGAAACCTGAGCAGGTTGCAATATGAACGAACCATGTTCACTTCCAGTCAGTAGTCGTCACAATGTATTGTCATTATTCATGCAAACAGCTTTTTTTCTGTGGAACTATCTTCGGCGTAATACGTGATTAAAAGTTAACCGGCCACCCATAGAGTTTGATTTCTTGGTTCATGATAACTGTGCCATTAATAAACGAAACGATTTATTTATGTTATATTTAATTAAATTGAGGTGGTAAGTGTCATAATAATTATAAAAATTATGTCTACTTTTATTGTTACAAAAATACTAGTTTATTTATTGTTTATGTATTGTATCCATTATCTCTTGCGGGTAAATTATAGATAGTTTTTCTTAAACATTGTATCTGATAATTATTTTAAGGATATTTAGTTTCAAGTCTAATTAGTAGTTTTCCCAATAAAAATTTATTAATTCATTTTTAATAGTTTCCTCGCCATTGACAATTTCCCGACACATGCTTTTAAGAAATTCAAAATTATTTCTAATTATCCTGGAAAAAGAAACTCTTCAGCTACAAAACGATATTATCTGACAATTAACCACGTATAGTTTTCTCGCTAAAGATAATTTTCCTTTGCATGTTTAGCAAAATCTCAAAAATTGAACAATTTTTAAGATAATTATCTAAGATACCTAAATAACATAGAAGTAATTAAACAGTGTGTATCAATAGACAAATGTGTAACTTATGTAACTTTGTATCTAGCATTTTCCTAGCTTAAGTGGTTTGTCAATTAAGGTTTATTTTCCATGACAAGTGTGATTATTTTCAATGAAATCTAGCTAAGAACTTCACTTCCGTGTTCTTCGATACGTTCTGCACGCATGTAGAACGTCATGGATAGTAAAACAATTTATTTCAGAACTAACATACCTATTATTCAAATTAGAAATAAATTTTCAGTTATCATGCTTATTTTTCATCATAGTGTTGATCAATAGCTTATTCTTATGTTGTTGTTTTGTTTGCTTTAGAAAGTATAACCACAAATATATCAGATGTTTCTCCTCCCCCAATCAGTGGCGTGGCCTGGTGGCGTAGAGCCTAGCCTGTTGGCCTCGGGGGCTTGGGTTCGATTCTCACCTGCGGTGTCGAGTTTTCCAGAAAATTCGAATAACCGTGAATTACATTGGGCTTTGTGTTCCGTAGATTCGAATGAATGGAATAATAAGATATAAGATAAGCATGTAGATTGAACTTAAGCTTCCTAAGTTTAGGTTGATATGAATAGTAGTAATCAAAAAATAATATAAGACCGAAACGCCCGGTACAAAGTTAGATTAAATAGAAAAGTGCCAAATAGATACAGGGAACCCCTCCGTAAAAGGCGAGGGTCCAGAGTTTTGATTTTTTTATGCACGTGTCGTTCAAAGACAGTCCAAAAAATATCAGGCAACAATATTTAGTGCTTCTTCAAGGTGCTCCCGGCCCAGCCCCGCTTTTTGGGAAGCGGTTTTCCTCCAGGATTCGTACTTATAAGATCTAGGATAACCAATATTGAAGGAAATTTATGATAAGCGACATCTACTAGAAAGTTTGAAATTAATTGAGGAAATAATAAATTAGTCCGTTGATTATTTCTCATCTGAACTTAGAATAAATTTTCATTTATTTATATATTTTAGATTGCATACATTATACTGAATTAAATTTAAAAAGGGATTCGCGGTTGAGAATCGAACAGTGGACACCCAGGTAAGCCGTCTCGCTTCTAACCACCGCACCAAAGTAGCCCTGGTGCATTGTTGTTAATATACATGTATTATTGTTGCTAGTAATGTTTACATTACATAAATACATATACTCTTGTTTTTGTTATTTAGTAACCATCTCCTGAAATAAAAAATTGCAATATTTAGGATCAATGAAATAAGATATAGTTATATGTTACAAGTTTCGTTTATTTAATATAATAATACATAATAATACCTACAATAATGTTATTTAATATCAAATACATTCTTTGTTTTTGTCTGATTGTTATCCATGTCGACATCGTTGGGAAAGATCTGGAACCTGCAACAAATTTACCGTTTTGAGGACTTATAGTCACGAATTCTTAGTTATATTGCATTTAGTTTAGATAGTGCAACAATCGCCACGGTGCTTTGATTCTTTATTAATCAAATTATATAAATCAATGCTACTTATGGCAAATTATTTAAAGTTTGCATCTTACCTATGAAAATCCTATCTATGAAACAAAGATTTAACGCAAATGAACGACAATAACAGGTCATAAATAAAAACAGAATTTTTATAATATCCCAATATAATAAACTATGTCTTCGACATTAACCTTCTGTTCCAACTAAAGTATGCTTAATTGGATCACGTCTTGCAGAGATGACACGTTTTGTCCAACATGGTACCGAAGGATGTACATCGTTTAAACTTCTTAAGCTTTTAAAAAGTAGAAAATCAGAAATCTATATAATTACAGGCCGGACGCTTTTTTCGACAGGACATAAACGTGGTAATAACCAATACACGTCTGCGTCGTGCAAGAAACGTTTGACTGCGTTTGACATCCAACCTGAGTTACTGCCTGTGCTTGGACATCCTAATGAGGACCTATTGCATCGGTCGACCAAATTATACATACGTGTACACACGTTGGGACATATAAAACCTTCTGCTGCGTCTATCTGCCAAGCACACTTGGTTGGCCTTTCTCGAAAGGTGCACGAAGGTGTTTTTTAAGAATCACGCCGCAAGTTGTGACATTGATTGGCTATGTGGAGGCAGCTGCTATGCCTTTATGATTGGGGCTCCGAATAGCCTAAAATATGACAAGGTATTATTTCTCCGGCGCTTCCTTTGCCTCGAAGAAAGAAACGCAGATTGGAAATTTTCAGCGCATCTTCAAAGTATGACCGTAGGACGAAAGTGATGTTCACTTGTTTCGACGTATCCCTTTGACCGTGAAATATGACATTGTAAGTAGCATTGTAAACCTATTTGTCTCCAATTACCTACGCGAAGACCACCGGGTTGGGATCAAGCCAGAAGCCGTCAAGCAGCAGCGAAACATTACGTATTTACATACCGTGCACAATGAGATGGGGTAGAGAAGGAAAAAACGCTTTTCAATTTTCTAACGTCCGACGATTTGCGAACTCGGGCGTACATTTGTTGCGAGATTTTCACAAGCAGTTTGCCGATGGCGCCGTGACAGCTTTAATGTCGCTTATAAATCCAGCCGAAAACATCCCTGCCCCACAAGCATTTTTTCAAGCGCGCACATTTATTCCTAAGTGCTTTCGAACACGCTACAATAAACACTCCATACATTAGCTGTTTTCTATATTAACGCTGATAATGCCAGTTATCTGATAGATGCTAGTGGAATATCTTATATGCTCGGATGATTTAATTGTGTTTGCGGACTTTCGACAAGCTTGTAAAAGCATCCGATAAGGTCCCGCGGCGTTGAGAGCTTCGAAAATGGAAATGAGCTGATCGAGGGTGAGGCGGACTCACCCCCTTTTCTGACCGCAAGATAGATTGATTTTATATTTATGGCGTAGAGGATCTTTCAGCAGAAACGTGGAGTCATTCTCATTGTGATACTTTCCGGTGAAGCTGCCAGTGACCGAGGAGAGTGCTTGCAGAATAAACTCCTCCATTGGGTTCGAGGAAGCAATCTTGCAAATTAAACTCAACGTACCCAAAAAAGAGCTGCAGTTTATTTAACGACTACAATTGCGAGTGTTTTACGTGAATATTTAAATGTATTCATTAATTTATATTCACACGAAATAAAATTTGCAAGAAGCACTTGAATGATTGAATTCTCTCCTTCAATCCCGGATTAGATGATCTCCCCAAGGATGACGATAGAAAACGACCAAACAATGAATGTCATTTGAAAGCTGCGTATGAAAAATACATTTTATTTCCACACATACGCACTATATTTTCCTTTTGATCCTCGCTGCTGCGCATGCGGATTGATTGATTCCAGAGAAGAAGTCTACGGTAGGAGTGATTCTATGCCTCATAGATCATTAGATCGTAACGTACAGCTACCGCGATATGCAATCGTCATATATCATATTCGTATTTTGACATGTGAAAAAGTAGCCGATGCATTAATATCACTCGCTTGGCGCGCTTCGCATAATAAATGACAGCGGCGGACGACTCGCGAAGTTCCCAAATATGAATAATACCACGGCGAGTATATAAATTAATAGTGTCGATACTCATTCGATAACTGAAATGCTCGCCGGTTCATCAATAAGCGATTTAATGATGTTTAGCGATTTCTTGATCGATCAGCTCCGCTGAGACAATGGCGTCTGATGTGTTGGAAGCTGGGCAAACAAGTTCGGACGTTGCACTCGGTGATTGGGTGATAGTTTCGTAATTAAGATAAATCTGGACGCGTATGTTGCTCATACGTCATCCGGGAGTTACATATTTCATGGGGTGACGCGCGCGATAGAGGATGGAATTGATGAGCGCGCAGGAGGGACCGGAAAAATTCTCGCAGACATTCCATCATCGGTACGCTGGTCAAAGGAAAATGAGCGAACGGTAAAAAGCGCGTCGCAGCCAAATAGTCTGGACGATTTGTCATCATTTACAATACGGTCTTGATTGGCGCGAATGCCATCAACGCGGAGAAAAAAGCAGCTCGATTCATCGTCGTCTTGAGCGGCATCGGGAAAAGTACTGCATTTTACTGTATTGTCTCTCTACGTCTTTACAATTTGAGCCTCTGTTCATATCGCATTCATCGAGCATCGATCGTCTGCGTCTGCACGATTCCCTGGTCAAGGATGCGCGTTCATTATCGGCATTCAACAACCAGGGCACAACGCGCTTTGTACGACGACAGCTCGGACGGTGGACGGGCATAAATAACGCGATACGAGCGAAAGTAGTTGTGATAGCAGAGTTAATAAATGTGTGTATAAAGGCATAATCCTTCGGCCCCAAGTTCCAAGCTGCGAGGCTCCACTTGCTCGAATTTGATGTCATCAGTTAGCTTGATATATTGCGTTATATTTCATAATGTGACAGTGGACCTTAGTGCGATGATATCGTGCCTTTTGCTCGATAGCGGTATAACTCATAAGCGCCGTCGTGGGCCTCGCTAAACTCTGCTGGACGCTTTGGCAAACAGTAACGTGTCCGCGGACGTAATTTACTGCTTGCCGCAGACAACTAAATTCGCATCCACGGTGACCAAATGGAGATATTGAACGTAATACTTGTTAATCGAAATTCATGCAGTCCAAGTGGTACTAGGAACTGGAGCACAAATGGGAATAAGACAGGAGTTGGCTTGACGGAACATTGTGTCTATCATGCTAATGCTTTGCCAAGCCGACAAGAGACATGCACGTAATTTCAGGCATGCGTTATGCTCCGAATACGAGCGAATATTGGGAACGCCAACACGCATTAGGATTTGCGCGGTCAGTAAGTCCAAAAGCTGTCAATCGCAATGGGGTACATTGGAAGTTACCAAAGAGGGATTTATGGGCGTAACATTTATGCAATAAATGATGAAGGCAACTTGTTGTTATTTTCTGTGTCTAGAATGAAACGCATCTAATATCATGCAGTTCGACAGAAGGATGCCGTTCAGGAAGCAGACGCATTCATAAAGAGGTCATCGCTGCGATTCTATTTATTCTCGCTCCGTGCAGCCGAACGGTGTGTAGTCTATTTAGTTGAGCGATGATGCTTCGGTCCGTGGCCTTGCTCCTCTCTTGAGCGCCGCCGCTCCTTAACCGACTCCGCGCAAAGGCAGCGGTAAATAATGAGAGTACGCGACTCGCGGCACAGGGGGCACGCGAGACTTCACCCCCAGGAGGGCGGATTCATTTCCAATCACCACTGGATACTCGCATCGGGGCCGCAACGCGTTACAAATCCTCATGGAAGAAATATATTGTTTCATGACACTTTCTTCGACAACTATTATTATAAAATAATTACATCAGCATTCCACCTTCTTCGAACTCTCGCTATACTATATCAGCGTTTTCGGAGTCCTTAGTAGTTTGCAGAAATTCTGGTGACTTAAAGATCAGGATTCTTTTCGACTTCTTGATTGTTTGCCGCCATGACAAGAAGACAAATGTGCACGAAACGCACTCGTATATAATTATGGCGTTCCAGTTACGGCCCACAAGGGGGGCATGTTGCCTATTACCTCCACGTTTTACCTGTGTGCGTTGAATACCGTGCATAGATACAAAGCACCCGAACTAATTAATAAGGGTTATAAAGGGGTGCAGCTGGTGTATTAAATGTGCATGTCCGCGGTTCTGAACGACCGATGCGCGAACGATAACGAGCTTCCACAATGCCCACTTCTCACATGTGGACTTTTCGTGTCCCACTACATGCAGTCAGCAAGCCAGCGTTCCATTTATTTCAATCGCAGGAGAATTATATTTAGTACTCCCGGAACTAAACATACCCTTAAGCGGTGTACTTCAAAGTTGCTCCTTGTCGCCAACCCTTGTAGAAATGTTTTTATTTTCGTTGTCAACGGTGTGTTTTATGCGTGTTGAAATAATTACCGAGATCGTCATAAATAAGGCAGATAGCATCAGGATGTCAACAAGTTTACACCAAAGAAAACCAGCCTTCGTCAATGCAATCCGATTATGGAGGTATTAAAGTAAACTTTTGTGAGATTTTTCAATTGTAGGATAAAATTCAAGTTGGAATTAGTAATGATGCTGCATCTCACATAGAGATTTTGATGGCTACTGCCCCCTGGGTACGGGTTTTAGACGAAGGCACTTTATTGGTCTGCACCGAGTCTGTCGTAAAATGAAGGCGCATAAAATGAAATAACTTTTTACTTCCTGGAGGATGTGATGAGTTCTGCGTGCTAAAATCCTTCCCATCTCCGAAGATCTCATAGATATTTTAAAGCAAATAGTTTTATTTTAGTGCCGAGTAAATTGTGACTCCGAATAAAAATTGCCTTCATTTTGTGAAAAAAGTATAGTCGCGTCCGTACATGATTTAAATAACGCAAGTGGAGCTCCGGCAGAAATCCACGCGTAAATCATCCAGTAATTACTGCCGGTGCTCTCAACGATCTTGTACGTTATGCGGCATGCTCGCCGCCACGCTGTGAAGGGTTATACTTGTAACAATATCTTTACCGTGACCGCGGCGCGCATATTCTCTCCACTGTCAATTCCAGCCGCATCTTTAAACCTAACACCTACATCTTGGCCGGTGCGCCGCGGTGCGTTTCTTTCATTTAGCCGAGACTTACAAATATTTAATTTCGAACAAAAACAGCGCACATAAATCCTCGACTAATGATGAAGCGCCATGTACAAGGCGCATGGATTTGGGTAACAAAGATACGACGGCAGACAAAAGGGTTGTCCTTTCATGCCCCGACGCTCGAGACGAGGATATTACGTATGCATATGCAAACCATCACCATTGTCGGAAATTAGTTACGTCCAGCGCCATTGGCTGAAGGTGATGGCCGACGTGGGTCGCGCGAAATTTGCATTGATGTGACCGAAAAACGGTCACACTTGTGACACCTTAATAACATGGTGCGACCCTCAAGGCAGGGCGTTTGAGATGGGTACCAGTGCAATAACGTCATGATTCCAAGAACGCGACTCCACACCAAGCAATTATAAATTAGTTAAATTACATATAATTTCAGCTCGTTTTCTGCACTTGCTCAACCACACAACACAAGGGTTGTGTTTGGAATTTCAGGCGCATAACTTTCGCTTGATTGATGGATCATCGCTGAAATTAAAGAAGAATTAGATTGAATTCACTGGAATCTAAGACGACATCAGTTATATTTTTATTAAAGCCAAAAGGCAATTACATTCGGTCACTGTACACAATAACTAAATATGCAGTAACTAATCAATGCATAAGTTGTTGCTCCTCTCTGAATCTCACTTCTATCCGTTCAACGCAAAAAAGAAGCGCTACAATTACCTAATAAGCCTCCAGATTTCGTTCTCATACATTTCCACCAATAACCAATTCGTATAATTCCAAACTTTTTAAACTTGTAGCACGCTAGAGTGTGGGATCATTTGCATCTCGTATACGTTAGGAAAAGTCCCTCCTTCGATTCTTTGTGGGATGATCATTACATTATATTTCGAAATTATTATATACATCTATACATTAACAGAGCTGGGATATATATTTACAGTTATTGCACATTGAAAGATGATGACAAATATACAGTTTTCTAGGATGCTAATACCCCGAAAAACTACAGCGAGTTGCGTCATATAAAAGTCGTGTTTTTGATCGAAAGTTCCCCAAACGCAATGCGTATACTCTGCAATTGTTCACCTCTTGCATCGTGTCTTAGTTTCGCAATCAGTTTTAAGGTGAGGCGGTCTGCTCCACTGCGAGAGAACTAATCGAATAATTACTCGTATAAAGACCAAAGTGAAGTAGTTTGAGTTAGTTAGTTGAATCGTTCAAATAATCACAACAAATTGGAGATCTCTTATGCTAAACTTACCAATTAAAACAGTATGTACAAATGAGTATTTCGCAAGACTGGCTTCCTAAACAAGAGTGGGATCTCATGCTTCATTATATTACAAGCGATAATAAATAGAAATATAACTGGCATTAAAAGGCTTTAAACTATAGCGAAGGTAATAATATACAGTAAATCACATATATCAAAACTATCTAGATTAAATACGCGTCCGAGGACCACCGCGCCTACCACCAAATTGGTATTCTAGACTCCAGCAACGGTCACGAAATGCTCGTCTCATAGCTTTTCCTAAGCCTATGGTGCAGGGCATCGTTGTCAGCGTGCAGATTGCGTTTGGTCTTCGAGAGGAACACCTTGTCACACCTTTTCACTGTACACCTGTGCATTTCATAGAGGTGATGCTTTTCGCAGTGGTCTTTGAGCTGTTGTGCTCCACCGAATGCCAGCCTGCACATGCGACAGGGGAGATTGCCTTCTTTGTCAGGCGACGGCATATCCTCCTCCACGCAATGCACCAACGAGCTGTTGTTGGTTGTGGTGAGACCCGGCGAGATAATCAAAGAAGGAGGTGGTGATGCTGACAGAGGTGAGTTGGAACCTGATGACCGATCCTTTCTGCTGGAGATAGATGATCCGTTCAACTGTGGGAAGTGATTGAAGCCTCCAAGCGGAAACGGCAAGCCGCCCAATGCGGGCGGTAGAAGAAGTGGCGGTGGAGGTAATCGGTCTCCATTGAGTAACATTTGTTCTAATGCGGCTGGATGTGGCAGAGGGTGTCCTTTGAAAGCATCCTCAGAGTAGAGTCTCGCCAGAAGGTCGCTGTGAAGCGCGCTGTTGGCCAGGGAAGCAAACGGCGACTTATCCATGAACAGACTCGCCGATGACTTATCCGACGAGGTAGAGAGTAATTTCCTATGCAGATTGAGATTGGCGCTGTGTCTATCACGACTTCTTTTTGATGGAAACGCAGCGTTGCACCCGTCCACGTTACACTTGTGCATCAGCTTGAGATGTACGTTCTGATAGTGCGTCTTCACGCCAAAGTGATTCTGAAAGATCTTCCCGCACGCGGTGCACCGACGCGGGTTGTCTTTGTCGATGGGCACGTCCATCGTGCTGATGAACTGGCCGTTGTCGAAGTGTCCGTACACGTGGTTTTGGCTATTCTCGTCTGGCGATTCCCCACCATTCGAGCTTCCCGCGGAGGAAGTCTGCGACCTGGCCGGACTCAGGGGACCGCCAGCGATCATAAAACCCAGCGGCGGAAATTGCGAAGCCTGACCTCCTCCCAGTCCCAGATGAAGACCTCGACTCACCAGCTCTCCGAAATTGCCGTGCGATAAGCTCTCCAGCTGGCGCAAGGCGTTGGAGCAGTCGAAGTATTCATCGCTCTTGTTGCTCTCCACTGAACTCGCAGGTCTCTCTTCGCGCTCATCGCTCTCGCGATGCTGATCTTCGAGCGGGCTCTCGCGTTTGATCTTGTCGAGCGAGAACAAAGGGGCAATGCTGATCGATGCAGACTCCGGCTCGTTGGCGTTCACGTCCGGGCTGCGCTTGCCCAAGTCCAGTGGTGTATGCGTAGTGGGACTAGGAGGAGCATCGTCGTTTTTTGAATTCGTAACTTTGTCGTTTTTCAAATCTCCAACACTTTCCTCCTCCTCTGCTTCCCGATCTTCCTCCTCAATTTTTGGTTTCATATCCTTGAGGTCACATTCACGTCTGATAGAGATACGTTCAATAAAAACATCATTAGAGGAATCACCATCCGAAGGTGGATCCTCCACTCTAGTAGCAACCGCACACTTAGTCGGATTTTGACTTTTACGTTTCCGCTTGTTGGTTGGCAGAACACACTCTTCATTGGTGTCCTTTAAGCTATGCGTGTCTACGACACTGAGTGAATCCTCATTGCTGTCAATATTGCTAGTAACGTCCTCGTCAAAATCAGACATTGACATCTTGGGCCTCTTAGCGGGCATGCTAAAGTCTTCAGGTTGATCAGGGATGCCATTCGTACTGTCTATCCTCTCCGAACTTTCGTCATCTTCATCACCTCCGACAACCACAATGCCATCGTCATCATCGTCGTCGTCGTCATCTTCGTGGTTGCTGGTGGAGGAGAGCTGCATGGAACTGTAGTCTGACAGGGTTATTTTCTCGTCTAATTTATGCATGGACAAATCAAGCGAGTGTTTGAAGTCTAAGCCCAAACCGGCGGGATGACGCAGATCTGGCGGAGGGGTGAGCAGTGGAAAGGGATTGAACGGGTTGAGATGATTCAACCCGGCTGCCTGAGGTAGTAGTCCTGCTGCCTGCGGCGGAATCATGATGGGGTGTGCCTGCGAGCTTCTGCCATCGTGCGGCGAAATCTTGCGCCTCAAATGCGGCGAGTGCAGTTTCGGATTCGGATTCGCACTGTGCCTGTTGCGTGATCTGCGCGAGCTGAACATCATGTTGCAACCTTCCACCGTGCACTTGTGCATTTCTCGGAGATGCACCGCGGAGAAGTGAATTTTCAACGCGCCTTTATCACAAAATGTCTTTAAGCAAACATTGCATTGTACACGCTTCTTGCCCGTCGCGGGATTGATAAATTGCGTGCCCAGATTGAGCGGCAGCCCCGGAGAGCCCCAATGTCTTTTGGTAGGTGTGCCAGGTTTACGACCGGGCATCGATCGCGTCTGCCTCATCGACTTGAGCACGTCTTTGTTGTCTCGACTGAGATTCAGCGCCGAGTGCGAGTTTTCATCCATATCGTCATCGTCCGAATGCATGCCGTCGAAGTGATTGCCCATGAGGTCAGATGTCGAGGGCGATTTGCTGCCGGTGGACATGCGTGTCGAAACCAATCCAGGAAAGGACGACGCCAGACTGGCAGCCGCGAGCGAATTCACCGACGCAGCTGCTGCTGCGGCCATCGCAGCTGAGTGACTGAGCGACGTTGGGATCGGTGGTGGCGGCGGCAGGCAGGAGAGTGAGGTAGACATGCTTAAGTTGAGCCCCACCTGGGTGTTGTCGCTTTCCGACGTGCGTCGCCGGCCAGTCATCTCGGGACTGAGGCGGTTCTGAGGGAACGCAGAGCCGAGACCAGCGCCAAATTTGCGAAAGTCAAAGGGCTGCATATTCTGCAAACGATTGAGGGGCGAGGTGTTGAGAGGGCTGGAGGTAACGTTGCGCGGGACTGGTGAGGTGGTGGTCGCTGAGCTAGAAGGACCGTTGCTGGTGGGCAGCTTGAGAAAGCTGAGCGGGTGCTTTTGATGCGGTGACATAGTCGTGGGCAGGCGCGACGGATGAAACGCGGAGGGTACTGGCGGCGGTGAGCTGGTACGACGGCTGGGTGACATAGCCCGTGAGCGCGATTGCGGCGACACGAGTCTATCCAGCCGCTCCAGCGTCGGCTCCTGCTGCAGCACCTGTTGGGCGAGCAGCAATTGCTGGGTGATGGCGCGCGTCTCTCCGAAACGGAGGAATTGCTGCAGCACTAGCGGCTCTTCTTCAGGACTGCAGATGCTCCATCTGTCGAGAGAACTAACAGTATGCGAATCCTGAAAACCAAAGACATCCAACTTCAAAAACCATAAGCCATCATGGTCATTACCCATCAAGTAATAAGTGTCTGTGTGTGTGTGTGTGTGTGTAGAATATAAGTGGTCATGATGATCCCACGATAAACATTGCACGCAGCAATAAGCATCGGGGTCCAGCGACAATCGCAGCATCAGCATCCAAAACCACTGCCGACCAACGATATAATTGTGCGTTTAAAGAGCAATCAAACAACCACTTATTAAATGACCCGATTGCATGCCATCACATGTAGGATCGCATGCGAACGTAAATCTCAAAAAAGACTCATTTTTAAAATTATACCCACGGCGCGACGGCAGGAAATTATTGCGTTGTCTTCGGGTTAAAATGATATGCAAAATGCTCTATAATTTAGGCGTCTGTGACTGCGAATGCACACACACGGCACGGTCTCGCACGAAAATTGCTGCGTCTAATGCCTTTGGAAAATTTACGGCGAACCACGCGAACCTGGACCGCGCACGCATCAATCGGACACCGACGAAGGCCCAAAGGACGCGGGTCAAATTGTAAATTATGCAAGAACATTTGAGCACGAAACAATCAATCACTGACAGCACAACACGACGAGACTCTCTACACTGATTCACTTTTCCAAATCCAGTTGGTGGATGTTTTACGTGATTGCTTCGAAGCGTCGGAAGGCGATCAGGACAAAGTGTAAGTGTAAGAAGTGCGAGTGTTATTTGAACGAACTTGTGTACGATACCAGTTGAAGTGTTTTATTCGTGTAAAGCGATGAAAATAATATCGACTTTCTTACCTGTAAAATATATCCACGAGCGTAATCGTCTGGTGTCCAGCCAAATCCATGCAACACTTGAAGCACTTGTTCCTTCTGCAGCACCGAAAATAGTCGGTCGAGCAGGATCTTCAGGCGGATCGGAAGCGCCTGACACCCATAGAGGACCAGACTGGCGATGTCAAACGCCGCGTTGGGCTGAACTGGTTCGGGAGCACTGTTGGTGAAGAGATGTCGCGTACCCAACTTGTCCAGCGCTGCAACACAAAACCGATGGTGGGGGAGATTAGAGCCGTGCGGCAGGCAAGAAAGCGCAGAGTGCGCAATGCCGAGGCGGGGCGTCAGAGTGCCGCCAGCCGGGTGGTGGGGACGGCATGACAAGGTGGACACGCCGCGACGCGTAGGTGACGCGAGCGGCTCTCCCGCCGCCGCCGCCGCCGCCGCCACACTGCTTCCTCTCGCGCGGCGCTTCCGACGACCTGGGCGCGGATACGCGAGGTCTATGTACTGCTGCCTGGGGATACATAGGAGTTTTATATAAAATACGCGACGCAAGGACGCGGGCCTGTTATCGAGCCCGGTGTCTCTATTCTCATCTCCACCTATCTCCGGCACACTACCACCATCATCGAATTGTGACTGTATTACGGAGTCAGGTACAGTCGAGTGCATTACAAGCCTCTACGAAGAAAGGATAATGCCATTAGGATAAGTTACTTCAGCAATGTTTACATCGGAGGGAAATTGGTTAAGCCAGGGCGAAAGAAAGCAGCGCTTCGGAGTTGAAACTCTTCGTGGATGACAATGGGATTAGGTGGTTGCAATTTGGTGACAGAATGACCACCCAGAGAGTGACACACTACAGATGGTGGCTTAGCAAAGCAGGAAGCGAGAAAGTCGTGTTAAAATTAAATTTTCCACATGAGCTGGCAAAGGCGAAAGAAGTTGTTTCACGGGTGCCAAACCAGGCGCCACTTGGACTTTAAACCTAGACCTCGCTTACTACCCCTAGCTTTCTAATTTAAATCATTGTCTTATGAAATCGATCAGCACCGGATGACAGCTGCCCACTGACATTGCGCTTCTATTTAAACATTGCAATTCGCGCTTTGGAATCGAAAGCCAGAGTTTTCGGTTCGGTTTCGTTTCGCTGTGCAGCCTGAGGGATTATTATAATGAATAATAATCTTGTGCGCGCGGCTCGTAAAAACTGCAGCCCAGCCATTCGTAGCAAATGCCTTAATGGAATCGGTTTTAAGTGTCCCCGGTTAGCAGCCCTTCGTTACGACAAGTTATGAAGTGGCCGGAGGCAGGCCGCGAAAAGGGTGCCACGTCGCCAAACTTGTCCTTCCAGTGCCTGGCAAGATAGATCGGCAAATAAACATGTTCGGATGCAGCGTAATGGAGCGCGCGCGCTCTCCGCTAGCTCGAGAATCCCGTTTCGTTCTGGTTTGTTAGCGCGGCGCAGCGGCGGCAGCAGCAGCAGAAGAAGAGCGGCTAAATGAGCGAATCTTTTGTGTGCGCAATGTGTGCGCGTAATTAAAGTGCCTTCACCTCACTCTCCGGCCAATTAATATCATAAAATTGACTCCAAATTGTTGTTATAAATTACACCTAAACGGAGACAGTTTTTCAAGCGACTAACCAATAGCTGATAGTCTGCATTGATTTCTGATTCAGGTAGATAATGTTTCTGACAAGCGTTGATTGCTTCAAGGGCCAGTGCTGTATTCGGATAATGTGGCGCTCTAGACGATGGTATTGTCCTCCGGAGTAAAAACCAACTGACCGCACTAATCATCTCAGGAAAATGCAGCCTTCTCAGTCTCTTCAAACCTTCATTTCGCGATCAATGGCCACAAAGGATCGGCCTGCTTCACGCATGTTTTGCTTCTTGTTCTCGAGATAATTCCAATATTTATGAAAAATTGAAAGGTCATTTATTAGATTTGTATTATGCGATTCTTTCCTCGGGCGTGGGCCCATTCTACACAGAAGAGACGCGCTTTTTTGTTCCGCGCAGGTAGACACACGAACGCTCTGAAAAGAAGACCCGGCTCTACCAAGTTGTTTATGACTTGTAAACATCGCCAAGTAACGACTTGTTTTACATTCCTAATAGCCGCTGTCGGGGTGAATAGTGTCACATAAAATGCGAGCACATGCTCATCACTAGCCGACAAGATCACCCTTTTCTCAATGGCACTCAATTAGAGTTTGCAGTAAATTTCGAATTTATGAAAGCAGACAAGAGTCACAGACAGACCACACCCGCCTCTTCTTGCATGATATATGTGTCTCAGCCCAAAAGATCCATTTCTGATCCTGGATCATTAAGGTTACCGTCCCATGTGAATTCTAATTAAACCTGGCTCAAGTCAAGATTGATACGTTGTGTGGTTTACGATCAAATTATGCAGGCCCCAAAAGTGTCAGGTTGGCATCAGGTGGAATTTTAATCGTTCGTTATAAAACAATAAGCAGAGAAAAGAAAAGGTGCAACGGCGACATAATATGCTCGAATAGAGCACAATAGACAAGTCGGCTTAGCTTCAAAGGCGCTGACTCTCTAGCACCTGATTTCGGACCGAGGGTGGCCGCACACCCCATGCAGTGCGGTGACAAACGACAATTTCTGTCCCATCTACCTGTCGCCAAGATGCCGACACAAAGCACAATAAAAAACGTAACATGTCACAGTCGTAATCTTGGGACGGATGCCTTCTAAACAGACCCGAACGTTCCCAACAAGTCGCTTGACTTAGACATGGATTTTACACTCAATAGCACACTCCACACGGCGCGTCATCAAAATGTTGTAAAACCGCAAGAATTTAATTCGCTTTGTGTGTGTGTGTGTGTGTGTGTGTGTTTCTTTGCATCGCGGAGGAGAAAATTGCAAAAGTACTTTACTACAGTTACTACAGTTTCAATATTCCGATGGAAAAAATTGCGGTTGCGAACCAGGCACGAATCGAAATCATGCCCTTTCAATTCACGGCGTGCGCAAAGATAAACTACAATGAGCACAGAAATTGCTGTCTAATGTATCGAAACAACTTTTTACCTTCACGACAATTTAAATATTATTAATCTATTCCATGCCACCGTTATTAGATACTTGTGTGAATCGTCTTCATATTTTACGCATGGCAACTGTAAACAAATCTCAAAGATTGGCCCTCTATTTATTACCTCGTGCTAATACAGATCAGAGTCGAATGCTTTCCCAAAGTTCCAAGATGATCCACAGCATCCTGTCGCTGGGCCCAGAGAGGATAAAGCATTCAACCAAACATAAATAATACATACGTAATGAAAAGCCAAGCATTGTGTGTGCCGGGCTGCAGCGGGCTACGCATTAATAAACATGCTGCTGCTGCAACAAAAAGGGTGAAGGTTTGTTTTTCAACAGAACTAAGAGGGCACCCTCGCTCAAAAGTAAAAATATTGCTTCATATTTGATGACGACCGCTCTCCTACATGCTCATATACGCTTGTTATTCTTCCGGAATATTGTCTTGAGAGTACTACATACATCCATTATTACAAGTCGCGTGCGTTATGCACACAATGTTGTGATCCGGACCGTTATTAAAAACGTGGGTGGAATGGGGCCCAATCAAAGTGGGAACTCGGTCGGTGGGAACAGATTGAGCTCAGATTGGATATGGTAAAAGCAAGGAGTTGACAATGAGCATTGCGTGACAGTAATTACACAACTGAGCTTGGTACTCGAGCACTTGTGAGAGTCTGGCGTGGATTGGTTAGACTCAGAGCATGCGACAATGCGACACAGTAGGACAATACGGACCAATCCCAAGCCGGAGACGTCGAGGACAACTATTTGATTTGTCGAGATTGTCACAATGATATTTGATATTTTGTCAACTCCCATGGATACTAGAAGCAACCCACCTGGTAGAGATCCTGAACAATGACATTGGGGATGAAAAAAAAAATATGATAGACAACATAAAAGAAGAACATAATATTTTTGTCTTCCTAAAATCCATCTCGATATCAATGGATCTCCTGCACACGCTCCAAAGCAACATAAAGAAGCCATGGACCACATCCAACTGAAATATTCAATAATCTCGCCGGTATTGAAGGGACAAGGGTTTTAAATATCTATATCAATGGCACTCGGAGCCTAGACCTAGAGTACCCATTCATGCACCACTTGCAACCATCCGCTTTGGTAATCCCAGCAAACAGAAGCTACTCATATTAACGCAACCATGCGTATGACATAATTTCATACACTTTGTATCATATTACATCCCATCCGTGCTCTCATTGGAAGCACCAAGTAAATTTTTGCACAAATATTTGTTGACTAGGGTGCTACCCCACGATGGCAGCTTATCTCCCAGCCATTATGCTTTTTTCTCGCCGACGTCCATCATGGTGGCGTCCACGGATGTTGCCCGGAATGTATGTCAAGCCTCCAAGTAGTATTAGCAAGCCATCTGTCATATGGGTGAAGAGCTGGGAACCGCCACGCATGGGGTTGTTGTGCATAAAGCCCGCGTCGACGCAAGCACGCACATGCATGATGGGCGCATAAAAAGCGCTCTCAGCACACGCTAGCCATATAATATACACATAAAAATCTTTTATGCTGAGCCGACTCAAGTGCACTTGTTTGAGGGCTCGACGACATGCGGACGCGCGATTGTCGACCAAGAGTGGCATCCAGCCCCCACGAAAAAGGGCTCATTTTGTAGGTGGAGTCATGAACATAATAATATTAAATAATAACGCGAGATGATCTCAATGCGAACGAAAAAAGTGTGCTGGAGTATAATTTCTAGCGTCTGAAAGCTGTTCAAGTGGCTTTGTGTTATTTGTTTATTGTTCACTCTGAATGAATGAATGTAAAATTGAAGAAAGTGGGCAATTTTAGCAATATTTAGCGCATGAGTAATATGTGAGCAAGAGGATAAAAGATTTTTGGAAATTACAAAAAGTGAAAAGCTGGTGATGCATTTCATCCCTTACTTAAAAACTTATTAATTTCTAAATATGAAATTAAGTTGGAAGTTTGGAAGCTTGGAAAAATGATTTATTTCGATAGCACAAACTCGAAAATATCCACACTAATAGTATAAATATTGCTCCCCCAATATCCAAAACAATATTTGCCTAAAAAATCATAATTTTTTTCGTTTAAAGCCAAAAATACCAATTGCAACCAATACAACTTGTAATTTAGCATCTACAACGTTAAACCATTGTTGCAACAGCTTGTCTTAAACATTTATTGTTCCCACGATGAATGCAAATCGAAAATAGTGCGAGTCTGGCGTCAATTTCCACAATTCCAAACATTGAAGACAGACACCCAATACTTACACACCATTAAAAAGGGTTCTTTGCCACCACAATTCAATATCAATATGGCAGTCTTGAAAGCGATACTTATTTGCATATTATGCCGCAATTGGCGTTCGCAGCCAACGTAAACAACTCATCATCCTTATTACCGCATTGTGTCTGCCAAGCATTTATGACCTACTTGCGCTAGTGAGGAGAGCGCGGACAAAAGGACAATGCGGTGCCAAGATTATAGTCATTCAATGATAAGTTTTCGATAAACGGCGGGTAATGGGGCAACATTACGATTGTAATCATCCTGCTCTTTTCTCTTGCAGGCATCAATCATCGCGCTGCTGCGTGCGCCTGCAGCTAGAGTTGCAAACGTGTCATTTAAATTCGCCTTTATTGACTCTTTGTTTTGATGCATGCTTATAAAACAATAAAAATGAGTGAACTTGGTGCCCTCTACTTCTTCGGCGAGCAAGAGATTCAACGATTGTCACAAGTGGATGCCTTGATCTGCATACAATGCAATGACATAACAATCAGCACGATGAGAAAGCCGCGTGTTCCGGTGAAGTCAAGATGGAAAAAATGAAATTAAAGCAGGGCAAACGCACGTTACGCTTCTCGCGTCTCCTTCGCATTTTTTATTCGTAATTAGGAAACTCGTTACGTTCCGTTAATTAACCAGCTCGACGCGCTGTGATCGTTTTCTTGCTTGACCCATGTCTGCCATATGCTTTTTCGACAAGTTTGCGTCGCCGAAACGCTGGCAGAAACAAACGCATTAAATTAGGACTCGATTTCCGTGGCATGCACACACAATGCCATCTGCATCGCTTTCCGTTTCCGCCGAGGCCTGCGAAACATGCAATCGGAACCAGTCGCTCTCAATCAAATTTATCAAGATCGATCGGGTGTTGAGCCTAAAATAATCCTCCTCCTCCCCCCACCATGTTTCTATCACACAACATAAACTGACTGGGGGTTGCGAGCGTTGTTGAGGACTGGAGCATTTCCAGTGCGCGTAATATTTATTTTGATGATAAGATCGCGCTGGTCTACAAATCGACACCTTGACAACCTGCAATTAGCCGACATGCAGTGCCGTTACATTTCGTATTGTTTCTTCAGATTGGCCGGATAAGAGCAGTTTTTTTCGGCACGTATCCGCTGTCTGCACGTGGAGGACACTAATCGCCACGACAATATCTACACAATAATAAAACACCACGCAGCAATGGACTACATGAAACGCTTTGTACTTGATTACCATCTTGCCCGGTTCCTTCAACTTGACCATATTAACAACCTACAGTACGTTACAGCAATCGCTCCTCTTACCGCATGCCTCCTTTGTCATATGCCCTTTATAAGTCCCATCTCCGTGTGTTATTTATGAGTGGTAATTTTTTCTCCATCGGCTGGTAGAGAAAAGGAGTGTCGCGAGTTTAAAACGGTCACCCAGCCCGGCCCACAGCGTCGCTGCGGACGACACAAAGCCATTTCAACCCTCATTTAAGATAAATTACTTTTTCGCCATAAACCCATGTAAAAGGTCAGTTAGACAAAGGTTGCTACAAAGTGTTTTCGTTATCTCGATCGGACCGAGCGTTGCACGGTGTTCACACCCAGGCGTTTGATGGATGGGCACTGGTCGCGCACACGCGCTGCCTGCACACACCGAATGCCCGGTCACGACATGCGTTTCTTCATTTTTTGATAAGGAATCCAATAAGAGAGATATCTGAGTTTAAAGCACAGAGAAGAGGAGCACAACAGAGAAGTAGTCGCGTTAGAAAAGGATGCATTTAATTCGAGTGTCGTGCACAGATCACCAGATTCAAATTAAGATTGTATCCCGTGTGCAATTAATAATGGACTCGTTATGGAGTAACGACATTATCTCAAGAGCAGTGCATGTCATTTATTAATATTTTCGAAAATTAATTTCAGCACCCAGGACAAACGAAATAAAATATTACTTCCTGAGCATATGAGTCGTTTCCGAAAAAACGAGAGAGAGGTGTAACTCCTCTGCTGGAAATTGTGGAACATTCCATTGCTTCCACAAGCGCAACCTCAACGTAATTAACTAGCTTAATTGGACCTTTTATTACCACTACATTCTCTGCGCAGCGTTCACAAGTGCTTGGCGTCGTGGTTGGCAAGCATTTTTATGATGGCGAATATATTAGTTATGGTAGGCGATTGTCCTGCGTATCGTTTGTAATTAAAGACATCGCGCACTTCCGTTATTCTAGGCTCGACGTAATTCAACGCCGACCGCGACTCCCATTCTATGCTGATTTCCCAAACCGATAAGCGCGGTGTCGCGTCGTTAAGACGGTCACACAGCGCATCGCGTATGTAGATTGGCTGAATCTAATTTGCCGTTCTTTCCACGACAATGACTGCCTCGCACGACTACGACCACAATTTACATCTTGGCTGCGAGCAACTTAACTCAATCCAGCTTAGATTAAGACGATTTCAAAAAAGCAGCTGAATCTTGTTACTGGGGTTGGGAGTGACTTCATTCTGAGATCGCCCTAGTAGGTCGGGAGTGGTCCTTAAGGTTTTATAGATTGAAACATGTGATTTACGTCAATAGCAACAAATTGTACATTTAGGTTATTGAGAAAGCTCCCAGAGCCACAAACAGGCATAAAATGGGAATTTTTAAATGTTTATTGATAGTTATTGTGATTAAATATTATACTAATTTAATTTATTGCAGATCATTTAATAGCTCTAATATCACTTAGTTTCATGCCCCAACAATTCGAATAACATTTCTAAGAAGTCAAAAGTTATTCTCCATTGAAGATGCTACTATCCTCTTAACAATTCTACATTTTGCTACCCCCCAATCACCTACTTTACTATATTATTTAGCCAATGCTACTTACGACATATCTTAGAAACCATAACCACTTCCTTCCTTTCTTAACTTTTGATTATAAAAGTTACGATTTAAACAGTAACATCATGTCTATGCCTATATAATAATATCTATTAGCACAAGATTTGGTAACTCTCGCTGGCCATTATTAGACGACCGGATTACGATCCCGCCGACCGAAATAATTAGCCCGCTGAATGGGCGAACCCTTTCGGCCCCTTGGCTGTGCAGAGAGGGCACTCCGAGCACCATACAGCCCAGGGTCGAGTTATGTCAATAACCGCGCGCTTCTGACGAATTAAGGCAAATTGCGGGCGCGCACGCCAGAATCGCCCTCGAGCGCCCTGCCCGTGACCGCACGGCCCCCGCCACCCCTTGGCAAATAATCCATCGCGCGCGCGAGCGGCGTAAGCTGCTTTCCGCCCGTGGCACATACGATACGTACCACATCATCTCCTGCATGCAAACAACTCACAGGGAGGATTGCCTTCCAAGAGTCCTTTCCACCTTGCGAAATCGGGAATCAAATATGGGTGCCACTATGTACCACACGGTTCAATACCCACAGCATATCAACGTTAAAATATCACGAATGTGAAAAATTATTCTCAAGGTGAATATTTGTGTCCTGTCTGCTTCGGCTCGTGTTGTGTCATGCTGGGCGGCATGTAAAGAGGGTCTTTCTCCGCGTATTACACGCGAGTTTGTTTTCCAGAAAAATAAACCAGTCGCACACACGTGCCCGCGCCTGCTGAATATTTAACGCAAACGGTTTACGTTTCTATTTTAGTGACACGCTTTGCACGTATATTTTCTGTCACTTGTCTCGTGTCCGGCGCGATGCTAACATGACATCTGAATGCTTGTTATGACACCGCATGCGGTTTCCGGAGATAACATTTGCGCAGCAAACCCTTTCTCTTCGCCTCCGTGGCGCGGCGTCATCCTTCGTCCACGGAATGCAAATTCAAGCAAGAACTAATATTAGCGTGCACTAAAGTGGAGCGAAATCAACTTATTAAATGAAGGAAATTCATATTGACACTAGTGACATCTAACTATCTCGAAAATGGAAAGAGAACATAATTTTAGAGCTACACAGCTCAATTTGTCTGTCTAACCTTACCTAATCGGAATTGGCCCATCATAAAAATGAGCCAATTTCATCATTTCCTTGCTGCCTGTAATACATATTTTGCATATTTTGCCTGCAACATGTTCCAACTGCGCCATCTACATCCGCACATAAGCAAATCCATGTGCGTTTAAGCTGTTAATTTGTGAGTACAACCACTGTTAATTTGTCCGACATGTGCGTGCAGTAAAACTGAAAATGTACGCAACATTGATAGAGTTGTACGTTGTGCTAGCCGCAGGGCAGATCATGTCTGACGTTACATCCGGCCGCCGCGCCGTGTCCGCCACAGATGACGCACGTGTCACTCAAATCATGTTCAATCACCTCGTCGGCATCGCAACCAATTGATACTTCCCGCATGCAAATACGGGGCTGTTAATTTGATTAATAGCGACGCAGCACCACACCACGATCGATGACTGCAGACTGCGGCGGATAATTCGCTGATCGCTCCCGGTTGCGGCTGATTGTTTGTACAGCGGGTTATTCCGGTGGAAACTTGCCGACCTTGCGTCCCGACGCATGGATTTCATCACATGCCAAATATCTCCTCTTCTCCGCGTCTATGAGTTGTGTGCATTAATCTTTTTTCGGATGGATGGCAGAGTTGGAAATTACGATGCGACACATTAGACGCGAGAATGTGCCTATTATGAAGGCGCTTCATGCGCCATTAAGATGACATACGGCGACACTAACCACCGTATAATACCACGATGACATTTCATGCATGCGCGTCGAGGAAGCAACGCGTTGTAGCGCGCCTGCTGCATATGGCTGGAGAAGTGAGTGGATTCGTATGCAAAGCACTTGAACGCAATCATAAGAACAGCCGAACGTGAGCAGGCTTCAGAAATAAACTTGGATTAAATTCGCATAACGATAAAATCCCCTTGGAAAATCGCTTCCTTTTTTCGATCAAATGACACTATTGCCACCCCCTATGTGTGTTTCCCTAGCTAGCAGTAGACCGCAAAAAGTCTGCGGAATATCAAGCGACGAGGTGTTCGTAAATTGTACCAACACTGCTTAGGTGGCTTTTTTACAGCTGTCAGGGCAGATGGTCGTGGTGGCTTGACAAAAAGGTGCAAGATTTTCGGTCATCTGGTCATCCCAACCAATCTCACTTGTGAGGCGCGAAAAATGAATATCACATCGCGGTGGCATTGGCGAGGCGCGGCGGCCGTTTGACGAGAAGACAAGATCGAAATGTGCAGTATCATCGTCCCGAATGGCTCATAATGGCTTTTAAACGCCTAATGAACAGCGCGCAGTGAGCAGCAGTAGACGAGCTGGAGAGCATTTTAATTGTATTGATGGCTTGCGCGCGATGCGTGTACACAGAAATATCGAGATTCATAATTGATTAGCAAACCCCTCGAGCAATGAGTCAGAAGCTCGGGAGCGCAAGCAGTTATTGAAAATGATGCACACTGCCCTCGTTGCCGCAATGCCTTATCAAACCGCTTCGAAAAATTCGCAAATGTTTAAGGGCCCCCACGCATGGGCGCCAAAGCGGAGCAGGAGGATATAATAAACGAACGGACACGTGCACATGCGTGCAACCCCGCAGGGAAATGGAATTTTTTACGTTGGAAAATTCCCTAGATTTTAAAATTTCATTACCGCAAACCGGACCAGCTAGTTACATACATACATACATACATACGCCGACGCTGGTAAGCAACGGTAGCACATTTTCATTGCGCAGAAAAAGAGAATTCCAAATTGGAAATATTTTTCATTTACCGCGAGCTTAGAAGATTATTTAAACAGAATCATCGTGTGCAAACATAAACAATATTTTGTTTTGCTACCCTTTGCTCAGAAGTTAGACGCAGAGAATTAACTCATCTCCAACTTGAAAATAAATTTCTTTTCATATTTTTTACGCTCGAAAGCCGAGATCAATGTTTCCTCTCGCCGCTCCGAAAACAAGAGCCGTGCGCTTGTTTTGCATGATCTCAATCCGCATTTCGATCAACAGTTTTAATAAAAAAATCTCCTCTCGCGCGTGCGGCAGAAGAAAGCAAACGAAGGGCTTTTCCGCCGACGACAAATGAAGCAAACATTTTGCCTGGCTGCCCGGAAAACTCTACAAAAGCTGCGCTGGCAGTCGATGAAGAGAAGCTTTAATTAAAAATATGCTTCAACCAATTCTATAGCTCTATGTCGTGGCTGCTATATAAATATGAAGCATTCAAGCCAGTGTATACACGCGTCATCATTCATTCGTATGCGGTGCATGATTACTGACGGGAAAACTAATTACAACTTCTCAACTTTTGCGCAAACGCTGCTTCTGACGAGGGCGCACCGTCGAGTGTTTTTCAACTTTCCACTCTCTCAGACGCAACTGACCAAAGCTACGACTTGACTGGACTAACTTGCGCCCAACTGGCCCAAGTCAGCGCGAGTCAAACGCTGATCACAACTTGAAATGTCAATTTGAGCTGCTCTCAATAGAGGGTCTTCACCCCTAAGATCCTGAATGGCTCCAAAGTAGCAGTGTAATAAGTTTACCAACCTTGATGGATTCATTTGAAGCGTTTATTGGCGTATCACTCGCAAATCAAATTTGCATAGAATTGCGCCGCACACATCAAAAGTGGATCCGGGTGTAACAATTGCACACCCATCGTTGGCTGAATGTGGGCTTTTTTGAGCGCTACGTCAACTGAAAATGACGTTGCGCGACAGCGTTTTGCATGACAAAGAAGCGCGCTCGACGGGCCGGCGGTAAATATGTGAGGAATTATTCATGAAAGCATCGCCGCCGCCGCCGCCGCCGCCGCCGCCACAAGCCGCGATGTGGGGCGCTCACAATGGGTTACACTTACAAAGCGGTGTCCCGACGCATGTCGCATAAATATGGATGCGGCGGTGTCCAGATGAGATGATGCCGCTCCGATCGAAGCAGTCGAATTCGCTCGAAAAATTGGGGGATGTTACGCGCTGCATGTCACTGAAAATCGTGACTCCTTTCAAATTCTATCTCCGACCCGAACTAACTGTATCTCGTTAATAACATAGCATTACGAATCGGACTTGACGAACACATACATCTCATACATGATTTCGAAGCGCGGCTTTTTTCTCTCTTGAAATTTTTAGGTCATGACTGACTGAGGAGATGCGGCGACGTTTAATATTGATCATCATCGGCCGTGTAATCTACGGTGCGGTTAGGTAAGAATAGACGCGCACATGCATTATCTGTCGTTACCGCGAAGCAGCGACCTTGCGAAGCCTTGTCACACCGTCACGTCTCGCGTTTGAAACAAAGGACCAGCGGGAGACTCACCTGCAAGCAGAAGAGAGACAGTGTGAATGTAATTACATGGCATCGGGTGCACGACTAACAATAAACACATGCATTGTGGATTGACTAGAGCCAAGGTCGCAATCAGAGGTTTTCCTTTGCGGCGAAAGTGTTGGGAGAAGGAAGGTGAGTAAATAAGAATTGAGGGGTTTTAAAGTTGGAATGGATAGGTAGAGATATTATAGAATAAATTGGGAGTGAAAGTACAATTTCAATTCTGAAATGCCATTCTGAATTAATTACTACATTCCGCTGGATTAACTGAATAAAAGTCAAATTTCCGGTGACATTCAACAAGTGGATGTCCCCAAGATTCTGGAGATTCACTCATGAGGGTGACGCTTCCATTAAAAAAGTCCCCTCAATAAAAAAGCTTCCCTTCGCTATATCACCCAACCTAAAGCGATGTAATCTCCCGACAATCGCTTTACATTGTCGCGATGATTGCGAAAAGCCTCTACTGCCAGATGATCTCCGGATGACATCACTTTGTCAATGCTAATTCCATCAACCTCTCGTGATAACCAGCGCTAGACTCTACGACATGAGCTCAATTAATTATTGATGCAATCGATAGAATTAATATTTGATTCGTGGCGTCGTGCGCTGCGATTATCAATTCTGCGCCTCGTAATTACGGCGCGTACAATGAGTGAGTGCAAGTGCGCCAGAGTGAACGTGCAAGACATTGGAAAGGTGCGCAGCTCATACTCTCGCTCATAACTTGTCCTGCCGCCGAGATCAGAGATCAAGAGGCAAAGAGAACAATCCAAAGAGGTGAGCGTCGTGTACGCGGCGAGAAAAACTGTCCGGCTTGTCCTCAGCGCCGAGGCATTCACGCGTACTTCGTGCCATTCCAATGTCAAATCTATCAAGTCGGCATACTCGAACAGGTCGACCGAATCCATTTGTCATTTGTCTCCCGCGGTACAGAATCACAGCGCACGCTAAGTCACCTATAATTAGTTTTGCATTAGTCGCTCTAGGGCATGTGACTGAATCACGATTTTGAATGACGAAGTCGACGTCACGTTATTTTGGCCTGTAATTGAATTATTTGATCACAATAAAAAGTAACACGGCGGAACAGCAACGAATGTCATATTTTACACATTTTAAATCAGCAAGATTTGATTACAATTGTTGTTAATATTAATAAGTAGCTCCTAGAATTCCGCATTAAGCCAGGAGAAGGTGCTTGACGGACCGGCAACTGATGAATTTCGCACCAAGTGTATGATGCTTGCCGGCGCAGGTTAATAAAATCAAATCATGTTCCTCGATTGATGAAGCAAAAAGTGCAATAAAGGCAGTCTTGAAGCAGATGTGGTCACCCGCAGTGACCCCAAGCGCCGTCACACAATTAGGTCCCGAAACAATGCGTCCCCCTTGGAGAAATTTTAATGAATTTCTATTTGTTGTACCTGTTTTCCAATCAAAAAAGCAGCCTACAACAGCGTGTAAAAATACGTTAGCTGCCTTTGCATCACTCAAGCATCTAGTTCTTATCCCAATGGCAGTAAAAGTCCCAAATTCACATTCACTCCGATCTAAGATTGCCGGCTGTCCGAAATAATTACATTTGGAATTGCTAGTCATTGCCAAATTACGTCGCTCAAGTGATTATTAACGCTCGCTCCGCATAGCATTGGGCATTTGAATTGAGTTTGATCGTCGCGCCGGCCTGAACTTGTTGTTGATCTTGCGGCGAAGATTAGTAACGTGCGAGAATGTGTGTACGCTCGCGTGTACAGCGCGTATTGCGCGCGGGTCCTGCGGCAGCAGCAGTAACGATCCGGGTCGAGGAACGGAACGAATGTGGGTTCATGTACTCAGTCATACCGAAATCGGAGATCGAAGACGCACGGCAATAATGAGCGCGACCTCTCCAGAAAAATAATACACATAATACACAATTTGGTTTCGACACGTAATCATAGGTTGGATGCGCGTCGGGTGACGCGACCGCGGGCGCATCGAGACAACCGGGATGCTTTATGAGAAACTGGTCTCCACAACCTGCGGAGGACGCGGCGCGACGAACAAAGCGAATAAATTCCAGCCAGTTACATCTATCGCATGTTATTATGTCAAATTAATCGCTCGTCAAATTGTGGCGGCGGCCACGCCGGGAGAAAAAGATTGCGAGTAATAACACGCGTTCACCTGCGATCCCACGCGAACCTGATTAATCAGACAATTCTGCGTATTGCGCACGGCCAAAGCAGGAAAAGTCGGTTGTAATTCGTGCGCACTCAGCGAGCGCTAACACGATAAACAAATCACGGATAGTACGCCGTGGACGCGATCACAAAGGACAACAAAGCAGGACGAGGGTGCACGGAATCAAAGTGCCACGACTTTGACGGCGGCAGGCGGGTGCATGTAACAATTATGTTGAAATTTAATCATTCGTGTGTACCCGATTAGTTCACGCTTAACGGATCACAGCATGCGCGCGACGCGTGGAATGTCCGCGATTAATGCAATGTAAATTGTTGACGAGGAATCAATTTGCTCAAAAATGACGATCAAACGACTTTATTGGAAATAACCCTCCCAGAAACTACCGAAACCCTACCGTCTGTCCAACTGCATTCCGGCCACGCTGGCAACTACTGCAAGTACTAGGAGCAGCTTGGAGTGGATAATCGAGGCAATAAACACGCTGAACAGTGCCTCGTGCGTCGAGAAGAATATCTTGGTAATCTCTAGCGATAAGTCTCGCGAGGCAATCGGCAATATCGGCGCGCGATCGTTGCCGTCGTGTCGTATGCGTGCCGCCTCCGGGCATTCGTAAGGGCGCAATTGATATTGTTGTCGGGTACAAAGGAGCCGCGATGCATTAAATATAGCGTGCGCGGCTATTCTGCACGCTCTGCAGCGTTTCACATCGTCTTTCAATATTTGAATAATGTCGACTGTTCCGACAAGTCGTATTGTCTTAGGACTCCAAAGGGATATAAAACACCTAGACAAAACTGTCCAGCATATAACATTATCACAAATTTTTACCAAGCTAATAGAAAAGCCAAGTTATCAAATAAATAATTAAATGAATGCATTCCCATGACATTAATACCTCTAAATCACCTTATAAACCATGCTTATTCCAAGCAATTATAATTATCCTCCCGAGTTAACATCATCCCTTCCATTAAATTCTTTGCTCCACCTGTACAAATGACCATTCCAGCAATTTCAGCCAGCAATTGTACGATTTTAACCTCCTTCCGTGCAATTAAAATTTAAATAAAAACAACACGGCCATTGCAGTTAACCCAGCGTAAAATTTCAACACTTTCCTCAATTTCCCCATTGCCTCCTCCTGGCCTAAGTCAATACGCAGAATGGCTCCTCATATGCCAATAAAGAAGCCACGACGCAGGTACGGCAGCAATTGCGCTCTATATATCATGCGCATAATTTATGGCAATTGTTAAAACAATGCCGGCTCTTAAGCTGACCGTCTGCATGCACTCTCTCGCAACGCGATGTGTGTGAAGTGTGTAAACCCCGTGCTGCATTTTCACCATTCTTCTTCCTTGCCTCGCGCATGTGTGTATTTTGGGACAAGCGAGCAGTCTTTTGTTTTGCTCCTCGTTATTTAACTAGCTTTGTTCCGGGCGTTTAAAATGAACAAAAAAGAGAGCAGTCTCTTTGTGGCAACAGCAGCAGTTGTAGAAACAGTAGAGAGAAAACCAAACGTCAAATGTTTCCGTTCTGATTTGTTTTTCTGCCATTGAAAGCGCACCGAGCAGAACAACGTCTCGTCTGGAGGGTGTAGGGATGCTTGGTAAACGGACGTGCGAGTAATAACGCGCGTGCATATTTCATAACGAATGCGATCGTGGTTTATGCATGGGGTCCATGAGGCCAGAGTGTGTGTTAGTGGGCGACTCGCTTTCAATTATTACCTCCGGTACAAGAGGAAGGCACAAAAAGAGCAAAGTCAATGTTGTATGCCCTGGCATATATTTTGCGTTAAAAGTCGCCAGTTGAGTTTAACTTAATATCTGTTTTCTAGAGTAGAGATCCAAAATTATCAACTGTGCTCTTTTTACAACGGACCGTCAAGAGATTTACTTCTCACTGATTACGCACCAAACCGCAAGATGGCAAAGAGAACAAAATTAAAACACTCAACGGCAAATTCAATAATAATTTTTTCCTCCATTCCCAATATGATATGAAGCTGTAAACTGTGATTCCCGCAATGTACGATCTCGTGCGAATGCGCCGTAAAGCACCGACGGCAATAAATAACGTAAATAATGCGCCGTCGCGCGAACCACACGAATAAATCCACACATTGACATTTTATATTCAAAACACATAATAAATCGCGCGTGGCGCAGGTCTGTATTTAAGCGGCGGCGGCGGTCAAAGGAGGCCGCCGACAAGGCAACCATTTGTTTTCAGTCGGGGCGCGCGCGCGTTGCCCTCAAATATAAATCGCGGCCCAGGTACGGTGCGCCGGCGGCGTTTGCGTGCGCCAGAGATGCGCGGCCCCGGCGCGTGCATAGGGGGTCCGCCACCCGTCGGCGGCGGGCGGCCCATTCGCCACGACACTCCACTATTAGCTGCCCATTATGCGCGCCTCCACACCGCGCGGGGATGAAAGTCATCAATCACGTTTCGACGCAATGTGTGCGCGCCGCCGTCGCCACGGTATCACCACGATCGATGAGAATTTAGAAATTGTAAAGAAAATTAATTAAAAACGGGCAAATGGTATCGATCGGCGTCAATAGCACACAGCAATAGTCGTTAGCACAAGATGAGAAGAATAGATGCGGCACAAAAAAGATTCGTAGGGAATCAGAACATGTCATCAGAAAGATCAAAAAATCAATTAAAATGTTGAATGAAAGCCGAAAATTGTTAGGTTAACAAACCGGCAATGAAAAGCGTTACATAATAAGTTTTATCGAATTTTAACTTGCTAAAATGCAATATAACATTTGACGAAGAAACCATCTAAGAGACAATAAATTGGCGCTAAAATAAATACCAAAATTATGAAAATCCATAGAAAAATGTGAAAGTTATTAAACAATAACCAAACAAACAATTTATTTCTGGCTTATTAACTAAAATTCCAAACTTCTAAAATGGTTCCTAAGAAAAACCTAATAATTTTCAATATTTTACTGCTTAAATCATCCAAATCCAATAATAATCTTTCAAGTTATCAACAAATTAGTAAAGTTTACCTACAACCCTTTGACTCTTTTACAGTAACACCTTCACCTTCTCTTGCTAATTATATTGTTGACAAAATTTCACTATATCACTTGCTAAAATTCATTTTATCTAAACGAGTTATAGTGCAATTTTATCAAAATAATAAATATTAAACACTCTTCGTGACCACACTCAACGATGCTCTAAACCACATTAATTAAACAAGTCATACATTAAATACTATTTCACATGATCCGCAAATACTACCTCAATGCTTTAATGCATAAACCTCTGAAATCTATGAATAATCCAGTAAATTATAAACAAATTACTAAAATCAACTTTTTCAAGTCATCACCACTTAGCCAACCACAAGTCAATCTTTTTCGTTTCATAATTTGTGCTTTTATTAAGCAACTAAGTTAAATACCCTTCTACCTTGTGAAGCATTAAATTAATTTTCTTTTGTCACTAATTTAGTACGGCCATGTGCATTATTGTAAATGTTCTGACCGTTTACTTAACTAACTCTGATATGCTAACGCGTTTCACATTAATTTCAAACCGAAATAACTAATTTGCTGACCGTACACCTTGAGGTACAAATTGCAACTTAGCTAGCTGAGAACATAGACCTAAATCTGTACTATAAACATTAGATTAAAATATTGTTAATGCATTGTTATTGAATCAGAGTGACATGCTGTCAAATTCATATAGGATGAATTTCCAACTATTGAAGTTTCCGACTATTCTAATGCACTTCTTCGTGAATTCTACAACTTGATTGTTTATAAAATACCAAATCGACTTAATTATTACTAAATGTTATTCCGCATAGAAAATATATTAATATCCTCATCATTTCACGCTGCGCGCCTCATAGAATTGATATATAGAGTCAGCGGCGCACGTTTTTTAATTGGAAGACATTTTTTATCTTCAAATAATGGTAATAAAAGAGGTGACCCCGTAGGGCGCCGGCGAGAGCATACACGGTATCTTCTCCTCCGCGTCTCCTGCGACGTCAAGACGGATGAGACCGGCGGAGTGGACCAGGCCGTCCCTTTATTATTTATACGCACGAAACAAAGACACGTCAACGCAGTGCATTTTACGCCGATGAGGCTTAGAAAAGCGGCGGCGTGTGGTACTCAAGCGTCAAGTTGGAAACTCAAAAAAAAACGCCGCAATTAACACGGAACGCTTCCACGAATGTGTCCTCCAATAAATTGCGTCCTCTGTGAGGATGGCACTTTTTACACATCTTTGGGTAATTAAAACCAGGTTGTATAACTTGTTTTTGTGCCCCATTGCAGCGGCAGCGGTTGTACGTGTGTATAATGGACATACTAAAAACCGAATGCCTATTGATGTTTATTGATGTTTAAGATGGGTTTAAGAGGCAAGGTGAATCTTAAGTGTCATGGGAACATACAGTGACACATTTTTAATTCTAGAGCCTTAAATTTGTTTGCTCAATTAATTGATAAAAATTGATACAAACCTGTTATCAAAAGGAAAATTTAAGGTGAATTACAGAAAAGGGTATTTTGGTGTTGAAAGTCATTTTTAGCAGACCGGCAACAGATGGATTTCTGTCTGAATAGTGCCTAATCTACAAAAATTGTCTTCCCAAGAAAACCGTCAATTAAATCTAATAGTTTTACGTTTCAATTATCAATTTCGTCGATATTATTATTCATTAAATTAATTGCAAAAACTCTTCTCCTTTTGCCATCTTTTTTTCTTTCGTCTCTTGATGACTTGCCACATCTGTCATTCCAACATAAAAGCCTTCATGTCTTCATGCCGTCAGATGACTCTCTGTATGTCACCCAACAACTTGTCGCACTCTGAGATGACTCAAGAAAAAAGCTCAAAGCCCACAACAACACCGCCCTGTGTTGCAAGTACGAACGCACTTTGCATCTCACCATCTTCAGACAATAAGGACTCTGTCCAGTGTCACACGCAAGATGACATCGCATGACAATCAAACCGGCTTGATGTCCCGGAGATAAATAAACATTCATACTCGACGCTGCCATGCGTGACATCCAGCATTGTGACTCCTTTCACGCTGTCAGTTCCCAACTGCAGACTGCATGTATTGGTGCTATCTCTGTATATTGAAGAATATAAAGGAGTTAAAAAAATGAATGCTGTATAAACGTGGCCTGAGTCGGGCTACATGCAGATATATGGAAATTCCCTGCCAAGCGTGAAGTAAACCTCAAGGGAGGTAATTTTTACGATTCCTTCGCTTTCCGCCATTGCAGCGCGCGCACCGACGAGACTAATTATAAAATTTATAAGGCTTGTAGAGCCATAACTGCAAACGAGCTGCAGGCGCGCGCTTTTCCAGACTCGCATCCGAGCGGCGAGAAAATCGATACAGCTCCTGGCGTATGCTGTCTCAGGTCTCCAGTTGCAACTCCTTCTGTTTGTCAATAGCAAGCACGAATTTATTTCAGATGAAAATTTAATTAACCACAATCCATCGCCCGTTACACATTACACACATGGCTCATAATTAAGCAGACATTTGAATAAGTAATGCGATAACTATTTGTTTTCAACAGCAGTCGACTGAGGAAGCTGCAGTGAAGAGGAGACGCGATTATAGCCACGAGTACGATGTTCATACCAACTTGGACCACACATACCTACACACCACCGAACCATGCTATTTACCATTCAACCGCCTTCAAGCAACTAATGTGCTTTGACATTTTACGACGTCACGGCGCACGAATTTAAATATTCTCGCTATAAAATTATTCGAAACACTTCTGAAATCATTCCGAATTTATCCAACTCTTGGGAGTGTGGAAGAAGTTAAGCAAGCAAAAAATTATAATTGCCAAGATTTTCTTTCCTTGCACAAAGTTAAACATGTTTACTTCCTGCCAGTAATATCATAAAAGTCACTAAGTTCGGTGGAAAGCCTCGAAGACTTTGGAAACTTTCAGAGAACGTTAAAACAGTTGTCAGCAAGTTGAAACAAACAATATTTCATGTTGGCTAAGCGTCAAGTTTCCAACAACGGCGATGTCATTTGTTTACCGACAATAATAAACAGCAGCTTGTGGTGATTTATCTCTCCTGCAAGGCTACCGTTGGAAAAATCTCGAAACAGTAACAAACGTCGTGCGACCTTTGACCGCAAACATGATTTGCGATTCAGCACAGGTAACAAGATTGTGCGCCCCCCGAAGAAGCAATTGTTTATTATTGGTTTACATAAACATTTTACGACTTTACACCTCACTCCAATACACAACACTGCCCAGTTGGAAATTCAATGTAAACGATAATACTTAACTGAAACTTGCCCTATGCCCTTTAGACCTTCAAATTATCCTCTAATCAAAGGACAAACGCTTGGACCCATTGGACTCGTGTGCCTTGAGGACTGCATTACCATTGAGTTGAGATAGGATTTAAGTAGCGAGCACCCAAGGGACGGTCGCAGGAAGTTTCCCGCTGTGCTGAAAGGCAGCATAGCAAAGGGTTGCACAACAATGCCTCGACTTCCGCTTCATGACTCTCCCAGGAAAAAGCCGTGAATATTTATCACAATTAACGACTTTTATGCGAGACGTCGGGGAAAAAATTAGAACGTCCTGATGCACAGAAGCAACAACAAACAGCAACAAGAAGTGTGATTAAAATTAGTAAATTGCTCTGAAGCATTATGTGCTATCTGCAGTAGGGAGGCTTTTATGTCCCATTTATGCTGTGTAATATTCATTACCCTTTTTTAGGCGGACGGAGGAGAGACATTGCGGAAATCAGAGAGTTTATTGTTCACATTTTAACTTTTAATCAAAGCCCTATATGATATTCAATATTTGCAGTGTTCGGGAAGAATCATGTTCTTGAGACCCCGTCCCAAACTCAAGATTATGCAAAACCCACCCTCTATTTGAACTGCTTAACTAAAGTGCAAACAAATTTAGAGACTGTAAGATGTAAGTAAACTTCACAAGTTTGCAGAGACTTGTAATGCCTGCCATTAAAGCCCTCATATGATTATAACCAATAAATGGAGAGCCTATGGGGACATTTGCCAACGCACATTGGCCCCATCTGAGGAATGCTCACCTTCCACTGGACTAATCCCGATCAACGAACGTGACTTGCTGCGCGAGTTTTTTCCTCTCCAATCGATCTCTTTTTGTATGCTCATGCTTTTGTTTCCAACCGACGGCTATCAAGCCGTGGTCCGCTTTGATTGCCAGCTCGAATGAAGAAGCGGGTCACGTGCATTGCGGTCTTCCACACGCAAACCGCACCATGTACGTTACTGAAATTGCCGATAAAAGACCGTGAACTGTCCACGATGCTTCTACGTCCGCGCTGGGATTCTCAAGGATCGCATAGCGCCGGTGTAAATGACACGTTGATGGCGCGCCTGCTCGGGAATCGTGCTGCCCATCAGGCGTGGAGACCCAAACTAATGCGTGCCACCATTAAAAATCTCTATACACACATTGTGCGCCGCTAATGGATTTTTAATTACAGCCGAGCGCACAATTTCATTTCGCCAAGCGTCGACTAGCGCCAATCAGCGCTCCCACAATCACTCCTGCATTTCAATGCTTTGATTGGAACTCACCATAATTAACAACATTAACAGAAACTAATGCAGTGTCTCCTAGTGCAGCACAAATCGCCGATTCGTCATTAAGCCCACTTTTGGCTACATAGACGCTGAGTGAGGAATAATTGCAATGTATTGGTCTCACTCTACAACCCTGTCTTTCGCGTTTAGTGGTAATTTCCGCGCTGAAAAAACGTCCAGCATTTGATTGCGTTGTTTGACGGGGCTGGGCAATACAAGCGTTCAACATGCAAGGTGTATAACAAGCCGAATAAACGTGGTCCGCAATTATACCCCAATGACGAATTACTTCCTTTGATAATCTCCACGGCGGCGGAGTCGCTTGCGTCGCGCGTCACGCGACATACATACAAACCACCGTGTAATTAAATGATACGCCGCGCTAGGGCCGACGTTTTGTTTGGAAGCGTGTCACGATTACGGCGTGACTTTTTAATTATGGTCGCTGCTCAATGGTACAAGTGTCTGATTTTATCGCGACGAGTGATATTCATGACACCTAACAAGGATTCGGTACTTTAACTTGCTTCCAGCAAAAAAAGTGCTGGCTAGAAGAGCTGAAGAGCAATAATTTAATTATTTAATTACGAGTTATCAACACAAAGCAATTCATTCGAAGAAAAATAGCACCTACAATTTAAGAATAGAAAGTCTAAAACTGATCTAAGACTATTGGTTCATTCAATCAGAACCCAACCCATCAGCAACTATTAATGAAACCCATCTTAGAGGTTCACATAATTGATCATGGATCTAGGTACATCAGGCAGTATTGGGAAGATTTCCAAATAATTTAATTCTCCATAGTTATCAAGTAAATCGATATTATTCATGTAACAATCAGCGTCGGAGCCATGGCTAATTAATTAGAGTAATCTTAATTAGAGTATATCTTCTCTTTAGGTGGTCCACCTTTGAGAGGTAAATAAATTCCAATTAAATTATCTAAACCACTTCTTGTCCAAATGCAACAAATTCATTTACAACTCCAATTTCTAAAAGTGGTCCACCACTATTCAAGTTCTAAATGTATTGCTGTCTCTAAAACAATCCACACTAAAACTCCCTCCAAACATTCTTCTAATTTAAATTCCACACGCTCACCCTGCGCCACGAAATTGGAATAGTACACGTCCATGCGCGTATTCATTGGAGATGGACGACTTGTTATTGTGTTATAAATAGTGCATTCTGATAGTTCGGACATTTGGCAATGTGCTAAATAATTCACATGAAAGACGGGCCACATCAGCGTGCCTGGGGGCGGCCGAGCTGGGAATATAGCGGTCACGTACACGAATATCGCTTGACCATGCAAAACGCACGCCGCAGCCTCGATGATTTATGTTGTCATTTGAAAATTTGATAATGCTATACATCCACAAATAGATTTATAAGGTATCGCATGCAGAGACGCGTATGAATAAGTAATCATCGGCCAAGATCAGAGCGGCAAACTAAAATTCGCTCAATATTAATGGCGACTTGTGTTGGACATTGGTGGGCCATAAGCAATCGGTAAATCTTGATCGAATAAATATAGGGAGGCGTTTGTTATCCGGGTGGTAAAAGTAGAGCGGACTTGTGATAAATCAAGTTGAATCCTGTGTATACCTGAAGAAGTTGCTCCCGGAGGGAATGGCTAGAGGAAGGAATTTGCAGGAAAAGAGAAAGACGTGAATTAGGTTAGGCTTGAGTAATAGTGTTATATTAATAAGCAAGCTTTCCAATTTGCTTTTAAAAAGATTGCATGTGCAACTAGAGGGCGTCACCGTCGTGCTAGAATTTCACTCATTAGATGATACGCTCAATAAAAAAATCACTGTGTTACTTTCAAGGCATTCCAATGTCATCACCAATTGTTGTTTTAATTAGAATCAAATTAAGAAATAGCAGTTTAATTAGAAACATGGAGTTCTATTGGTTGGGAAATTTTGAGCTTAGAATAACATCCTCATATCTCACAAATTGGTAAATCTTATTAACGGTGTGAGTGCAAGGGGGCGGCAGTTGTGTGACAGGAAGACAGCATGACTGATATCGACAGAGTTGCTACGGCAGCTGAAAGTAGCAAAGTATAAACGAGCTTAATTTATCGATATGACAGTAACTTAATAGCACCCTGACACGATTGACGTATCATTTATCAATTGCAGTAATATTAATTTCTTCAGATGAAATTAAGCCAAGGGTTCCGCCTGCAACGTCCTATGATCAGTGACTAACGCATGCGCATTTTCCAGCCAACTTCTAACATATATTCAAACTAAACTGGTCTGACTTGGAACGACAAATAAAGTCTGGCATAGCTCACGTAATGTACGCGAGCACGCGCTCGTCACAGGCGTCCAAAAAACACAAACAAATTATTTTCAGCGCCTCGCTGCTAATATAATTTCCACTAATTCTCACCCAGGCGGTAAAGGTGGAGGCGGCGAGCCGCTATATATAACAGTGTTGAAAGGAAATTTCCATTTTGTCAACGACTGCTGCTCTAAACACTGCAAGATAATGTAAACGAAAGAGGTCGCGAGCGATGCGCCCGGCGCCGCTGTGTTTATGCAACCAGCTGTGTACAATAAACACTAGCGACACCTATGGCTATAAATACTTTTGTCTATGACATCAATTCACCACCATCACAACAGATGAACAGTTTCCTAACTAGAAAATAATTTTGAAAACACAAACACACACACGCACGCACAATTAAGATTGTGAGTAAATAGTAATTAAATCTATGTTAATGATTAATGAGCAGTGAAAAATTTGCATACTACACGATTACAACATCAATGGAATCAATTAGTCAGCCTTCGCCGTAGCGTGCGAACAGTAATAATTGTTTGCGTTAAATAATAATAAACCGACGCGTACATGGGCAGCGTGGCTTCAATTAATGGTGCTGTGCATGTTAGTAGAGATGAAAAAAGGACAAAGCAAGTGAATAGCATGTACAAGATGTAAGTCAGCTGCATAATAAATTATTGCGTCGAACGCACACATGCTGAAGTGGAGGCTTCAAGAAAGTAATATTGATTTATTTATGCACCAGCTCAAAGTAAATGGCTTCATTCAGGTAAACACGATTGAAGACTATTTAACACGAATTAACACGTTTTTTGTTGTTACCAAGAAAGCGATAAAATTATAAACCTTCAAAATTATGCAAATCGCATTGAATGCAGTAGTAAAAAAGAGGACGAAAAAACAATTAATCTTCCATTTTTTATTATTTCCGTTTTCATCACGCTGCGTTTCATAAATTAAATTGCATTGAGCAAATCCGCTTTACACGTATTAATTCCACATCCGAATTAAAAAAAGATATTACTGACACGTTGGTATTATTCATAGCGCAATTTACCAAATTGAATTTCTTTATTTCTTTCCGTCCTGCAGTCTTAATCAACTCGGCTTGCAATGTGCTAGCGACTGTTCGAGAACACAATGTCAGAGACAAAGAATAATATTTGATATATTAATACAAACCCCGGCGATTTGTTCCTGTGGCGACTGAGGGGCTGCGATGTGGGGACAGCCTGCAAGATTAAGTGACACACGATGCGCGCGAATGCGTTCAAGGGTGGCGGGAATTGAATTAAAATCTAATGTTGCACACTGCGATCTTTATTAAATTATACGTTCATTTGTATGTACCAGCAACAAGATGACGACGAGCGCCTAGGATCAAAGAAACTTGTAATAGATTACAGTGAAATTTTATTGACAAGGAGTCCAATTCTCAGAATAGCACCCTGTTTAAAATATCAAGATATTCGGCGCAAGGCTTCTTGTCTCTAGAGTGTAATAGCATCTTCCAAGGTCCGCATTGTTTACGACTGGCCATTTTTCGGGACACCGAAGGGTTGGTCAGATGGACATTATTTTTACAGCGTGCGCCCAAGGCGGCGAACCCTCGATCCACATTAGCCTGCAAATGGCACCCGGGCCCCGAATTCGAACGACATGGGCGCGGTGCATCCCAACCGCACGTCGATAACTCACCGATGACAGTTCATTATTCGATCGCCTGTCCCGGGCTGCTACATGCGCCGAAAACACGAATGTAGGAGTCTGATGACCGCAGCCTGGCGACCGTTGTATCATTTAACACTCGGCGAGCATCTAATTAAACGCCTAAATCATTTTATTGTCGTCGGCGGCGCAATCATAATAAAATGACCATAACACCCTTTGGCAATTCCTGGCCCATCATGATTTAAGGTTATGTTTTAAGTGCTCCCCAAGCGAGCCAGAAACAAGATTGAAAACAATCTTGCTGCGTCCCCCGGGCGCTTCAGTTATGAATATTTACTAATTGCATGACTTACCGTGTGGGACCCAACCGTGCTTGCAGGTCTCGCAGTAGCGGAGATGGCGCTTGCCAGGAACGAAGCATTCGCAGCTGCAGCCGGGCACTGTGCATCGGATTGCCTGTAACAATATTCATTCTTAGCATATTCACCCTTTGTCAACCCTGCTTTGGCAATTTGCAAGAAAGAGTAAAAGTCTGGCAGACGCACGAAATTGACGTCAACCTCAATGGCTCTCCGGAGGGCTCTAAAATGGACCAATTTGAATATTTTCGACATGGATTTTAAGAAGCGTGAATTTTTATCGCCTGGTAAATATCGAGTGGCGTCGGGGCTCCCTCTTTCGTCTGCGCCGCTCAAGGCAATGTTCGCTCGTCTTGTTTTAAAAGAAAAGGACGAGTTTCCAACAAGTGCACAAAGGGTGCGCAAAATATGAACCCTGTTGGAATTAAAATAAGGCACGCTTTATTACAGCAACTTCTTAATTAACAAGGTAACGACTAAGAAAACCCATAAAACTTCCTGTTCCTCGCACACAATATAAAAATTAAATGTAAGCAATACTATTCAATCAAAAGCAAAAAAAAATCAATGCGTTTTGATAGTAGGATGAGGCTACAGTCTGAGGGCATGATTTGTACACTAACTCAGTTACACAAAGCTGATAATCGCCCATCAACGTGCAAGTACGCATAGTAAACCCGGCGCATCCACCAAAATGGAATAGAGCAGTCGACTAATACGCTTGCTCCCCTGCTTGTTTACCTGCATCCATAACGATGGCGGATTATTTCTAGGGATGGAAATCCCAATATAGATTGATTGATTGATAGATACTTAATAAAATTGGACAAAGGTCTAACTTCTTTAATGAAAACATTATTTTTGGATGTTTTTAGCTCCTCAATTTTACTCAGAAATCATCAAAAACCTGACCTAGCCGTAAGTTTGCAAGTTTCTTGTCTTGGCGTTTAAAAAACTCAAGCAACATAAAACATTTTATTGCAAGAAAATTTTTTGCTTGTCTGCTTTCTGAATGCATATATTACTCTATAAAACCACGCACATCTCTATATTAAATCTAAACTTGCCAGATGCATATTTCACGATGACACCATAGCCTTTGCTTGTACGAGGATCACGTTTTCCATTAAGCAGTGGAAATTTGTACGCCAGTATCTGTAAAATACAACCTAGAATCACGCCATTTTCATCACCACCCAAGCCTAGAGTTGTGTGGGCTGGTCTAGTGTCCTATTTAAGTCCTTCCAGCCAGACTATGAATCACGTTGACACAGACTCAATCCATGTAAAAGCACAACATTAATGACCCTCATCGAGACACTGGCCGGAAGTAATCGTCGAAAAGAGGGCTAATGTACGATAGAGTGCGGCTAACATGGGATAATATGGCGCACCTTAAAAATCCAGCTAAAAGTAATCCAGTTGATAACATCATGCAATCCGGGTATTTTCCAGTCATTATTGGAATTATGCAGCGACACCATAAAGTGTACATCTGCAGACATGTTTACGATGTCGTTACGAGTCGCGCTGCTGAGCGTTTGTCGGGTGAGCTCCCACTGCTTTATGGTTTTATGCCATCCCTGGGTGACATTGCGCTAGGCTACGCATGTTGAGTAAGGTACCAAGAAGATACCAGCAGATACGCAGTATGTGCTCTTCACAGTTGGTTGAACGCGCGCTGCGCTGCGGGATTATTGCACGCTGAAGAATGCATCGACCATTACAATTTATTAACGAGCATCAGCCGACAACGCGAGCATCAATTAACCTCCCGGACAAATGACAAACAACCATGGACGCGGTGCACGTTAATGACTTGCAAGTATAATCCGCAATCTTTAACCTTTGATCAACTCCATTAAATTACACTCTCTCCTTCCTCATCTTGCTCTACAATAAAGACAGCAGTTTTTAGTGAATAAAGCGGTACCGGTAGCTTTGACAATAGCAGGGGGCCTGAGTGCAGAGGGTATAATCAATCTTGCGAATAAATCAATCAAACTCCAGCGGTCGACCTGTCTGATTTGCATGCCGACAGGCGCAAGATGTTTATAAATAGCATTGTCGACAGCGGCGGCGGCTACGCAGCTCCCTTGAGAAGGGCGCAAAACGCTTTATGGCTGTGCCGCTGCGAAAATAAAAATATCATCCCGTAATTTATATGTATAGAGATGCTGGGAGATGTTATGAAAGGCAAATCAATTGAAATGTCACCCCGGAAGCGGCGGAAGGAAGATGAGACAACGAGAAGTAGCTAAGTGAATCGGCTAGGGTGGAAAATGATCAATGGAACATGGGCAAAAAAGTGTTTTCAATTCGTAAATGAATGTAGTAGAATGAAGTAAAGTAATGAAGGCGTGCTAGAAAGTGATTTTTTTAATTGAATATTCAAGAAATATTTTCATTTGAATAGAAAATGACCCAGAAATGGTGAGATACTACAATATTTCAATTCTTAACATATATGATTACAACTTACTTTTACTTACAATTGGCATCACAAATCTTCAAAAATTTCTTAGAAAATATTTGAAGTATTACAATGTTGAGTCTATTAACAAAAATCTAGATAAATAAAAATGTTCTTGAGCTTTTCGGATATTTTGCAAATAACTCATAAGATTGTGGGGTTATCATTTCCTTGCTTTAACATGAAAATGCCGATAAATTTCAATGTGTGTAATATTAAATAAAAACCGTCGAAATTCAAAACAAGATCAATTTTAATTTGTTTTTTTTTTTTGAAAAATGATCAACCGTGTATATCTATTTCTATGTATAACAGACTTTTTGAGGTTATGTTGCCAATTATATTAAAATCATTTGCTATTAAAAATATTAGTTGAAAATATTCCCCCATACAACAAACTCATTTGCAACAGACTGCAAATTTAGTCTTGCACCTCTCAAAAACTTTTTTCACTGTCTCCTCTTTTCCTTTTTATCTTCGCCACTATCCCAATATCTTTATACGCTCCAAGTCACTTTGCGACAAGGTAATGAAATATAAACAATGTTATTTAAAATGAGTTATAGCCAATGCGTGAACGTTTTAACAAGCCGAGCACACGGTGCGCTACACGACGCTACACCTACATGCATCGTCCTTTGTGCTCATCCCGCTCATGGTCCTTGCCGGCGCGATCGCAATAAATACCGGAGGATCCGCACTAAACCATAATCGAGTGACACTCTTCGGCGATAAAAAACATCAAAGCGCATTGCCCAACTTCTCCAGTCTGCATCAGTTTACGACGACGCATGTACTTTAACATTGTTGTAAGTGATAAATTTTTATCGACTTCCGAACTTCCATGTCGACCCAACATAACACGAACTGAGTAAAATAAGGAGAAGAAGAGAGATCCACACTGGTTACCAATCTGCCACTGATTTGTGAGTGTTACGCTCCGGATAAAAATGAAGCATTTTCGCTTTTATCCTGAGAAACAATCTAAATAAATCAGGTGCATGCTAGTGATATTATTAACAGCAATATTAGTTGTCATTAGCGTGGCGTAATTACGATTTAGATATGCTATCCGATTGTAAATAAACAAACTAAAGAGGTACTTGGTTGGTACGCTAGTGATAAAATTAGTATCGATCATATCATAATGTCTCGTTGTTGAGGTGTAGCAAGGTGTAGAAGGGTTGGCTGGGAGAAGAGGGTGAGGTTATTCATGTCGGTACCCGAGGGTTACTTGTGCTTCCTAATTGGGAGATTTTCGCTGCTGTTATTTGAGATATTCGGTGGTAATGTCATATTTTCACTGTGGGATAATTACTCGGGAGGATGCGCACTCGCTGTGAAAATGAAATATGAAGGTAACGTTGATTTGGGAAAAATTTTGCATGCACCTAGATAGGAACTTTATGAGATTTCAGTGTTTTTAATTACTATTGCAAATTGTACCTATGCTTCTGTGTTGTTCTATTTTGAATTGTAGGAAAACGAAATAGAAAAAAACTAACTGCTATTTAATGAATTGTAACCTATTCTAATTACAAAAAAAAAATAAGATATATATATTGGGTTATATGGTTTACTTGTGAAGAAAATTTCTATTTTAGATGTTCCATCTTCTAGTATATCGCAAAACTACAGAAATTATGTGTACTGGTATCCTAGGAATTGATTTGAGTTAATTCCAGTAAATTTATGCTTCTAACTTAAGTCCAAACCACTTTAACGGTGTAATTCTTCCTTATAAATAGAACAAACCTAGTAAAATGGTAAAATGTCGAATATAAAAAGCTCAAAAGCATCGAGATTTATTTATGGAAACATTTGTGGGAAAAATACAGTGTGGTGTTAATTACTTTGTCAATTTTACTTGCACTTGTTCCATTTATAACTGCAGAACTGGAAGTTAAAATTTGAAATGTTGATCAAAATTGTGATTGATGTTATATTATTACTTTAATTCAAAAATGCAAATATAGGATGAAACAAGATTGATAGATATTTATTTTGAACAAATTTCTAAGCAAATTTTCTGATGTTCTCTTTTCCAGTTTTATTCCAAATTACTTAAATCAGGTCCAAGATGATAGACTTAAGCAAATTCTGCAAAATTTAATCTCTCAAATTTCAGAACTGAAATAAAATTTGAAATACCGTAATATATTCAAGTTATAATGCTCCCTTTTTTTTGCCGTCTCTGAAATTCCAATATAATTACAACTGCAATTTGATTGCAGCTTGCACTACTAGATCATTCCCCGTCCGATATAACAAACACCAAGATGATTTTTGATTTTTATTCTTCACACGTTGAAGTGCCTCTTACCGCATCTAAAGTGAGACCTGAAGACAGTAGTGGCACGTTTCCAGGTAGATATGATCAAAACGCATCAAGCGCAATATTATTAATTTCAGTAATTTGACAGTGTGAACGACAGCCGGCTCGCAATGACAACGAAGAAGGCCGAAAATGCAACGAAAGATGCATTTTTGCGCACGTCATCGCCTTGATTAGGTCACATTTCCATCGCCTCGGGACCTTTCCATGACACAGCACAATCCTCCACAGTGCCCACATGTTATCATCAGCAGCGCGCCGCAACTTTGTTTACTTTGTGACATCTAATTTAGCCGCCAGTGGCACAAAAAGTCGATTTCTCTCTAGCCGAATCACAATGCTGTCGGATTCGTTATACATGACACACGATGGTACGATTTATTAGGCATCCGCCTTTCGATTTCTAAGGACACTTACGGGCGTAATGAAGCAAAAGAGTTGGTTGAGGGCGTCCCGCGCCGCACAAAAGAAGTTAATTAAGCTTGGGCCAAACGAGCGTGGCAAAGAATAAAGAAGCGTGGCAAGTCACCCGGGTCTCATCCGCGGCTCGACGACGTTGTATTGTTGCACACAATGTCATATTGGGTGATCGATGCGGCGAGAGTTTCCAAGAATCGCGCGCTCTAAATAATGGATTAATGCATCGAACTTATTTATTAATAAACTGATCAGTACACCCTATCGTCCATAGTTATAAAGAATTCCATTAGCTACTTCAACTAGGGACATTGACGTGTGTTTTCCTAGGCGTGCGACAACCAACAATTTCCTTTCTCCAAATGCCATGTCCTTTATGTGTCACCTAACAGCACGCGACCAACCCATATCACAGCAAGTTATTTAAATCCTTGTCGCACGCGATATACATTCATTTCTGCAATCAAAACCCCTACCGTGCAAATTGTGGGAGCTTGGAAGACTCTTTCTCTTGTCGGGGGGTCCCTATAATGCAACGAAGACTTCCCCATGGAGCTAGACGAAGCTGAGGTCGTAGTGGTACTAGATGAAGACGGCGAGGTTGTAGTCGAAGGTTGCACTGGAGGTGTGAGTGGAGCAGTTGTACTAGGTCTGGACCCAACCACGCTGGTCACGAAATTAGGATCAGCTCCTGCCATCGTCGTCAGAAGGCTGGAGCACTCCGGACGAAAAAACCAAGACGCCACTGAAGCCCACTGAAAGATTAGAAAGAAAACGGTTAATCTGTGCCGTTACTAATTTTAGAGTATGGTGGAAATATGATTGAGTGTCTTTGCGACGCTTGCCAGTGACAAAAATAGGTGTTGTAATGGAACGTGTCATCACATCCTAAAGTTAAACATGTCGTCGCGTATGAACTCAAAGTCACAAATCGAAAGTGTAATGGACACATTATCGTTGAGCTTCATTTGGGAAAGTGCACGCAACTACGTGATCTACCTCATAGGTTCCAATTCTGAGCTTTCAAAACAAATAGCTGCTCTCAACAAGATTGGATTTCACGGTTTGCATTTTATATCTATCCCTACAGTGCATAGGAGTACAGAGTGTAGATACGGGAGATGCATGTAAACGAAGGGTAAGGGTTACATCTGGCAAAATCTATCCGAACTCTCTTAAAACCACTGGTCTCGTGTTGGAAGGATGGATGTCGTCGAAAAGGGGAACAAACTCGAAAATATTCCCGATGGGGTGCTGTTGGTCAAGTTTGAACTTGAGTCCAAATATTAATATCCAAATTAACCCTAAGGATGAAGTTTATTAACAGCGTTAGAATATTTTAAATTACTCCCCTTTACATCGTGGCATTTGCATATTGTCCATGTTTGCGGGGATAATAATAATAATTTGATGGAGAAAAATATTGGGGTTTTGATTTTCAGGGACACTAAAACAACTCTAGATTTATTACTTTGCCACAGAAACAATTCAAATGATACTAGTTTTCTCATAATTCAGAAACAGTCAACAACAACTGCGAGGTTTTCCACTTTATATATAACTTTATATCTCCATAAATAGGTATAAAAATACCTAATTTTTATTCTAAATTCTAAAACGCTACTAAATTCATTTCATTCCTTAAATATGAGAGTCTACTTTGCAATAATCCATATTTTAAGGAAAAAACGTTTTTGGAGAATTTCAAGTAAGATATTCTCTTATTTGTTTTAAATTTCGGAACATACAGATATGCCTTTCCTATATGTTGGCAATTATTTACAACAGAATTAGCTGTTATATCAATGAAAGTAATGAAACGTTTAGGATTCCAAGTTTAAGTTTAAGAAATTTGAGACTATTTAGAATTGAAAATAGATTTTATGAAGAATTTGAGAGAGAAATTTCAAGTGTAAAATCTCCGAAACAAATATAAATGACTTTTTGAATTTTTTATTTCCTCTAATCTCCTATACCCCTTATGTTTAATCACCTTAATACTACCGTATGTAGCTCCACAGTTAAACCCATCAGCCATTCTTACTATAAACGGATCTTCTTGACGTCAAAAATGTCTGCCTTATGTCGATTACGAACAATCGTGAAACGCATGAAACCTGCGCTCGAAGCGCACTTTTGTAACAGTAGTGCGTGTGAACCACTCTCCAGCATCTCGCATCCTAAATGTATTGTCCATTGTCTCATTGCGAGACTCACATTACTCGCCTCTTCCCAAGCTTGATTTTCCGCATTCACAGCCTGGCATGACACTTAAATGAACTCTGTTTGCATTTGTTGCTAGTGCCACCTAGCTAATGCCACGTCGGCTCGGCTCAAACGTGCAGTAGCTGTCGCTAATGCGCCGGACAAATACATCTCGACGGTGCTAAAAGGACACAATGTCCTGAAGCATTCCACATGAAATGCCGCCTCGCTAATGTAACATGTCAACACGTTCACTTTTCTATCTCTCGTAATTTACTAAATTGGACAAAGTATGCGGGGAAAATTTCGTTCTAATTAATCCACATCAAGGCGGAATAGCAATCCGTCAATCAATCGAATTCATTCGTTCGAATCAAAGTCATTGCCACCTCTAAGATTCCAATCTAAAAAGCCTGCATTACCACTTCTTTCATGCTTGAGGAGGCGTGGTGGACTCGATACAATTAGTCCATCACTGCATTAATAATCGTCGTCCTGCAGAGTCGTCACTTCAGGATAACGACGAGCAAACAGCGATAAGGCGCACACATCGTTAATAAAACATTATCAAACTGGCAATTGTCTCTAAGTACACGAACAGGTGTACTTGCAAGTACACCTTTTGCTTTCCAAGTAGAGAATTGCTGGAATTAATTACTTACCAATCACCCAATAAATGTTTTCATGAATTGCCTCATAAGTTGGCGTTATGAAAAATAATATCCGAGAATCGAATGTATATCGCACATAAATTGTACGTACATATTATACATCATTACTGTACATTACGCTGGTAAAGGGTTAATACACGAGGCGGGGTGCTCGGCAACCCCACTCGCGACGCCGCTCCGCCATATTTGATCAATAATTGAGTTAAACAACTGGCAAACGATGCGACGTAGGTACATAATATAATAACGAGCAGATATTAAATTCGTCCCAATTCACCCCTTTTGCTTCGCCCTTCAGTCGCGGCCTCCTCTTGCAGCAAAGCAAACAATTCACTGGGATATTAAGAATGCGGGCATAATGGCTAGGGTGCCAAGGTGCAAAGTGTGCACCTTTTCGCCCGATATTGTTGCACGCAGGGTTGTTTAGCGAACCCTGAGCTTTTTTTTTGCATATGGCGCAGACATCATGCACGCACCCATTTTAACAACCGCCTTCCATGTGCATATTGTGCATGCAACAGAAAGGGGTTGTCAAGTAAAAGAGGGGCCCAGTTTGAGAATAATTAGCCTAGATATTATATGGAATATAGACAAGTCCGTAATACGTGTGTAGTGTTTGTTGAGTGGCAGAGAAAAAAATCCAAACTGCTAATTAATCATTCGAAAGTGCATCGTAAATTAATGATTAATCGTGTCGAACAAAGAGCAGCCGCTGATAAGACGAATCGCTGATGTCACTGATGTGCCTAAGCGCAGCGATGGGACAGTTTTTTAAGCGGAAGGTCAACAATGCCATTGACTAGACGTAGATAATCACCAGCGAAATGACATTAGCCATGCGAAAAGTACGTGATTGACTTAGATCATTCACAAATTGCCAATAACACTATCTAGCGCATTACACCATTTATCAGAGCATGCCCTGGCAAGCAGTTAAATTAGAATTCTTCCAGAAAAAAATTGTTTTTGTCAAAACAATATTCGGTACTAAGGTACTTTGGGGAGAAAACTTTAGAGTTGAATTAAAGTTTGTATTTTTGTCATCATTTGGCAATCAAGAGAAGCACAGACTTAGTTAAAATAAACCCAATTTGAGTGTTAATTGAATACTAGTTGTTGTTGTTGTTAGCTATTTAGAATAAGAAGTATTGGAGTAAGCTCATAAGTTATGAAGTGATGATATAAGTGACGTTTGACTAAGTAAATATTATGATTTATTATCGTCGGGATTCGTGACAATATGAATATTGTAGTTATAGCATGATGGCGTTTGTATGCAAATCAATGCATAAGTGCATCAGAGCTCGCCCACTTTTGTCACGAACCAGTGCTATTATAAACACATTTTCGGCATGATTGGCGGTAAGTGGCTACTTTGTTGGGCAAACAATGGGTGTGAATTTTGTTTAAGGATAGTTAACGATAGTTGAATTTTATTAAATAGTGTTGTGAAGTAAAGAAAGTAAAGAAGGAAACTGGTATTTGAAGAAGATTAACGTTTGAATTAATTTCATTTTTCCAATCTGCTACAACATCGCAAAATTTGTTGTTTTAAATATCTTTTTCGGAAAATTAAAAACAAATTTAACAACCACTAATTAGGTAATTTTTATGGCAAAATACAATGTTTCAGATGTTTTTAAAACACTTATTGAAAAAATTCATTTCCATGTTAATTGCTTAATATTTTCTCCACTCTTTACAATTCGCTCAATTTATCTTCCCGTGAAATTAGAGTAAATAAAACCAGAATATCATTGATTGTGGTAACACTTGAGTAATATTTATTTATATAGCATTTTCGGCTTGTTGCCTTCTTCAGTTTTTAGTTTAACTAGGGGTAGTTGGCTGTTTCTTTTGACGTGGTATTTTAAATAATAGTCGTAGAGATTTAAGAATAATATAAAAATATGATCCGAAAGGTTTATAAATATTTAGTAAGTGTTATAGCCCAGATGAACCCAGCATACTTTAAGAAACCATCGGACAT
>JAODIE010000004.1:6351514-6498654 GCA_027575565.1 Diploeciton nevermanni | reverse complement strand
ATCCGAAAGGTTTATAAATATTTAGTAAGTGTTATAGCCCAGATGAACCCAGCATACTTTAAGAAACCATCGGACATGTACCATATCCGTGATATTATAATGTTAGAAACACACCCTTATTATAAACTCGTTACCAATTCAAATCATTGTATTTAAATGTGACCAGCGGTCGCTTACCGTCCGTTACCAAAGAGTGGAACAATAGTCTACAAAATAAAATAAATTCCATATTAATTGGATATTGACATATTTGGTAATCTCGCCTTGGCCCAATGTGTAAACAAACGAGACAAAAATTAACAGCATATTTAGATAAATAATAGAGATGCTCTTATTAAATGAAGATAGCAACTTGTTTCCAATGTGCCATCATTGTATCGTATTTTCCTTAACAATTTGCACATTTTCAGTGTTAATAGCTTGCGCTTTCTTGCACTTAATTCTCTTTGAACGACTCAGAAACACGTCGATGAGCATACAATTGACACGTGCCTACACCAACTTCTTTCTTACCTTTCCCCGCAGCCATGTTATTACCAAGTTAATAACTGGAGCCGCACAACAGACATGTAATGGGTTAGTTAATAACAGCCAATGCAAACAAATTTACGAATTTAATTTGGCCCCAGCAACAGGTACCGTCTTTAAATTAGTCGTGTAGTAAATAATTGGTGCGTGCGTACGCGTCGTAAATAGTCGCGACTGACATACGTTCATCGAGACACACTTGGGAAATTATTCCTCGCAAACCGCAGGAATAAAATGTGGCAAGTGAAGATGCAACCAAGGTGGCGAAGTCACCGCAAAAAAAAAAAAAACAACATTCTAACAGTATAGACCTACGAGTATTGTTTGTGGTCCACTCAAGTCACATATGTTTGACGAGCAATTAACACAGTGACGGTGCCTTTCAACATCAAATTGTTACATGCGGCATGAGTTTGAAGCCTACCGTATGGCATGGTGTGTTGACAAGCGGACGATTCCAATTTTTGGGGGCAATTTGATAGAATCGACATGCGATGATCGAAATTGATGGCAATTGCATGCGCAAGGCGAATGCTGAAAGTGTGTCTGTTACATGCTTGCATTATATATATTCTTAGGCGATAGAATGATTGTGTTCATGGCACAAAGTGGATCATGAAATAGATGAAATTGGGCTTGGGTGAGACCTAGAATATAGGTATACACACTCCAAGCCATGTTCGAGACACGCGATGAGATAATAAATTGCTGGTGAGATTGGATATTCAATTCTTGATCAGCGAAGCGATTTTGGTTGGAGAATGCATAGAAAAATTGGGGGTTTTTCAAACTGAATCCAAAGAGAATTGAGTTTTCAATAGATTTTACTCAAATAAAGAAAGGTTATTCACGGGAAATTAAATATAAACCCATTTTTAACCTTAAAGCCTTGGCTAGAATTCATCCAAACACTCAAAAAAATCAACTCTAGGAAGAAAAACATATAGTTTTTCTGCTTCAAACGTCCGAAATTCTTGATTTTCACACAATTTTCTTCATTTCTAATCCCAAATCACAATAGAATATCGATATAAAAATTGGCTCTTGTAATAAATTAAATTTCAAACTAATTAGGTTTGCTATCACAATTGATCATGTTTCTTTGCATGTTATTGGGATTTAACTACGTGTTTTGACACTGCAGGCACACAACCCTTTGCACATGAAAATTGATCATTACGGTGATATCATCACACCCCGCTGCCTTAATTGCTTCGTCCCCGACGCGCAATCTCGATATGTGCGTCAGTCACGGACGCCGCTCTCGCATTGTGCTAACTAGCAGCCGCCCAGCACGCCTGTCCACATGCCATAATAGTGCATTTGCCATCGTTTAGTTACGGCGTTTAATCACGCTCGCTACAAAAACGATGACGCCGCCGACGACGTGCGAATGCGTTGATGGTTGACACTGCATGACACGCACGCAAAGCACAAGAAAGCTTTAATTATTTGTGTGCTTTGTGCTTTGATAGGTTAGGAAGTGACGATGTGGTGTTGCGGTGAGGCGGCATGTTGACAATTACTTAGCTCCTTACATTGAGTGGAGGCCGTATCGGTGGCTGTAAGCCCGCAAGCATCGCGGGCGGCGGGAAGAGATGGCTGTCCAAAGCCGCCATCATCGTGCCGTAGGGCCTCGCAGGACCACCGCGCGTTGAACTACCACTAGTGTTAGGCATTAGAAGCATTGATGGGCACTGCAAACGCGATTCACTACATAATCCACCGCATTATCGCTGGCTACGGCACACAGTCGCACATGATTCGCACCCACTGAAGCCGAAACCGAACCGGAATAATATCATCCATACATGCTGTTCAGCTCAGCTCTCGGCCTGCTAACAAACGGCTGTCTCGTAATTAAAGTCATATATGCACTAAACCGTACCGATAAAACACATGTTCGCTATTCAAATGATTGATTCATGCGCGCGCGGTGCTGCACCCGCCGAAGTGGGTACCGCGGCGAGCTAACCGCGCCGCGTTGTTGCTGCCACCCCCACTCTCCGAGAAAAGCAGCGCCAGCGCGCCGACACGCTTCAGCTCTTGGACGTCTTCGCGACGCTGTTATTAATTCCGCTCATTTGCCGCGCTCGCCCCGGCGGATGCACATCGGCCAGGTAGCGGCCGCACCACGACGAGTATCCGAGGAAATTAATTAATAGCACAACGCCTTCCGAGTATGCAACAGGGAGAGCGCACGACTGCGTCTCATGTACGGTTTTATTATTAGCGTCAAGTATGCAAGAATTGCGATGGTCAGTACGAGACTGCAATCTGTTGCAACCGAAGCAGAGCAATGCGCCTGGCTAAACTCCCCACTCTTGCACGCGCGTGTGGATCACCTTTGAGCACCGTGGGAATAAAAACGGTGGAGGTAGATTGGACAAAGAGTGGCGCTGCGGACGAAATATGCCCCAAACAATCAATACCAACAAAGCGTCTGAAGGACTGCATGGGAGGTGTCCTAAGGACTTACCACTTCCATCAATCCCATGGAATTGCTCGGTGCATAGTGTCTGTCTGGTGGTGGCAGTGTTTGCATTTCGGTCGATGACGGGCGGCCTTTGCTACCCTCACCTGGGGGGACGAACAATATTCATATTAGTACACACATCAATGTTGTCTCCATTCCCCAATTTCTCAGTAAGCTAACACTCTGCTCACCATTTTTAATCAAATTGCTCGTTGAGAAAAACTGCATTTATTTCATTGACACTTTTTCGCCAGCTTGTTGCAGAGGGTCGTTGAATATGGGGTGGTGACAATATGCTAAGCCGTCATTTTTATTGGCCAACTACACTTGCCACTGGGAGGAATGTCCGGCGGCGGTCAGATCGTCGCGGGTACTAGGACGCACGGCGGTGTGTGGACAGGAACGAAGGGGTCAAGGGTCGTGCGGACGCGCGCCGGGCGTGTCACAGCGTCGCGACGGCCTATGGTCCAGGCGGGCGCGCGCGCCTGCGCAGCCATCGGGGACAAGTGACAGTCGTTCCCGCAGTGACAATTCCGGCGGACTCCGCCTCGCGTATGCGCACCGGCGCCGTCGTAGCCGCCCCCACCGCGCGACGCCCGGCCAGCGTCGCCGCCGTCGTCTAACCTCACACACACTCACACACGTGCCGGCAGCCGTGCCAGCTGCCGATCGATCTGCTGTTGCCTTGCCGCCCGGGTGGGAGATCTTTTTTGTCCACTGTTGCTCCACGAGGACACAACAGGATGAAATATTACTCAAAATTTTAATGATTTGGGATGTACCCTGCTGGGTTCTTGTGTTCTCCAAGAACAGCACTTGATTAATTCGGTATCGATCGTCCGTGAGTATCTCGATTAACATAATTCCCATTTAAATTTAAATTTAGCAGTATGGTAATACTGTATTTGAGTTTGGAGAAACGCCGTGCTTTTCTACCTGGTTGTCCCCACCAGGTGCGCGCGCCGCTACAGGTGTCTGAGTATGGTCCGCCCAGCCGACAACTGGCGGTGACATCCCCACCCGCCTCCGGTGACATCTCGACAGGCGCACCCACCTGTCCCATTGGCTTGGGAAGCGCCCAATGAGAGCGCGGCTGGTGACATGCGACAAGTTGAGGACGCGTCGTTTTGGTTGGTGGACGCGTTTTATTCGACGCAGGACAAGGACGTCGCGACGCATACACCACCCGAATATCCTGTTCTCTCCCGTACTAGCGAACTAGGAAGATTGAGATACTTCCTTTACCCACATCTCTAGTCCCTTGTAAACCGATAGTTTAGGAATGACCGATATGAATTGTAAAGAAGAAAAAGTTGCCAAAAAATTATCAGTAGAGTGATACATCATTATTATCACAAAGTGAAGTGATTTCCATTTGTGTTGCTGGAGGAGTGAAGGTGGCAAGCAAAAGTAAGAGTCATACACTTACCGATAATTCCCATGCTATGCGTGATCGATCTCAAATCGATGCTGGGAACATAGACATTTCACGATTGTGCTTGCCCTGGAAAGATATGGAAAATTAGCAAAAGCAAGATAAGTAAATAAGTCTTAAATTTCTCACTAAACAGAATAAATAGTTTCCTAACTGGCACTGTTGGGTTTTTAGGAAATCAGAAAAATGAACTGCTCTGAAATCAGCTGATCCAACAACCTACAATATAACAGTTCGTAACTTTGTAACAAAAGAAGCAAAAATATTATGTTTGATGTCAAAAGAAAGATGGTAAAAGGGACAACTTATGTGAATAATTTGAAAATTTTATAATTATAAATTGCGGAGGTATTGAAGTATTTAAGGTGAGTGAATGATTTAAGGTATCAACCTAGTAAGTAAATGAATTTAGAAAGAGTATTCTGTTACTAAGCAATGTTAGCGAAATACATTTAATATGTGAATAAGACATGTGAAGCCTATACATCTTGCTAATAGTCAACAGACGTGGCAGCTATCTAGTAGACATGTTGTAGTTTAACTGAGAAAATGAAGCAAATCTGCTGTCAAAATAAATTGCCAATCTAAAATTACTGTTCAAACATCCTAACATGCTCAAACTAGCAAGTTTTTCTTGACAATGTGCTTATACAATCAATAAGCCCATTCGCAGCCAATCAAATATCTGAATTTTTCTCTTCTTCACCTTTATCTTCTTCTTCGGGTAGGAAAAGCCAACAAGCGTATCCAAATTCCTTTGAATTAACATCCATCAACAATAACAACGCACATGGCCTGGGTTGTTGCACCCATTGTACAATCTTACTTGTAAGTAAGGTAAGAAGCACGCACTCACATCGATCACTAACTCGTCACACACCTGCGTTGCTCCGTACGCAATTAGCCAAAGAGCGCACACGGTGTGCACACGTGCGCAGGTCGCGGATCGCGCGCGCGTCGCGACAACCAGTGACAGGAGTGTTGTCGCAGGCTCGCAACGATGTTGTTTGCGCGGCAGGCGGACTACCACTGACACGCGCGCCTGCAGCACACGCGGACAATCCGCCTGTGCGACACACGCGGCCGCTTGCTGTCAACCTCTGCGACGCGCGCGAGCAGCAGGATGATGACGAATCCACGTGTAGGTCTGCAAAAATATAGATTAGAATGTACTTTGGATTTGTGCAATTACTACTAGATTATAACTTTCAATATTAAGAAAGAGGTGGCTTTCGAAAGCTAATTTAAACAGCTTCTTGTTTAAATATTGAAATAGAAGCTGGGGTTTAGATAGCAGTCACGGGGAGGCAAAAGGTAGAAGGCAGCAAATTGCAGGAAATAGATTCACCTCAATTATTGCTCAACTATTAGTACAAAAAATATAAATCAGGTGGCTTTCATCAGCTAATAGAGATGATTACTAGATGATTAAATCCAAAAATTACTACAGGTTTTAATATGGGACTCAAAGGGTAGCAAGAACAGCAATTGAAAGATGGTTTTGCATAGGAAATTATGTGAAGTACCTGTTTTGATCCTGAAATTGAACATGGGTGATAGGAGACTCAAAGGGCGGTGGAAAGTAGAATTAAGAAAATCATTGTTTCTTCAAATCTGCCTTTGAGATATAATTAGTTAGTTAAATCCAGAACTGTCTTCAATGTCTTGAAACATTAATTCCTCCCTGATGTTATTGTTTAGTAACGGTTTCGAAATAAAGCTTTTATGTCTAACTTCCTTAAATAAACCTCCATCTTGCTTAGCTCCTCTAAAGCAAAGAGATCATCATTCTTCACCATCAATACTAGTTTAGTAGTCGCATCGAACAGCTAGAAATGCACTTTTGTCTAAATATAGCGCCACCGCAATACCGTAAACTCGCTGCGAAAGGCATCTAAACCAATGTCTCGTTTTACTTCGCCCAGCCTGATTGACTTGGGCCTGGCCCGGTGGGCATCAAGTCGCAATATCCTCCCGCGTGGCTCGTGTGACATTTGCAAATTTTACGAGCGGGAACGTATTTATTGCCAGCGAGTGGGAACGCTGACATTTTATGCGCGCGATTTCGATACGTTTAATTTTCCTTAATGTCGCTTTTAGTAATACAAGCTGATGCTGCGGAAAGCGAAGGCATTTTAACTGGAAGAAGTGATTAGAGAACAGTGACATTGACTTGAGTAAATATATCAGGGCAGAAGGAGGAGAAGAGGATTAATTGGGAAATAAAAGAAAGCAAGTAGATGATTTAAATTATTAACAATATAATCATTATTGTCTGCGGTCTGCAACCTACAACGTTTTGTGCGGCTCGCCAAAGCACCAACATGATTTAAGAAAAAAAATAACAAACTTATAACTTGAGCGTGTCAATACTGCTGACAAAAATGTGGGTCGATTCATTTCTTACGTTGCACTTTGGATCATAAAGGTCTATTGTTCTATTAATCAACATTGAAATAAATAATTTTATCTTTTAAAAGAATATTATTTTCATCTGTTGCACCCTGCGTAGTATTAGTTTCATAAATTGTCAAAGCCACAGAAGAGGACGCAGCAGTAAATTCAGCGCTTTATTTGTGTAGACCAGTGGTCTGCAACATTTTACGGACGGCGGTCCATTTTTAAACTATTTTATTTATTAAAGAAAAAAGAAATAACTACATATGTATAAATATAAATTTGTAAATATTTTAGAGAATAGAAGCATTTAGTTATAGCTACGAACATATTATGAAACATTTTGGTTGATATATTTTCAATACGTTAAACTACCATATATGCAGATAAACTAATATCTTTTATTCGGTCAAATATCGTTAACATATTGGTTTGTTATGCTCAGCAATTAATTTCGAAATATGTAAGGATGTTTTGGCCAATGTTAAACTTTATTCCTTACATTTTGTTGTGCATATTAAATTCTTTGAATACGCTGTAATTATTAATAAAAAAAAGTCCACTTTCTATTCGCGATTTTCCACATTAATTTTACTTTTCTTTGGTACTCATTTGTCCACCAATAAAATATGAATTATTTTAGGAATAACTTAAAACTAATTATTATTATAGTGTTTGTTATCAATATAAAATGCAGACACTTTTGCACTTCCGAAGGACAGAGTGACCTTTGCATGAGTGAAGATTTTCGAGAATTTTAGATGCTCAACACACGGGATGGGGTGTAACGATTAACTCAGTAATGCAAATTCGGTACTCTCTGAATTGATGGATCACGCAGGTTGGATCAATACACAAGTCAAGTGAAGTCTAATGACTTGTTGATTTTACTCCTGCGTCCCGTTCTATTGCTAAGATAAACTGAACATTGCACTAAATTATTTTCTTAATGATGATTAACAGAACAATAGATCTTTATGTCTCAAAGAACAGCGCTAGAAATAAATCAACAAAACGAAGAAAAAATTGAGAAAACATTAATTTATGCATTTGATCAACAATTATATTCTTGTTTTGGCAAGCCGCAGAAAATTAATTACAAGTCCCAACAATAATTTAATTTGTTAAAAGTGGAAGATACCAGGTGTAATTTAGAAAAAGAAAGAAACATGTGATTTAGTTTGTTTAAATGCTTGTAAAGATTAAGTGATGTAAATCAATTCAAAGAAGAATAAATAAGCTACATAATGATGTCTGCTGAGTCTGCTGGTGTATGAGAGGCGGCTGCTGAAGCGCATTAAACATCAACTCAAAACGATTAAAACTCTGGGAAGATTTGTTGAACTCAAAATTATTATTACTAAACTAAGGAGAAGAATTGTGCATAGGTCAACATTACAAAATAGTTGTTGGCAAGGTGCACTAAATACAGCAAGTCGGTGGCTTTCACTTAAGACCGTGCCATAGATATTCATCACCTTCGATGCTATTTCATTGTTCTCTCTGTTTGCTCGCAACTCGAGCACGAACTTTGTTGTAAAACTTGAGTTATTGAAACATTACCTCTTCTACCACCATTATACTCGATGAAAATAGAATGCTTCTTCTCTCCAAATCATCGGACTTAAACTGGCTTGAGTATCATCTTGTAACTGTAGGTAATCAGCAAACACCTCAATAAAGTACTAAGTTGATATGATGTACAGCAATTCTATTTCTCATCGGATTCGTAGATTTACGAAATTAAATCACGCCAATTACGCAATCATCACATGCGGTACATTCTCAAGCGATTTTTTTTGAATTACAAAACTAGATAATCGCCCCAGCATAATGCTCAATAAAATAATGCGCGCAATAAAATCCAGGCGCTCGGTGTGCACACGCAAACGCATTGACTAAATTAACATTTCGTTGTAATTTGATTGCTTTCGAAAAAGAAATTTTCGCGCATGGAATCGCGCAGTGGGAGCTAAGCATGTTTTAGTTTTATGTGTCGTGACCAAGTTTGATCTGGAGTCGAAAGGAAGAAAATTTAATGCAACAGGGGGCACAAATGAATAAATATTTAGAAAGATAAAAGAGAGAAAAGTAAGCAAAATAATTAAGTCTATACCTATAAGTATTTTTGAATAAACAAACTTACGATCTGTTTAATAGAGATTGAAAATAGAGGCAGATAGAGATTGTGTTGAAATGAGTTGATATTAGATAGTAATATTATTAAAAGATTGCTTCTTAAGTTTTTCATCAATCTTAGTGATATCTGTAATTCGATTCATTTAGTCATTTCGATTGTTTAGCTTCCCTAGTTTGAACACAATCGATTTTTCTCTCTCCCCCAGTTAGGACTTCCTTGATAGTTCACAAGAATGCAAAAACCAGGTCACCGAAGGGAGAATAAGTTCATCCATTCGGAAAGTCAGATTCCTATCCAGCTTGCCACCCATCCAGCTCTCACGCTGCAGAATTTTTTCCCGGCTTAATGGTCGCGTCAATCGCGCCTTGAACAAAACAGTGCCATCAGATTAACGGCGCCCGCGTCTCGGGTCGCTAAACCTCACGACAATTGACGTGGATTGCCTCCCAATTATCGACTTTGGGCAAAAACGGCATCACAATCTAATGCTCCATTTGCTGCTAAAGACTATTTAGGACTAAGGTCTTAATACAAGCGAACCCAAACCAGAAGCACGCAGAAAAAATAAATAAAGACGAACAAGAGTATGACATTCATAATATGTTATCATTGTAAATACAGAGTAAAGCCGATAATCATACACGTGAATACCTAAAATAATAATAAATGTGAAAGCTTTATTGCCTTTTAATCTGTCATAGATCGAAGTACGGTGATAATGACAGTGAAATTGTAAGCTTAACGACAACAGACCCAACGCCAACCACAGCTTAGATAACGCGCTTTTTTGCTAACCTTATGCAGATAACATTTAACGACACTGGCGATATTAATGTGCAATAGATAGCGAGAAGTGGGAAATTAGAGTAGTTAATTATTGTTGATACTCACACGAACTGCTTTCGATAATAATCTGGCACTTTTCAAATATTAAAATTTACTAAATCAGCATTAATGTAGTTAATGAAATTCATTAAATGCCTTTCAATTATTTAATTGTTAATAATGTTGAAGAATTGATAAATCTCCTTTCGTAAAAGAATTATAGTTCAAAATTAAGGTATGTAAGTAAACTTGAATTTAAGTGGCATATAATAAATAAAATGACTATTCCATTTATGTAAAACCAATTAAGTTTATAATTTAATTTAATTATTAGCGTGAAAAAAAAATCATCATTCAGCTATTTTTGTAGTGTTTTGATTTAATAAGATTAAAATTAATTCCAATAACAGTTAATAATTGTAAGTAACAAGTTTACCTTTGAGGAAATGAATCTTCCCATCTTTACTCTATGTCGTTCCTCCTCTTCTTCTCTCTGTTAGCCAGAGGTAAAACTCTGAAAACAGTCACTAAATTGCATTTGTTATTGTTATTGCTTGTCTATGTTATTGCATATCGAGTGGCATTAAAATACAATTTGCATTCTGATTACCAGCGCCGAAACACGTTGTACTCTAGCCACACGCAGTTTTGTAGGTCATCGTGTGGTCTTTTCCTCAATTGCTCGATTAGAAACCAACATCAGTTTACACCGAGTGAAAAGCGTGGAAAAATCACAACGCACCCACTCTGCAAGCAAAGAACGCGTGCATAATGTGGACTTATAAAGTGAATAGATTCAATTTTTAAATCCCAATTAGTCGGATGGACTTATTATGATGTAGCAAACAATACAGCGTGAAAAAATAATTGCGCATTGTGTGCGCACATGCGCCCTTAGGGCTGAGTAGTTCATGTAACGGACATCATTTACGTGCAGCAAGCCTAACAAATCTTTTCTGAGATAGCAGATTATATTCAAAAGTTGATTAATGTAATCACAGGGCGAGATCAGAAGCCTGCGTGATTTGGATTCACATCTCGCATAGACGCCGAAATATCTAGATGCAAAGACACCTAGTATAAGATCATTTCTAAACACGATGATTTAAAACAATGCGCTGTAATCCCGCAATCGAATCGGACAATATGTGCGCGCTGGGCGCAGGAAAGCGAATATGCGTGCATTCCCTGCAGCGGATTCTCCAACACGCTGCTTGTCAGAGTCGGACAGTTTAATGATCGCCAAGGTGGACCCGATTCCTTCGATCCTCACCCACATCGTCCACATTAACATAACTGTACAGCGTCTTGGTCTGTCTTTTGGTGCAGATATAAAGTGAGAGAACAGTTGTTCGAGTTAGGCCTCGATTTAATTATATATGCGCTGTGGATTTGTCGCTGATTTGCGACTGAGATGGATTTTGATTTGTTGCTACACCTACTGCTGTCATCTGAGGGATAACTTAAGATGTCAGTGAGGTTGGAGTAATTGCAGAAATCGCTCTAGGCTCTAGGCTGGAGTGACAGCTTGTGCGGTTGCTAACCAATTAAAGATTTTGTGTGGAATGAGCTGAGAGCATTTTGTCGGAATGGCTCCAATTTCTTCGAAATGTCACAATAGACTTTTTACGACCGCAAATATTTCGGTATAATTAATATCTCCCTGTTTTGCAACATTTTCATAAGATGTAATAATTTTGGTAACTCCTGATTTTAAAATATTATAGGTTTATAAGAATTGTCGGAATGAAATTACTCAAATGTAGAATCATCTAAATAACAAAATATCTCGCTGTTTTTGGCAACATTTTACGAATATATTTATAAATTAGAAATTATTAGGAATTAGATTGAAGAAGAGAGAATTTATGACTGAAATCAAGCAGAATGGAATTGTTCCAAGGACTTTGTTACCCCCACCATATTCTCAAACAATAACCCTGTGTTTTCACAGAAGTTAACGCAGAAATTTCTAGGTGCTATTGAAGCAATGTCTTTTGCATGAATTGCAACCAAGCATGGTAAATCGATGGTAAATCACGCGACACACGAAGGTCTCTAAACTTTCGCAGGAGCTGTCGTGCGCGTGCCTCATGTGAACTCGCCGGAAATTAAACAATTTCCCTGATTGGACGGAAACTTTAAATGGATGGACGTGCGAGTTTATGACGTATTACTTTAATCAAACATTATTACACTAATCGGAACAAGGCATGTGTTATACCAATTTATATATTCTAATTAATGCACATCTTTGAACTGGCTTGCATCGATTTTTCGAGTGTCGTTTAGAAGTACTTGGATAGGTTTTGATTTCGCAATTAAAATTACAATTGCATAAAAGTGTTCCGCACATTTTCCATCCACATTTGCATCGTTACGTACGGCGGTGCGCAAACAATGAGTTTCGAAATCGCCTGCTGGTTGTCCGGCCTGGCGTCGATGCAGGAAAGTTGCCATTGTCCGAGAGCGCGTGTATTAACGCCACGCTTCGTCGGGACTTTCTAAGCGGGATCGGTCAGAATTGGTGTTGTGTTTATACTTCCGACTTTGAACGCCTTCAACGCCAAGATGTAGAAGACAATCTAAACATATTTGAGAGCGATATGTTGTTTGATGCAAAAATAGGAAAATTCTTCCATTGGAGAACGTCCAAAACAGAAATTCAAGTCTTCTTCATACCTGAAAAACGGATTGGTAGATGTCAGAAAAATAAAATAAAAACAAAAATTATTTAACAGAAATTAAATGCAGTGATGTTTAATATTTTATAGAGTTTAGAATTGCTTTTAACAGTCACTTTGAATCAAACTGACTGGAGACTTGTGGATAAGACAGTTTTTATTAATTATGTTTATTTCACATATTTAATAAATGTTTTAAATAATTTTCTTATTATTGCAGTATTATTTTCGTAAAACCTTCTTCTTAAATTTAGAATTTAACCACAGAATCTTTCATAATGCGACTTTCTTTAGATTTCTGTAAGCCAAATCAAATTTTTCTGGGTAACAATAAGTTTTCTCTCTAATTTTGATCAGTGGAAAGTAATTAAATAAAACTTCTTTCGAAGAATCTCTATCAAACTACTACCGTTTTCTTCTTTAATGTCCTCCCACTTTTCCCCCATTCCTCTCGGTTTGTAATTTTTCTAACCAACCAGTATATTCCTTCCGAAGAAAAACTCTGTACTCACCGAAGCAAAACGATACCACACTATTTTTTTCATTACAAGACAAAAACAGCGTAAAAGTAAACAACGCGTGAACGTCTATCGCCATTGCGTGTGTTCGTCTTCGTATGATTGCGGCGGCCGCGCACAGAGACAATTACAAATAATTGCGACCGAGAGTCGTGTAATGTATGCGTCCAGCCAGTGGTGCGAGAAAATAATTGGGGCACGATGTAATTTTCGAATTTATTACCATCGCGCCGCGCATCACGACAGCAGCGCCGTTGCAAATCATGATTACATCAGTCGTGCACAAGAGATACATCCGAGATAAATCTTTATTAGGGTGCTAATTTGTGTCTAATAAATCTACACTATTGACAACTTGTGTCGAAAAGGTCATTGTGTCTGGAAAAAATCTAATTCATAAGAAGTTCGCGAGAAGCTCCATCGTTTTTGAAAAGTTGAGGAGACGTTTTGCAAGTTGTAAGACCGTGACATTTTAAGTAAATTAATGACAAATTAAGCAGCATTTCCAGCGCTGCTGAAACACTCGCTGCGAGAGTGACAAAAGTAAATTGCGTAGATGTAATCCGGCAAGTTTTCGGGGTTGGCAAAAAGGGCGAGATCGAAAACAATTAGGAGTCACTGGCGCACGATGGTGTTGAGTTGTATTTCACACGCCGCCAGCGCGCGAATACATTAATTACGTTTTCCCCGCTCCAGCAGTGTCGTGCCGCCCCCGCTCGCGTGTGTTTAGCGTGTCATTAGCGCGCGCGCGCCCCGGTGATGGATGGCAGGCGGCGGCCGCTGTGAGTGTCGTGCTTCTTTCACAACCTGCTACCAATCACCATCACTAGCAATGAAACAATATGTGACAACATGTAAGTGTACATGATTTAACCGTCACATTTTAGCAACAAAAAAGTTTTTTTAGTGAGGGAGAGACGAGAAAGCGAGAGAATATTCTAAATTAAAAACATTCATTTACATAGATGAATGATGCACTCACAAAAAATGGACCAGGTGGTAGTCATGCCTATTCATTGATTTTTGACTTTGAAGTGTTTGAAGCATTTGGCTGACATAGGACTGCGCATAGAGGTCATATAGAGTTGAGATGCGTGCAGGTTGTACAATGTCCATTTGCGTAATTGCAATATTTGGCTTCATTCAAATGGCAGACGTATTTGAAACGTCGAATTTCGGTGGAATCAAACGCAATCCCTTCGTGCGTGTTTTTTTTGGCTGGCACATGCAGCAGGATCGACAACTGTCTGAGTTTATTCAGTGCCTCTTTCAATATGCTTCATAAAATCTAATACGTTTTAATGAATGGAGTACTTAATTACAGGGCACAAGAAGAGATTTAGAAAAGGTTTCAATCAAAAAAAATCTTGTAAGTACTCTATAAAAATGTTCATTAAAAGAAATGGGAATATCTATGAGTCTTATATTTTGATGTTAACATATAGGGTATTATCAAAAATTTACTTGTAGAAATAGACTCAGAAAATACTAGAATGAATAAGAATTGATATTCATGTAACTTGAATTTAAACAAAGAGCGCCTTAAATAGGATTAACAATAAGTTAGAGTTAGTTAATACTCTCAGAACTTGTCTCAGAATATTTCAATCACTAAAAAAGAGAAAAAAGACATATAAATTGAATTGATATAGGTTGGATTTGAATGAAGACAATCATTCAGTCATTATCAAAATTTATGATAATCTTAAAAACATATCTCAGAATTAAACTAAAATACAATACAAAATACAAGTTGTATTTAATTTCCGAATTCAAGTCACTCTCAGAAAAAGACTTAGTCTCTTATTTGTCATCAAGCAACATTCAACTAAGTTAAACTCAACTTCTATCTGTGCGATCATATGATCGCAATGAAAGAAATCTATTCCTTTGCCCAGAAGTAGCATTACCTTTCCAATATTCTCTCATAGATTTGAGGAAAAATCCCGCTCAAGAAAATAGCATGCAATCATCAAGGTAGCATGCAGAAGGAGTAAAGTTCACGCTGATTTACGCGCCGCCGTCCGCTCATACTCCGACCTCGGTTTTTAATTATCCACGTCATTAGAATATTTCACCTCAAACTTCAATAGAAGCACGCCAGGAGTCACACGCTAAGTGAATTTCGATTACGCGAATCGATTCCTCAGAACCAGCCTGCAACTCTTGCAATTATGTAGAAACATGCACAGCGAAGACGGATACCGATTGACCTCCAGTACCTGCGCATAGGTAATGAGGCTGCAATGGAAGGTAATAATTACGCGTAATAAATGCGCGATTTTTCCGGAACTCTGCTATGACACTCTGCGAACGTATGACAACTTAGTCAACAGGATATCACAAATGAATCAATCGATTGGATTACGTAAGCACTGAATTAATGGACAGAGGAGTATTCAGTATAGTCATGCTAGTATGTTTTACAGAAATAAAAGTGATGTCCGCTTATATTCTCTGATGGACATTTGATGAGAAAGACGGGTCACGAAATCGAAAAACATTCGAGTGCTTAGTCGAATCTGTAATTCCATTGCGCATTTTCTACTCCATTAGATTGCTCTGATGCTCACACGAGAAGTCCAGGCTGCTTCTCAAGAAGACTAGTGATGAATGATCTGGATCATCTATCAATGACAAATCACATATCCGCGCTGCAGTCAGGATTCGTTCGTGCAGAGTCTCTACACTCTACTATTTATTAATTGCAAACCGTCTTTAGAAAAACGCCTGATTTTTCAATTTTTCCACAGCTACACGAGTCAAACACGAAGGAAGCCAAGTAATAAACTTGTACGAATACAACTTTATTCCATCAATTAGCCTCATATTTCATGGAGGATGTAATAAGATTCGCTTTCGGTTGGAGAGCCTTATTTATGTGCAGCGTTAAGATACGGATAATTGATAATAAGGAGGTGAGGTTATGTGCATAACCAGCATGTGGTCTTCAACTGGTCCAGCCAGTAAGTTACCATCGTGTTTTTTCAATCTTCTCAATCTATATGTTCCAACTATGCTCCATTATCAATTCTGGATGTTCTCGGCAATGAAGGAATGAAAATTAGTTTATTACTTTTGGAGGTATTGAGGGAAGAACCACTCCATTCAGTAGTCACTGTTGGAACGTGAGTTCAGAGTTGGCAGTTGTTCCCTGAAATTGAAAGTTGCTCCGAGTCATTGCTCTTTTTGTTCGTACTGTCGGAATGTGTAGTAGGGAGGCTTGTTTTTCGGTGGCAACCGCAAACTTTGTTCCCTGCTTCTGGCTTGGATGAGTTGAAAGCTGGAAATTGAGGAGGAAAGAACAAGAATGACGGTCAAATATGAACAGTCAACACATCGTCGCTCGACATTCATCTTCCAGTAATATACGCTGTTTCGAGATGCGTCAAACAAAACAGGAACCATTAATCATACCTACTCTATGTGGAGATTGAGGTTGTGTGTGACTCTAGTCTCGGAGATAAGCAGATCATTTAAAAATAATTTGTCTTTTAAAGACTTAAACAGAAATTCTTCTGGGTGCTAGTTTCTCTTAACTTTAATAAATGATGCATTAACCTAGTGCATAATTGGTTCTTGTTTTTATGTAAACTGCTATTCACATGATTATTAGAAATAAATCAAGTTTTCATAAGCAATTCATCAAGTGTATGAAGGCTGCATGAATAGTATTGGTGCTCTGTTGGAAATTCTAGTAACCCAGTTTGTCTTTCTTCACTATCAATTTCCACGACGCCCTAACATTTTAAGAACCTTCTACAACAGAACGATAACACTTTACGAAATGGACACACAACCACCACGCATTACCCAACAACGTGGGGTGTTTTGTGTGTCGTCGAGGGGATGCAGTGGCCCACCCTTAGGTCTAGCAGTGAACAGGCATTTTTTCGCTCGTTCCCATTATGCAGTTGTCGATCCGCAATTGTCGAGGCTTTAGCTATATCAACAAACATTTCACTTGCAATGCCGCGGCTGCTTTTTTACCCCTACTATTCCCTAGGGACGTAAGCCCTTTCGGCTTCGATCACCGCGTTCAATTTTCAATGTCACGTCGCGCCTGCTAGCATTAAAGGCTGCGTTTTTACTGCGTCATTACATGTTAATCAATTCCCATACATGTTACTATAACTCGTATTTTTCTGGCACAACATAATGGTGCACAAAGCAGGTTCCTCCAATTATTTTTTCGCGCATTGATGTTGCAATTGTGTAATGTTGAGATAGAATTTGATTTGATAGCTCTTGTTGTGATACGGGAATGACAACACTTTTCCGATATATTAACCACGCATATCTGTCATCGTGTAAGCGCTGCAGGAAAAAGTGGGCAATTTCGCCGATTGCAGGGGGCGACCCTTCGACTTATGATCGCCGCCGCCCTGCGGTGAGTAATAGTCCGCGGCGGGGTGTGTTTATATGGACAAATGCGACCGCCGGATGGTATATTTCATTTCGTCGCCAGCAGGAATTGTTTGTTTCGTCTGTGATGATAAATCGTGTGCGTCCTGCAATCTTAACGATGCCTTCCAAACATCCTCACCAATGCTTACACCAACTTCTACAACACTAAGGACAATGCCAGCAATCAAATGAATAAGTCCTTGATTACTTTTAGACTAGAACGCAAAAATAACAGAGCTTATAGATGGCGCTCCGATTTGCACCGGCATGATTTTATGTATGAACTTTCTACAAATACAAATTGTACAAAAACAATCCGATTTTTGCTTGCACGAGTGCAGTGAGAGTCGTTTGTAGGAGCGTGAGAAAGCGATAAATGGCGATGATCGTCGCGGAATTTCACGTTCACCCACCGTGTAATTAAGCGATTAATTTCATAATTTTGTGATTTGAATAATCCCAGCAGGCTCATTAGGAGCCACTGCAGAATAAGGAAGCTTTTAGCATCACACTGGGCAAATGTTGAAGCCATAACACAGATTAAAACGATTTCATTTGATGATTTGATGCACAAAAGAGAAAGTCCAACGCAAAACTGATTAACCGCAAAAATATCAGCAATGCCCACCGGCTGGATTCTGGATGCTGGGTTGGTCACTTGCCCATGGATACTACTTCCGGCAACCTCCGCCAAATCTGAACGCAAGACTCATCTTGCCAATTGCGTAATATTCGTAAGGAAGAAATATAATTGGAGAGAAGCATTTTCTTATCACTTGCATGCTCGTTAGTTGTGTCCGCAGTATAGATAACTAATGCAAACCATGTTGCGGCAACACTTATCCCACACGGTTTGCGCCATACATACGCAATGAAATTGAAAGCACGTCGATTGCGTGGGCGAGCGTGGTACGCTTCGGTTAAAGATCATTAATACGACGACGGCGACGACTGTGTTTTCCTCGTTTCCACTCCCATCCTGGACTAGTTTCTCATTTCCACGCGAGCGTTAACGACCAGCATGCGGCATTAGCTGGCCATCAGACGAAACACGGTCTATCAAGCGCCAATAATTGAGTATTGATCTGACCACTGTGCACCCCTAGATTCTTTCAATAGACCCTCATTCAAAGAATTCGGGAGACTTGGGGCAACTTCTGCACGCACGACTTCACACTGACACTCTTCGTGTCTACGTCCTCGATGTTATTGTATTAATGTTTTGATCCAAAGGCGAGACACAGAATTAATCGTTATTCCAATAACTGACACTTTCAGCGACCTATAACGAACTTCTAAACTCTAAGTTAATTATTCTGCCTTAACTTCAGCTTTGATCAATTTTTCTGTCTCTCATCTGGATAGCTTTTCCACTTTGACCATCATTAAAGTATTTCATCACAAATGACAGTTTTGTACGCGTAGTAACATTTGATGGGCATGCAAGATAGTATCTTTATGTTGATATCATTTTAATGGCATCGGTGCGATGATTGAGTACGGTTAAGTAATACTGAGCTAGGTGTCCAGGCACGGTTTCATACGAAGCGTGGCAAAACGTGAAAATGCGCTCCGTGTCATATGCAGATATATTCCGATTAGATTAATGCGGAACATAAAACCATGCAGTGCTGATTTATGGGCATCTCCCGAGGGTGCAGGCGCCGCCACCAGAAGGTTAGAAAAGGGAAATGAGAGTTGATAAAAATATATGGTGACAAGAAAAGAAAGAAACAAGCTATTTAAAATGCTGCTCTTACAAATTAAAGAAAGAAAGAAATTTAAATATGTCTGCGAAAATTTAGTGAATTAATTGAAAAAGGACTTGAACCTCATAATGGTGAAAATTGTGATTTATATAGAATACAGCAAGCTATAGTTTATTTTGAGATCAACTATTATTGCAATGACATGCCAATTTTAACCTTCAAACATGCTTCAAGTATTCCAACTAATTTTACATAAACCCTCTCTCTTTTTCTCTCTCATGGAAACACCGTAATCCTCTGTAAAAATTAGAAATAACTGAAAGCAATAAATATCCACATAATGCACTTTTTAACGCATCGGATATTTCTCTGCTCCGCGGAAAAGGTTAAAGACGAATAGATCGTACAAGAACCCCACCCATGCGATACGCCGCGGCGTAAATGCGAAAGTTGATCGCAAGTCCGTAATGTGCACTTACCTGCCAAACGCATGCACTCGCCGCGCAAGGCGTATGTAGAATGTGCGCCGATGTCCGCGATCTCTCACGGTGAGTAAAAACGGCCGGCGCGCACGGAACGCGCCTAGATTATAGACCATCGCCTCGAGACGATTAACCCGCATATAGTTAGGCCGCGAATAAAATTGCCCATGTGTGGTGCATACATGTGCGACCGAAGAAGATGAACCTCCGAAGCTATTGAATTGTACCGCTTTACGCCGCCGCCCCCTCCCCCCGTCGCTCGGGGAGTCGTGACTCGCCTCCTCGGATCGTGACACTGGTCGATTTGTAAAAAGCCAGTGTATGCAGATACAGCCGCGATGCATCCAGGAAGCGACTACTTTAGTCGATCGCATGGGTACTAACTTCATCTATTCATTCACCTTCTGTATCTGCAGAAGGTAGTTATTATTAAGCCCATACTGACTGTTGCAACAATTGCTCGTAGACAATTTGCTCTACTCCGAGCTGTACGAAGTGTATTTTAGTTGATGTATATACCGTTGTAGGAGGAAGGAAGGGAGAAAAGTAGAGGTCAGGATAAATGTTACGAGCCCAAAAAAGAAGTGTTACGGTGTTACCCCTTGGAATATTGTCCCCCATAGATCGTCAATTATTCCGACATTACAACATTTCATGGCTCGGAAGGTGAGCAGCCATACATGCATCGTATTTAGATGCCAATAAAAATACCGCAAACTGTTTCATAATGTATCTCGGTTCGCGATCGCTTTTTCCGGAGCCGTGCACGACTGTCGGGATGTTGCACCTTCAATCATGGCTATCTCCCCCCAGCCGCGCATTCGGTGGTTAAGAGATTCCATCATTTCGATCACGGTGGGACTCCGGAGAGTCGTCACATGTGAATGATGCGCTTTAACTGAAACTGTGCTGAAAAAAGACTAATTCTACTTCACCTACACACAAAGGCCACAAAGCAGAACACATCGGATTTTCAGTGTCTCTCACTAAAAATGCTAAATGCAATAAACTAGTAAGAGACCAATAACACATTCTAACTCCAAACTACCTTCTAAGATCCCTACAATTGATACAAACTCCTGCTTGTTTCTTTCCTTCAATTACATGTTGTCTACACAATCGCCACACATTTTTCTCACTTCCTGTCTCCACGACACGCCAAGAAAATATTATCTACTCGACACTGGTCTCTGCGTCTAGAGGTCACGCCATCCACCAGTAAATCTGTCCGTCGGCAGACCTACGAAAAGGGATAGCATTGGAACATGCAACCACCAGTGTTGGCCGCCACCATTGTTTTATCGCCACGAACACATCGCCCAGCGCGGATTGTTTATGTAGCTAGTACATAAACAAAGACTAATTACAATTGCCATTTTCATCGGGCGAGATGCATGTGCGATACTCCAAGCCACCAGCACTGTCTTTAGTTGAGTTAATGCTAGACTATGCATGAGGGGACTCGAGTTATGATGAAATAACATTGGTGAAGACTAATTACGATCGGTATTTGAGGTGGAGTCCACAAAAGGACTTGATGAAGATTAGGTGATGTTGGATCCGCTGGTGGAAGTTGTATCTGATATTGTACGCCGTTGTCATGTCATTGCAATGTCCAACGTGACATGGCGCCCGGCTGAGAAATTCCCGTGTCGTTTCATTGTGACATTTGACAGCTGGAAGGGTTGGCAGAATAGCCAGCCTGAGAGCGCTCGGAGTGTTATTGACGGTGACAACTGGCACGCTCGAGTAAATCTAAGAAATGCTTTTCCTAACCTTACTAATTGTGTCTTGAATGGTCGTATCCACTTGTTTCTTTTTAGACATTCAGAAAATGTTCTTGCATATTCCAGCTTGCAACTAGGAAGTGTTTAGAAGAATGTAGAGAGATAGATGACTCCCACCCAGGCGTTCAGACGTTCAGCCACGCAATTTTAATTAAATCTCGTAATTGTTTCAACGCCCATTGGTGTCACAGAGTAGAAAAAAAAACCACTAAGTGCGCGCAGCACATCAGTGCACTACGTGCTTGTCTTTCTGTCGTGATTGGTAAAATTAACGACCTTCAAAGGGAATGCATTACGCAAATGACACCACATTTTGCAGAACACCGAAAGCGAGTCGCAGCGAGTGTGGAGCAAAAGACTGTTCATTAGGGGGGCGCGCTGAAAGTGGCAGTCCAAGTGGGAAAAGAAGAAAAACCTAATTACAGGAACGAGCGACCTGATGACAGCCATTATTGCGACAGGAACGAAGTGGGACAAACGACCCTGACGGGCCATAAAGTGTATCCTATTATTCTACCAATTTCCTCTTTATTTTCCAACTCGTAACTAACGAAACTCTCAGAATTCCATATCTCTTAGAAATCCCAAGCCGTGTTATTCCAGAAAACACACACAGGTATTGTGGTTCAGATGAATATTTATTTAGTTGTTTGTATTTGCTAGTTTAGTAGATGTCTTTTGTAAGATCTGTATTTATATGGCGAGAAGATGCAAGATACAGAAGTGTAGTACCAAGCGAGCAACTTGCCACACAGCATTACAATTATACCTTAGTTTGAATTCGCATGACTCGTAAATTTACAAGACTCACACAATACACCTCGGGCTAATTGCTTAAGAAGCCATTTAGTTAGTTGCTTAATTAACTTCGCTAGTTGTGCGGCGTGTCAGGCCAGACGACGGTGTACACTGCGGCGTTGGTTTATCCACCTGCAACGCCAACAATAAACACAGGTACTTGTTTAGTTGCACACTTGCCACGATTTGTGTGCTCCGCTTACTCTACATTCGCATGCATCTCCGCAGCTTCTAAGCACCGAGAAAAACGGTTGCAGCGTAATCACTCTCCGCGCGCATCCTAACAAATCGTACGTACTGCTAATTAACCAACAGTCACGTAAATTTATCACGTCAATATTTATATTAACATACCTACACGAACGCCAATCATGCCTGGATGGATGACCAGCCAGTGCAAGTTGGAGCCATCGTTACCAGCTTTCACACACCGAAGCAACATCGCGTCGAATCAACTCGCAGGTATTGATGGATGCATGTGCTAGAAACATTGCATCGACGACGGCGCTAATAATTTCCTATGCGCGAGCGTCGTAATGATAAAGAACCGCATTATATAATAATCCGTGGGTTGTTTAGCTTTTCAATGATACCTTCTTGATGATTGTCTTCGAGTCGATGTGGAGCCAGCGCATAATAACCATGATTAGTATTCAGTAGTGTTTGATCTTTGTGTACACAGTGTGCCGGAGGAATTTCCGTTGGTTGGGGTGAAATATTGTTGATGGGCGTAATTTAATTCACCGAGAGGCTTACAATGCGCTAATTAGCCCTAGGCCGTACTAGATAACTTGTCATCATTGACAATATGACAAGCCTTTCAGAGGGTAATATTTTGGGTAAGTAAGCAGAAGAACCTCTAAATTAATGCCTATATTTTGGAGGTTTACAAAATTGTCAAATATGCCTAATTAGAGTCAATTGGAATTCTACCTTGGAGCTTTAACTATAAAGCTGAATATCTCCAAAACGAATTAATATGTTACGCTAAAACATACTTCTTAAATTTCTTAAATCCATTTTCAGCGTCTTTAATCCTTAATTTCAAGCCTAGATCAATCCATCCTGCACATACACGAATCTATTACCAGATTGATTCATCGAAGGTGCCCCGAAGCTCGAACACAGCCGCGCATAAATCACGAACATGGCCAATAAAGTAAGCATGCATAAACAACAAGTGCGCGGCGTGTTCTCCAGCGTCCATTTCCCAAAGCTCCTCTGCTAACTGCCACCGAGCGATAGGTAAGTGACAGGACTCAGGAGTGACCAATGGCCACTCCAATTATCATTTGTCAAGCGCCCCATGTTAATGAAATTTACCGGTGCGCGCGTGTCGGCGTAAACAACCCGAGCGCCTCTTTATCTTGCCACCCCTTTTCCTTCTACGTCAATTCCCGACCTTGCAATAGTACTTATCATTATTCAATATCAACTTATTACACTACCAGCAGCAAGGAAAATAGACTTGGGGTGTGCATTTTTGATTAAAAAGAAAAATCTTGCATTTACCCTTGCTTCCATCACGAATCTAGCAACATCTGTATCAGTTATTAACCCTTCTAGAGACCGGAAAGCCGGCAATGACACCTAATGAATCGACTGTCATTCAATCAATATAATTAAATTGTTTCGCTAAAGGGTGGTCGGCGTGTAGATATTGTGTGAGCGGAATAACAGACATTTCTCCGAAGAGTTAATACAATAAGGACCTTTTCAAGAGAAAAACACACAACGAGTTATCCTTAGAATACAGATAATTCCCTTGTTATACTTTATTATTATTCGGTTTATTCCGTTTTAATAAACATCCTCCAAGAAATGGAGAGAAGAGTGAATGAGTGAATGAAGGAACGTACTAGAAAGACAGTGTCCTATTTTCACTCTCTAAGAGTTGTGTGTTTATGACAGTAACCAGCCGAGGTGTATTTTCGGATTGGTGATCATTATGGTTTACACTCAACGACACATGTGCTGGCTGCCGGCGTCCAGATAAACAGAAAGCAATCTAAAAGTTGACGAACACCAGCATCAAAGTTATCCACCTTTCTATCTCGGATCAATTACAGTTTAAAAATGTTTTCCAGAGCAATGGTAAACAGAACAAGGTCCACATTGAGGGTGTTTGAGAATGTAATAAAGAACACTCCCTCGTTAATTAGATACATTCACCTTGTATTTTATTCTCCTATCCCTATACGAAAAGGATAGTTATCAATTATTTGTGTTTTAATTTGTGTTCCTCACTCAAACATTATTTCGGGAAATCAAAGTAATCAAAGTGCTTTAAGTGGACATGGAATGCGCGACACCAGCGTCGATAGACACCAGATGGAAGCCTATTTCCAGCGTAATGGTAATGCGTCGGATAAATAATCGCCACAGCTCCCAAAAATAGAAGACGCTACTCCCATTAATAATATATCGGCACAAAGACGTCGATTCTTTCAGGTTGCAGGACATGTCCGGCCAGATTCCAACGTCATGCTTATTATTAGTAGTAAGGATGTGTCATAACTCTGCGGCGTGTGAGCTCCTCTGGGACGCACTAACGCCGTGTCTGATTCATGCCCGGGTAGATCCTGGCGAGGACCAGTTATGTTTCGGGCGATGTGATAAATACAAATAGCAGCACACATAAATCGTTCCCCTGCGGCATCCAATCGTGAGAAAGTACAGTAGTAACGTGCTTCACGTCGCAGTAACTCCTCGCTGCTTCCACCTAGCAAGTGGATGGCTAGTTTGGTGCAGGCGGTAAAATATTGCATATTGGCCCTCTTTCAAAAATCAAAGGCTCAAATATGCATCTAGCCTATATATAATACTTTTAGTTGATATGATTAGCTATTGATTGTGGACAGTTGAGATGTTGCATTTTAGAGATAGGTTAGCCCTTCAATCCCAATGTAATGAAGAAAGTAGGTTACGGTCGAATGTATTATTTTGCTGTTTGCGTCTCGGGTGTGAGGTGGTCTTAGATCTTCGCCGACGAGAGTCCCGGGCGTCACATTAAGTGGCCAGCCGGTTAGTTTGACCACGACCGGTGAGCTATTCGTTTCGCCAGACACTCACTCCCGGAGGCTTTCTTTCCGACTGCCCTTTGTCCGCTTGCTTTTGTTCTTAAGGGAGCCGATTAATTATGGCAGCAACTATATGTGCTCCAGCCACCCTACTACTTCTCCGCCGAGATATCTTCGTATCTCTTCGAACTACCGCGCCTTCCACAGCATCGATTCCAGAGCCTCAAGCCTCGAGCCTACTCGTCGAGTGGAATGGAAGCGCGAGTTCATCAAGTAATTTTCTTCCGACAACAGCCACAGCGGCACCTTCATTTGTGCGCGTTAAATATTTACGCAGCAAGCGCGGCATGAGAAAATGAGAAACCGGAAATGTCAAAGCAACCAAATTGAATCAAGTTCTTATTTTGTCAGAACGCACAAGATGAGCAGATGAACGTCAAAGTGGCGTGTAAAAAAGTGCCTGAATTGAGGGTGCCTTTTTCTAAACGCATATAAAACACGTTAATTCTCCACCCTTGGAAAACTTGTTGCCCTGCGCTCCCTTCAAATCTCTAGGCAGTCACAAATTGTTCCTGTTTTGCATCTACACCCGCCACAAGTGAAATTGTCTTGCGACAAAAATGATCCTCTTCCCTTCTATTACACGCGGCATTATTCAATTTCAAAAAGGGCTGCACGCTTCCGGAATGCGGCCGTATTTACATTCCTTGCATTCGAATATGAAATTCCATCGATCCACTGACTCTGTGATCTGTCTTCTCTAGCAACTTGAAGGCTGCACGCCCAGAAAAGTGCGGGTTTAATTTCCAGGCGGGAGAATCAATGCTGTAGATCACAGTTGTCACAAGCTGTTGGTACGTGCCCAGCATACATCCGGGGTAAGAGCAAGTGTGGTGGATTTCCCGCGACAGCAATCCATCTTCAGGGACCGCCCGGGCGCTTAGCGGCCTTCTTATCGCACCGCTAGCATGCCTATCACGCCGCCGCCGGTAGCTTTTATCGCGACCTGCCGCACTCGCCGCGATGACATTAGACACAAAATATTTTAACCGCCGTCGATAGGCTTTTATGCGTTGTACGTGGCGACCCTTCTCGCCGTTGAAGGGTTTCCTTCTGTCTCGATATGCATTTAACAGCTAGCAGCACATCGAGCTAGTATCAGTAACAGTAAATACAGCGACAAGTGCAACATTGGAACATTTCCCAACCCTCTTGCAGTATGTGAATCACCACACGTGACCTCACCCCATGTGACACTTGTCTTTGGAAGTCAAGTCCCTGGAGGAATAACCATAAAGTGTTGCGATGTTTAACGTCTCTTCCAGCCACCTTTCCGAAAGTTAGAGGAACCATTCGCATTAATTTCATAATAACTGGACATTCTAATATCTGGAATGAATAATTTCCAAACTTTAATGACTACTATTTTGATGCTGGTGGCAAATTGAAATGCATGGTTCGTTGGTAAGATGCCATTAAATAATTAGCAGCAAGTTGTGCAGTGTTATGTCCTCGTTGTGGTTCTACCTTGAGGCCATCTACACCATAACCCTTGTGTAGATAGCATCCTTTGATATAATTTAATTACTAGATGCTTGTTGATGTATCTCACGACGTATTTCTAAGCCACTGCGGCTACAAGCAATGTCCTTGGTCTTCTGCTCTCCGATATAAGTGTCTGGAATTCGAGTGGTCGACTCTACGTGATAGACATACTGACAGCAATTTTCTTCTCTCCTGATAAGCTAGGAAACTGTTCAATGAGCTGCAACCTCCTCCCATATAATTGATTTTATATACATCCCTTCGTCGCAGTGCACCCTTCTGGGCATATTGCACTTGTCCAAGGCTTGTTTAGTGACAGCCTCAAGAAGACTGGATTGTTGAGTGCTCATCAGGGCAACTTCTAATGGCGAATCACTGCACTAACATGTTAGAAGGCAGGTCACATCAGCAGCGAGATTAATAAAATTAAGATGAGAAGAAAAAAAGGCATAAAACCAGAGGCGATCAGAACGTGACTTGTGTGATGGTAGCAGAGGTGGAAAATTAACTTGCATCCCAAGCAAACAGGATCTGATCGAAGATGTCTGAGTTTAGTATTGTGGTTAGATCCATCTCTGTATCAAATGTAAGTTGTTGCAGATGACCAACACTGTCATTCTCTTCTGTTGGTCGTGAGGTACGCGCTGCCGCTACTATACAAAACGTGATCGACGCATAATAATGTCAAAGTGTATACGCTACCATTATTTGATTTCGTGCCGGCAGCTCCTCGCGCCTTGATGACACGCTGCAATCTTGATACCTCGGTGATTGGCATGCTCGTCCCATTGCGGTTTGCGGCATTGGCTGGCTGGCAATTTGGTGTCGTACATGCACGAGTCCACCGTAGGCAATCGCAACCTATAAAAATGCAACCATCTGCAAGTGCGTGCATTACTCATTTCGTGGAAGGTATTAATTCCAAGCAATTCCGCACAAGGTGTCATCGATTAGGGCTGCCAGCTTCCCAGGACGAAATGAAACTATCGCTCAAGCGTCAGCGCGGCAAAGAAGTGAGTGGCTGGGACTGATTGCCACCCCTTGGAGTACGCAGCTGGGCAAGACAAGGCCTCCATGTCGCAACATGATGGAGTATTGTCGGGCACTTCATTAACTACCGCCTATGCAAATACTTGCACTCTTCCAGCATACTGAGTTGATAAACGGCGTCGTATCAAGATGCACCTGAGTCGCGTTCGACTGGGCGACGTCTCCAAACGTGGCACGCAGGCCTCGTTCAATTACAAGCTCGTTGACGGACGAAATCAATCAGTGCCCGAGCGCGCCAACAGCCGCCGCCGCGCACACACCGTCGGGAAAACAATGGGACGTCATCATAAACACATTTCATTCTCGCGAGTCATGCCGAACCAATTTCAGCTATGGCCACGCCGACCACGCCGGGCGTCATTAGGGTATTAATCGAAAAAATATTATAATTATGGCAGAAGAAATCACCGTTCACACGCCAGCGCCTCTAATCTAACTTCCAACTAGTTGCTAGTATAAACAGTGGAGCTAAAAATGCACGAGTGTTTGTATGACAAGACAGTTTATGAGTAAACTGTTTACCCGACTGGGTCCAAAAGTGTAGCCGGCATTTCTCACATTGGCCCGGTATTGGCAAACGTACTGCAGTAACGATTGCACTGTTTGCACATCATTCAAACATCAACCGGGCGGCTGTTAACGATCCGCTATTTGCTCACACGTCGATGTCGCTAATGTTAGCCGGTGACACGTGGCTACCACCCATCAAATTAGAAGTATTTTTAAGTTTGTTTCCAAGCTGTCAACCGCAGAGAAATTGGCCGGGAATAAATAACAGTGTGCCTTTTTCTGACTATTTTTATCAAGCATTTGACTAATGAAACAAATGATTGATACAGCATCCAATGCAACGGCTCCAGTTTCTTGCCTCATGATTATAGAATCACGACATTGCAGTCATTAATAAAACAGTAGGAATCATCAATGGTTTGATGCCCTATCGTGGCACGGTACTCAGCCAGGTTGCTCAGCATTAGCTTGACATAACCCCCATAGCCCCATTATAATTACAATTTACAAGATTTCTGAATGTCTACACATCACCTAGTGGAACTACCGCTCGCTGTAAGTATTCTCTTCAGACCCTTGGTCATGAACCCGCAATGATTCCCGTCGCCGAACGACGCAACATATTAAGGGGTAGCACGTAATGGTGTTTTTGTTTAGGGCCCATAAACTCAGTCTGCCAACAATGGCCTCATTCGCGGCCGGTGATAATGGACTGGCCACTTCATCAGGCGACCCCAACGCACGTACTGCAAAACTAATTTCTGTATCGCGCCGCATTCGGATGTCACTCCTAATCAAGCATGTAACGAACTTGCCCAGTTCCTTCGCACCACGTCCACCTTGCTGTGTCGCCGACATCATTCGCCACGCAAGACGTGCCCAATTCCATGCGTAGGTTCCGTTGCCCATCATCGACATGTCGGTTAGCCATCATGCACGTTGGAAGAGAGTTTTGCGAACGAAACACATGGTCGTGGCAGAAATGAGCGCGGCGGCAATTTACACGGGAAAGGGACGCGCTGTAATGAGATTTACGATGGGGGCATGCCAATAAGAAATGGACCGATGTCTGCCGCCCGCAATGCTTTCGGGTGGTGTCGTGTCCTATTGCGCATCCGGCGCGTCAGGAAACTAGGTGGGCCGGACGTGAAAATTTATCTACGGCCCGAGTCGTGGAGATAAAAGTATGGACAATACAAATTGCTCTTGCTTGTTAATTACACCCTTGGCTGTAGTTACGCCTTCAATTGGGGTGCTATACATATAGTTTATTTGCTATTTTATGAGAAGTACTGCTTGCACAATAAGATTTTGAGAAATTGTTGTTACTCACAATATAATAAAGACACATTTGTGAATTAAACGGTATATAATTTTCAGTGAGTTATTTTATATTATGGTTAAATATGATTGTTGTGAATTATTTGCAACTATGTTGAAATTAATGTTAAAGCTGCGCATTTTTACTGCTGCGTTAAGCATTTTTTCGAAAACTGATCATACCTTTGGTGTTAATAGAGACTATAGTATACAATTTAAACAAATTCAATTAACCAATTTAAAATGCAATAAAATTATTGGCAAAATGTCTTTCTTTTTCAACAAAAAATTATATAGAAGATTAACTCCCACTATTACAGATGGTTCAATTATCAAAGTAGAATAAAACTTCTACCTATCTTGAATAAGCCAATTATAAGTAACATAGGAATGCTCTCAAACTGGACATTTTTTTGTGCTCAACTCTACTTTATGCAAAACCATGTAAATATCTTCAGCGCTAAATTCCGCAGAAGATTGATGCACGATATTAAATCACTTCAATTACAATAATTATAAAATTAAATCAATTACGCGGAAATGTGCGAAGTGGCTGTGGTATAAACGATAATTACACGCGTTTAATGTCGAATTGGCTCATTTGAATCACTCTCGGTGTAGATGAAGCTAAAAGTCCTGCATATATTAACAAGCACCGCGAATAACTTTATCCGCTGGCGCTTGCCCGCCGCCGGCGGACTATCAACGATCAGTGATCAGCATCGAAGCTCGCGTTAATCCTGGCCGATCCTGCCTGTGAAAAGACATACACAAGTTCAATTTACCGACGGCCGGTCGTTAAACGATGATGGCCTTATGATTAATAGCGCTATTAGCCGAGCGTCGCTGGTGCAAATTGTTTTCCTGTGCGCGCGTTTTTAAGATTCTGATGCATGATGGACAAGTTCCAACGAGAAGCGGGAGGAAAAAGAATATTAATTTCCATGCTTCGACAGACGGAGCAGAAGATGTGCGGTACTTGCTTGAGCGCGAGTGTGCTTTTGTTACTTAATTAAAGCAAATTATATGTTTGAGGTGGAGTATACTAGGTGTTTGGCGAAGATTTACGTTTAGTACAGATTATAGGTTGGATGACCTGACTTAGAGTAAACTCGATACACCTCGAGTTAATTAAGGCGCACGTACTGTGCGCGCACGGCGATAATTACATGTGAAATTTATGTGTATTATTAATGAGTCGTCCGGTCGTCGTTGTGTCCGCATTATCTCGAATGTGCCATATTTCGACCGTTAATTTAAGATATACTGGCTGGTTTAGGATTTAACGACTTGTACCGTTAGTTTACAATTTGAAGACTCTGTATCACTTGGGACGAATGTATCAGATTACAATAAAAACTTCAATGATGAAAATAAATATTAAATTTCATGCTGCAATTTCAATATCACTTCAATCGGTGAGATTTCGATACTTTGACTTCAAATCACTTCCTAATTGACATTGCATAAAAGAATTTTTTTTGCAGCAATTTTTATTTTAATAAAGAACAATCTTAAAGAACTTTTTATACTGAACGATATAACGTTCTTCAATTAATTTTCACACATTTTGACCTTAAATTTAACAAATATCCTGTATATTTAAACAATCATGAGCTACATCAAATAAAAGAAAAACTCTTCCACTATCGGCTAGTAACAACAACATACCCATAAAGCAATTATTCTGTTGATTAACTGGAATTCAAAAAAGATATTTAGAAGAAAATAAAAAAGTTGCTTAATAAATAAGGTTAAGATTCGACACTAATTTCAAGACGCTTTCCAACTTTTCTTATACAACTTGGAATAAGAAACTTGTTTCTAGTGCCATTGTTAGTTTAATAAATTACAATTTTACATAGGGTAAGTTTCCCAGAAAGTATAGTTTTGACACATTTTGACATTGAATTTAACAATTTTCCTACATATTTAAATAATCATATTATACATCATAAAGAAAATAAACTCATTCCTTATTAATTAGAATCAATAACATATGTATAAAGCAATTATCCTATCAATGAACTGTACTTAAAAAAGATGTTCAAGTAGAAAAATGGTAAATCATAAATAATCACATTTTAAGCATAGTTTTAAGACATGTCTCAATTGTTTGAATAATCACGAATGAGATCAAATAATAGTTCAACTCTTTGTCTACAAATAACACTGTAGAATTTAATTCTGAAGTGATTACTCTGTCTGTACTTTAAGTATTTATTAAACGCATATGAATTAATTGCCTCTAATCTTTGTGTTCGCATTTGTAAGGCTCATGATCATTTCCGAGTTAATTTCAATGACGCATTAGCTCAAGAAATGAATCAATTAGCTTCCTGCTTGCCTGCTTAACGCGCAAACAGAAATCCACTCAGCGCCGCTGCGTCCAAACACGCGATGTGCGCGCACCAGAGATAATCTAATTATATCCGGGGCCTGATTTTTTATGCAGCAACTTCCAAAGAAGCGCCTCTTTATTTATGCGTCGTACACACTGTAAACAGTCGCCGTCAATACCCGGTCACGTTGGGGGCCATATGGTCATGCGTCTAAAAATGTCAATCTCCACTCGTCATCCTGCAATCCAGCGTACACTAAACAGTATTGAGTCTAACCTAAAATAACCCTGCAGCCGAGGCATGTTTTAATTCCCCGAGCACACCACACGTCAAAGGCCTATTTGTTGGACAATTTGTCACTGGCGAGTGCCTTTTCCGTGAACAGCTTTTCCTCAGTGCGGCGTCACACCACTCATAACCATTTCCTTTCCCTTTTTTTCTTCTTCTCGCTCTCAGCTTACATCGGTTTAACTGGAGATTTATCTCCATTTGCAAAGACAACACAAGTTGTAATTTAACACGAGCTGTTAAAATTAAGCCATTGCGAAATGAGTGGCATTTTTTGTGTCCTGAAGAGGGTACTGCTTTTTTCTGCGGCCGTCTTATGTTGTGCTTAGATAAATGTGCACATTATGTACGTCTGTTGCGATTTAATATCTTAATCTATGCCATGCAACCCTAACAAGCTGCGGTTAATTTTTAAATTAATTCCTGCAAATAAATTAACGCGCGACGAGAGTTTAATGACAAAAAATTACGCTCTGTCTTGTAATTGTCGTAGAGATTCAAGACCCTCATGCAACGAGCAGACCCCATCAAGACTCCAAAAGATGGATGGGAGTTTTTAAGGCAAATTAGAGGGTAGGTATTCTTTTAATTAAATAACTAAGGAATACAAGTTGTGCTATAAGACAAGACTTGCTTTCTGCGAGAAGATTAAATGCCAAATAAAGCAACGCAATGGCTGTTTGGGAATATTTTAAAGCGACAGTAGTATCTGTACGAATTTAGAGACTTTAATAATTTCATGGTTTTAATGTTGAGGGATGGTTATAGGAATGTCTTTCATCTAGTTTTGTTTGGAGATGTTTTTCCGATTTGTTTGGTCTTGGTTTTTGTGGACAGTTGTGGATAGACATTTAGCTTGGGGGATGTTGCGGTGGGTAGAGACCAGGAGAACAAGGGGACGCTAGGATTTTAATTCCAGAGAGGTTAGATAGGGTGGTTCATCTGAGCAAACGCTTTTGACAAATTTCAGGGTCCTTTGAAGTTTCGTTTGGATTAGCTGTATTATGCGTCATTTACCAATTTCCTTGAGTCAACCTACAAGAAATTAACCTCTGCACACAAACCCTAGGCTTACAATAAAACTGAAAGCTTAAAAAAGTGATTCCTCTATAGGAAATGATGATTCAATTCAAAGAATGATTGTGAATGTTTTCTTAAATCTAGGCAAAAAGTTTCATAACCAAGTTGAAAGTATAAAGTACTTTAAAATTAGTAAGTAAATTAAATACAAAGAAGCTAATTTTCTAGAAAAACAAGTTTAATTTAAAACTAAAAAATTAGTATTCTCTAAACAATTTTAATTGCATGTTCGAGCTTGGTCCTTAAAAAATAACAAAAATATTATTTCACCCCAAATAAATCATACAAATTTGTGATACAAATGATACAAAGAAAAAACTGGTAAATACAGTTTAAAAAAAGATTTGTGAGAAAAGAAACTCTTTTCTCGGAAAGAGTTCACTGTCCTGTTGTTATTATTCTAGTTACTCTGTGCATTCCTGGTCATTTTAAAATGTTATCACTTGATATGGGGTTATATTCAAATGACATCCACCCTCCTCAATTTGCAGTAAACTGTCCCCTTTCATAAACTATCCTCAAACAAACATTCCACGGCTTTTAGACAAACATCTAATCCCCTGTCAATTAACCCCCCGTTCGTGTGCCCACCCGTACGCATCTTGTGGCATTAGACAGGAATCGTAATTAAATATTAAATTGATTTGTAAACGGTGTATTCTTGTGTAATTGGCATGCAAAGCAGTTGCACACACCCCTCTATCGCAACGATGATTGATTAGGTTTAATCTCACATTTCACCAGCCTCCGGACACGAAACGCAAATCGGCCAAACAGAGAGCTGAATAATACAGGTACGTACAATTAACTAACTCGTTAGTAAGGCAGCAGTTGCACTGAGTGATGTTGTAAGATGGATAATCCTTTTTTTTGTTCTGTGTCGAGCATAAAGGAAAGTTTGTTTATAATTTTATATATGGCAGGATGTTGAAAACAGCGGAGAGTTTTTAATGTGCATGTTATAGGAATTTAAGAAGTTTTTGACGGCCTTTAACTTGCAAATGCACGAGGCGAGGCTGTCTGGCGATGGCAGCGCGGCTTAAAAATGCAAATTCGGATTGAAAGTTGCGGTGCGCAGAAGGCGCCGCGTGGCAAGTAATTAGTCATTTATGAATCCAGTAATTGCGCATAAAAAGATAAATAGGTGCTCGAGGGCATTTAATAGGCGCGCGTGTGCCTGTTTTTCGATTTTGGCTACCGAGGGTTGGCATACTCCCCGAGACCTGGGAACAGCTTGGATTTTTCGAGAGCTAGCTCCTTAAGATGCTGAATTAGTCAGTCGTACCTAAATCTTAAATTAATTTTAACGTGATTGTTAAATGGTTTTTCCAATATAGATTAATCTCTAAAACAACAGCATATTTAATAGAAAAACAATCATTGTCTTGCATTTTCAATATAATTGATTTTATTTTTAACATTTTTTTGACATTCATCAAGTTTGAAATTATTTCAAACTTCTTCTTAATGCCACAGAGGTAGAGGGCAGCACAATGCAGAGCAATGGCTCAGCGAAAAATTCAAACACAATTTAGTTAATAAAGAGATTTTAGTGCTAAGGCAAAAAAAATCATCAGATAAACTCGAAAAAACATTTTACAGCTCATTGAAACATCTAGTTGAAAGCATCATCATCACTGTACAATTGCAATTTTAATTAATCCATTGAAATTGAAACATGTTTCACTCCATGCATAAATTGAAATTGACCACATGCAGACTGTTTCTGACCCATTGAATTCGTGCCTGAAGCAAGTTAGCAGGAGTGTTCATCGTTCAATCGGTTGACAGTGATATTCGGAAACCAAATCGTAACATGCCAGCGGCCTCTTTGATGGCCGCCAACATTTGTAACTCTTCAACTATGCACAGTTCGCTTAAGTCAACTAAACAGATGCAAAAACAAGCACCGCATGAAATGTCACACATTCCAGGCGACTACGCCAACTTGTAACGTGGAATTTCTCAGGTCTGCTCAACTCGTGGTTTTATTACCGCTGTCAGCCTATAATAACAGGTTAGTTATTTGTTATTAGACTCTAGTTATGAGAATAGATGTAGACATATAATAATCGATGGTGAGATCTCTAACTGATTATCGTCATTTCAGGTGCATATGCGGTGGATCACTTTTACCTCATTTGCAGTTTGCCACCATGTGAATTTACGATGAAGTTGGAAGTGGACCATCAGGAAGTAACATAAGGCGCGCGGGATCGGCCGCACTTAATTGAAAGCGAAAATGAGAGTCGCGGTCCATTACGGCGAGATGCATTACGGTATTGCGGCGATTGCCATTAGCTAACATTTGAGACTGGGGCTGCATGCTATGCAAATAAAGAAGCCGCGCACAAGTAGAAACAGAGCGCGGCATGCTAATGAACAGCAATGGCCACCGAGTGAAATTATTGCATATTAAAAGCTAACACCGCCTGCGTAAATGGATTATTTCCCATGATTATTTCGAAGAAAAACTGCTAAATGCAGGAGAAAACATTGAAAGATCAAAACAAGATAGAAACAGTCTGAAGGAACACGACTTAAATTCAAGTTTACTCCATAGAATCTTTCAAATTGCAGCTTGAAAATTTAATTTACTGACACTTTCGAGAAACGTTGGTGACGGAAGAAAATGCTATAAACGCTATTCTCGCTACGGCATAGATATTCCAGAACAATTACACTTCCTTAATGCAATGTCCCAGGTGTAGGTATAAAACTCAAATACGATTTATTCAATATGCACTTGTTATGAACTTGCCTCAACTTTGTATCAACTTAAACTGAATTTAATGCTTTATCAAATGATTATCAACTGTAACACTTAGGAACATAGTTTAGTTTCGAAATTATTTTTAAGAAGTACTAATTCCAAACAGATTAAAAAAAAAAACAAGTTTCACTCTTTTAAACAAGTATAAAATACTAAATCATTCATTAGGTATAATTTACAGCAAAGATAATTAAGTTCAAGAATAAATTACAAAACAATGATTTTCTTAGAAAATAACACATAATGCTGGCGAAACAATTAATATCCGACTAAGAGGGCATTAACGTAATTCGATCAATAATGATTTTCTAAAAAAACGTTTTTCTCGAAATTTTTGAATCGTTGATCGTTCTTTTTTTAATTTCGATTTTAGTATTTGACCAAATTTGGTTGCGATTTGATATAATGTTCCATAACTTTCGTAATTATTATTAGATTTTTTAGTTGTCTTCAGCAACAATTTGTGAATAAATACAAAAGAAATGTGTAAAAACGTGATTTGTTTATCTTCAATAGTTCCAAAGTTATAAGTTCTCAAAGTGAATTTTTGTAAAAAATTTAAAAAAAAACCAATTGATTCAAAAAATTTTGAAAAACCCGTTTTCTTAGAAAATTATGATTGATCGAATATCGTTAATGCCATCTCAATCGGCTTTCCACTCTTCTTTCTAAGATTAGCAAATAAAAGAAACGAATGTCTGAAGAAAAGTCAAAAAGCGCTTGAAAGAAAGTCCATTGAAACAACTTTAATACCAATAAACTCGTTTCAATCGCATTTCGTGATTTGTCATCAGGTCATAACCGGATATTAAAAGACTAAAAGTCCAAAGAACTTCCAAGAGTACACCGCATCGAACGTCTTGCATTCAGTGCTCTTTCAGAGGACGTCGTGTTTAGTAAAGCATGAATCAATTTTATTCCGATATAAATGTCGCAATAAAACAAACGGCAATACAAATCAAGATCTCGTAGCCGCAGGACGAAGAATGTGCTCGTTCATACCGGCAAACCCTACGAGTGTTCCCGAAAGCAACTTACACTGAGAACCAACAAGCAAAGAATATTTAATTCGATCAGATGATCCTCATGCCTTCACTTGGTATGTTGAAACTATGTACAAGATTGTACGCAACTTCATTTCGAGATGACACTCTTGACAATAACATATTGTGCAATCGAATGAAGATTTCCATCTGAAGAGAACAAGATGTTGAGTCACTCGCAATGAATGCCAAGATTCATATTTTAGAAAGAAACCAAGCCAATCAATGGTGTCACGATGTAAGAAGTAAAAGTAAGGATAATGTGACAACCAAGAAGGAAGTTGAAAAAGTGTATAAATTATGTGACACTTTTCGAGCGATAGTGCAATCTTTAGTACATTCTCGTAAGCAGTGCAACTAGTGCTCTCTAATGCGCTCTAAAGCCGATACAAATCGTCGACTCTTCGACTGATTCATGCAGTTAATAAATTCACTTTTATGTTCACAGCGGCGCAAACCATGACGTGCAGACAAAGATATCATCAACGTAAATTTTATATAAAAACCACACAAATTTAAATAAGCTAAGAAGTGAAGCTACCGGTTATTTTTATTGACTGACTGAATTGAAAGTAATTTGCACCTTTAAGTGTGTCAATTTGCAATTTAATGATTGTCATCATTCTACCGTGAATAAATTACAGTTTATTGCGATTTTTATTGAACTATTATGCAAAGAGTGCTGGTGCGCATGTGCCATGAATGTCGGGAGAAAATAGAAGGCTTTTGCCGTGCGAAACGAAAATCCGGCTGATTAGAAAAATAATAGCGCCACATATCACCTGATAGTTTGTGCCACTCATAAAATGAGTGGCTCTCATTTCGTATATCTCGCGAATTAATCACGCCTAATTGACGCGCTTTTGTTTTATACATGTCATGCTATGTTGGTTGCATAATACCCATTTATTTCCAATGCTTTCAAAGAGTCCAGAAAACGAGTAAACTTATTTAATTTGCATCAATTTGATATTTTAAATGGTGATATGAAATCAATAAATCAAGCGAGAAAAATGTCTAGTAATTAATTCACCTAAGGAAATTATCATAAGTCCAACCAAAATCAATTTCTATTTTCTTATTATTCCTAGTCAGTGTTGTTTAAGTTGCAAATGGAAATGTGCAATTCTCTAATGTGAAAATCAATAAACCCAGTTTAATTGCGTAGTCAAATTGTCTTTTTGTGGTCTTTGGCGCAACCAATCCGGGATCGTCTCCCACGACGAGGCGAATTTATTGTCAAATTCATGGAATAACTGAGTAGAAACTTGTACGCATCAAGCTCTAAAGTTTAAGGACTAAACGTTTTATCACAGCGGGTACAAAGCGACACGCACAAAAGCACGAAACTTGTGCGCAGCAAAACATTTACATTTAATTCGTTCGTTATCGGTTTTATGCGCGCGAGCGCAGAGACATTAAGCTGTTCTCATGGATCTGATTACACCGGAGTGTGGACGGAGTTGTAGTTGAAAAGGTGGTTAATTCAATTTGATGACATAACGGATTTAAGGTTAGTGTTTTATAACCAGAAAGAGCAGTTTTTTACTCGGATGTATCAAGAAGTGCGGGCTAATGGTAAACAAGTCAGATTATTATTGACGAAATGAAGATGTAAGAATTAATTATAAGGCAAAATTATTTTAGTAACATCTTCAAGCACTATTATAGAGTCTACATTGTAAAATTTAGACTGATATTAGCAGCGCAATTACGAAATTACAAGTCACTAAAAGTCACTAAAATCATGAAAAAAAAAAAGAAAAAATATTACTTTGGCCATTATAATAGACTAAGTATTGGGAAACAATGTTTTCTAATGTGAACTATTATAGAAATATGTAATAGAAAAATAATCGTGTAATTAAATAATCCTAAATCTTTATTTCTTAAGCTATTTAGTAAAATAAAGTAATAATTCAAGTAAATTAAAGAGCTACAATAAGTATAACAACATACAAGAATTATTTCTTGAAAATTAACCATAAGTACTCAAATAATCTCGTTATTTGTTTTTAAAGTTGTTAAAGTACATTTTTATGTTAAAATATCACCTACTCTAGATTATTTCTAATTACTTCTGATACTTCGTTACTACTAATGCTATTTTCTTAATATAATTTGAATGAAACCCTTTTTAATCACCTACAATGAATAAAATCTTACCTTAATTAGTTTTCTTGTTATTGGCAATCAAACATTAGCCATGTGCCTGAAGCTTAAATTTCTGTTTGCATCAATTTTACTCAATTATTTCCAAACGAGGACATTGTTCATGACCCTGATTAATTCCATTACCAATTTAAGAGCTAATTAATAACTAATTAATAAATTTGTCGTTAATCCGTGCGCGTCTACTGGCGATTAGATCGCAGTCGTACCGCTCCCAGCTATGAATATTAAGTGTGTGATTATGCCGGACGACATAAAATTGCTAAATTAATGTTGACATAATTAATTATAATCCTTATGTAAATCCAGTTGCCGTGATGGCCAGCGGTCGTGCGACTCTGTGACAGAATCGTAAAGAAGGCAATCAATCGACTTTCCAAGTATCACAAGAATGCAACGACCCAAAGAGCAAATGAACTAAAAGCAGGATGACATTTGGCGGTATAGACTTGATTATTGATATAGGATGTGATACAAAAACTAGCTGCGTTTATAACTTCATTGATTTGATTTTGAATTGACAATTGTGCATGTTACTAAGTGATGTGACTCTCAAAGAATGTGCACCAACAACCACAAATAATTAGTTATCGGCGTAACTACAAAGTTATTGTAGTTAGCGACTTAAATGGATAGCTTGATAGCTCATTTTTAATAATTTTTTGAGGTTATAATTAACAATCTGGGTGCCTATCATTAAATCTCGCAATTCCTAGTTTATTGAAGATAATTTTGATTCAATTTGATTGACAGCTTAATACAGTCACACTCGTCACAGTCGTTTTTCTTCCCGCTTACAGCATCGCAATGCGCACATTGATTAATGGCGAATGTGTTGGGAAATGTTTGGACAGCTAATAAATGACGCGCACCATTTTGCACGCTTTGTATATAAAAGTTAGCGGCATTTGCGAATGGGATCGTAAATTAAGCGCCGATTTCCGAGCCGACTGCTGCGTGCAATTCCAAGAAAAGTGTGCATGCGGCGCGAAAATGCGCGCACGTCGAGCTGTGCGAAATATGCGGGATAATTATATAATTGATACGTGATTGGTTTCAATGTTAAATCATTCATTCATTCCAAGTGAATAGGAGGCACTATCTGCTATTAATGCTCATAATGCTTACAACTTGTAGTTGTGGAAATTTATTGAGATACAAATGGAATAATTAAGTAAATCAAAGAGAAAAAAGCATTTTAAAAAGGTTAATTACTTAAGTTGTAAATTTATTAAGAGATAAGCAGTACATTTTATTTTCAGATTATCTTTAATGTTATTTAAATATAGTTTAGAAAACTTTAGAAATCATTACTCTGTAAATACTCGGAAAATTGACTCGAGTTTTAAAATATAAAGTCATGAGAATGGCCTCAAGCTATTTAAAAATTTTCGACGTTCTAAACTAGTTACGTTCTGAGCTAATTATTTTAGAATTTCCGCGCAAAATTCAAATCTGCGCATGCGCAATTTCTTTAATTTCTTCTGATTAATCCGCGTTAGCACAAACCAAACAATTATTTCGTCATAATGAAAACATTTAATAAACACAATCAAAATCTTAAAATAGCAACCTCTCTAATAACAGGTTGCCTTCCAAGTTGTCCCGGTGACAAGTCACGACATCCCATACTATAGATATAAAGCAATTCCAACAAGGTTAGCTGCATTTAGCTCGGTTCCTCGAAAATAATTAATCATTACATAAGCAAAGCGAACAAATCCGAACGGAATAAAAGCAGCTCAGTCATTCGGCCATTAAATTGAATTCTCCGAATGTATCTTAACATGTAAGCCATTTAATTTGACGATAGACATCGCTGCCGCAATGAGGCTGGGACAGATGACAGCTTTCAATAGAAACGCCGCGAGGTGTTCCCAACCTTGGCTTGTCAAAATGTTGCCGTGCAAAACATACTTCCAATGACACGGTCGACTCATGTTGATTATAAACAGCATTACCTCATCCAGCATCATTACCGATCGCTGCCTTTGACAAATCTCGCCGATGCAATGTAGTAAACATTATAGGATGACGGCTAGTATGTAATTAGTTGGCTGTGATTGCATTCAGATGCAATATGAGCATTTGGGTTTTTTATAAATGCGGATTAATAACGGCTATAAATAACGATTAATTGGCGAACAGCGACAGAACAGCGTATATATGATGATAATTTTAATTTGCTGCATGGGTTTCTAATTTACATCCCGCACATGTTGCTAGATATTGTGAGATGTCAACTTTGTCATTTGCCTGCAAATAGTGGCAAGATGGTATTAAAAGGTGATTTCCGATGTCTAAAGTGGATATTTTCAGTGTCCTGGCTTTGAATGGCGGAACATAATTTTACGCGCAGTAAATTTCGTGGAATTCGCACCCGTCGCGACATCAGCGAAGAAGTGCATGCGGATGGTTGATGGTTGCGACGGCAAGGAAGCGGAATGCAATTTGCAATCGCCGATTAAATGCACTACGCATCGTGGTAAAAGGTATGATTAGCGTTGACATATGTGCTGAATGTATGTACTGACTGCATCCAAGTAGATATCATAGAGTAACTTCAGAATTTATTATACAGGGTAAACAGAAAGAGACTAGAAGTACAATGTTTTAGTCATAGTTTTCATTTTATAGTGATATTTTCTTTATAAAAGTAAGTGACTTTTGACTTTCGTTCTAAATTAAATAACACCGAAAACATCAACTGTATGGCTCAATCCTTAATATCTTCAAGAATTGAGTCATCGCCTACCACTGAGAATATTCTCTTTGCAACAGTAATTTCTAGATAATTATATTTATTAAAAACATCACATCACTTACTCTGCAAAATAACAGCATGCAAGAGGAATCTAATTCTGAATTAGCCTTCTAAACAAATTATGACTTCTGTTAAAATAAATTGCTCGCAGGTATTTTTGCATAGCATGGTTATGTTTTCCTCAGTATAAATAAAATCCGTAGTAAAATATGTGCAAGTGCGGTATTGACATCGACGTGTGCAGCACTTTCACCAGTTCACACGCTGCTCACAACACGGAACACAACCAGTTTAAACTAACAACAAATCACATCTACAATGTTATAAAAATTACTTAAATCTACTGTTACTAAACATGCCTTAGCTCAATTTCAGTTAAGAAAAACAAGAGTTTTTGAAGAAATCAATATAATGCAATGATAATTAATAGTCCAAGATATTCCTAACCTAACTTAAATGCATTTCTAATAAAAGCAATTTTTCATTTCTTGGCCTTTCTTAAACTCAGAAACAGGTGTGTATACTGTGCCTACACGCCTGTTTAAACAATGCGATAACAAATGCATTGTGCACTTGTCTTTTGCACTAAAATGCACCTTACAGAGTGGCAACGCCTAATATGGCATACAAAGTGTCGCAAATCACTTCCAACAAGTTGATGACCAGACATATTCAAATTTTCTGCACATTAAATCTGAGCAAGGTTATGCAACCCGAATTGCTCCAATTCAGGCTGAAGACAGATTCATTGCATTTCTTATAAATTCAAGGAGTGCAGCAAAGCAATCAAGAGGTATTACATTCACGTGGGTCATTTATTTGTATCACCCACCCACCCACGCCCTCCACGCGGATTTCACAAGCTGCAACGTTCACACGATTGTCCACTAACAAAAACCTCTACACACTACTACCATAGTAAACCATCATATATATTGTAGTATGGCAAGGCGTTCGAAATCTATAATGCTCTGATATTATAGAAATGTTGTGTATGCCTATGAGCAGCACGATATGGTCTTTGGCTGAGCAGGTTGGGACGGGTCTAGGTGCTCACCGCGGATGGCTGCATCTCGCGCCTAATCGTGGCTCTTGGCCTCTTGCTGTTTGTTGTCGACAGCTTGCGAAATGCGCGTTACCGATAATAAATTAGACGGGACGATTAATTTTTTGCACGCCGGGCCCGCCCAGCCATCGCTGGATAGCATGCTATCTGGGTCATCACGACACGAATTACGCCGCACATAGCTACACCTTGATGGAGGAGTTGTAATACTTGCGTGAGGTGTGATGCTGCGTTTTGATTTATATTTTTCACGATGAGTACATATAGAATGACCAATCAGTAAATTAGAAATGTTTAATAACAAAATTATTTTGATTAAAATATATGTAAAAGTTAATTGTCATTAATTAAGGTATGGCACCTGCTCCTCACCTAGGATACCTGGGTTCGATGCCCGGTTGAGGAGTTGGAAGGCAAAGATTGATTCATCTGGAAAAGAAATTAAAACCCAATTGGGTGTGGTAATAATCCGCGGAATTGGAACAACCATAATAACGAAAAATTTAGCAATTTTTGAATTGTCTAATTTATATAGGAAAGAGAGTGATATATGTTTTAAAGATATAGACTTATTTTGATTGTTAATATCTTTTCTGAAATTTCTACTTTCTGCATTTTATAAAATTTGTTAGCATAATGATAGAGAAAGCAAGCTATAATTCTAATGAGTAGAAGTGAGATGAACTAATGTATCTCAATCATGTTAATGAATTTAATGAATTATTACATTTTTAAGACCTTTAACTATCAAACATTATTTAGTTACTAATAATTTCTTTACTAAAATTCTTGAATTGCATTAATTCCTATGGTTATTTACTTGTTTCTGGTTCAATGTTATAAGCTGTAATGTTCCGTGAAATTCCTTAAAAACTTCTCCTCCAACACAATCCGTCATTGTCAAATCAATTCTGAAAATCGTGCAGTAATTTCACAACATTGTCATGCCATTCGAGCACACGCATTAGAGTACTCTGCAATCCTCCTCAACTGCATCATCTGAACTGAGAAGTTAAAGCTCTTCTCGCCAGCATATTCAAGAGATGCGATGCGATCTAATCCAGATAACGACGCAAAGCACACGGACAACAGTGTCATGAGCACATTCAGCATCGCCACACACGAATTAACACAGGAAGTGACTTGGCCGAATTAGTCGAAATTCTGTTAAATCCTCTGTGAGGTCAAAGAGAAAGGATGTGTGGATGCAAATTATGAACATGTTGAGCTTGCAAATGAACTGAATCAGAAGATTTAAATTGTTGGTCGTAGTTGACTGCAGTTTTTACAATAATTCAAATAAATTAAAGTTTTTAATTTACATCAGTGCTTTCCAGGTAATTAATTTATTTTGAATATCACTCATGCGAGCTCAGATGCAAATTCTCCACGTAAAATTCTTTCCCGCTTCTATAAGATGACGTTGTTAGCCGACCCAATAAAAACCTATCATAAATAAATTCCACATCATCTACAATATTTAATTGTAACGCAAGTTCTAGCTACCGGAATAAATGTATCGTAATAAACACTGATAAATGGACTTCAGGTCGTTAGAACTTTATACACCTGTCATTACACATTAATTCCAAATCATCTGGCATTACTTGAAAATATGTGACCTTTCTATCCAACCAGTCAGCCTCATTTTACGATCTTTAAGCATCATATGCTTCTCACATATCGCATGCATGTAAAACGTTTAAATTTTAACGGCCTCAATCGAAAGAAATGTCCCTGCGTTTTATATCGTGTAATATAATTGCGTCGTTGGTGATGACCTGAAAGCTAGAAGTGTGCGCAGCATGATCATTACTCGCTACAATGTCACGTTAGGCATTGAGACGTTGACTAGTAAAAGTCCATCCTGAGATGGTCACTGGTGGTTACTAGATGAAAATTATTTAGTACTCGGGAGGTTAATAAAAATAATTATTTAATTTTTGCTTGGTTTTACGACTTGATTTACGGTTCGAGCCACTGTGATAAGCTGCTTGATGATGGGGAATTTATGATGACAAAATCAGTAGCTGGAGACTGCGAAGATGATGAAATGGAATAATTGTTTTATGGCAGATAAGAGCAGTCACAACTACAAGAGTGAGGTTGGAAATGATCACAGGAAGAATTCTTGATTTTTTGCTTCTATGATTTTTAATAACTCGCATTGGAACAAAGATGGAAAAACGAAAATTCCATAAGTATTTAATTTAGATATTACTTACGATTACAAAATTACTACAGTCTCTGAAATTCATAACAGAATTCTTTGATTAAGAAACGTGTTGAAACTTGTTTGGCCGTGATTCAACACCTTTTTGACATCTGAACAAAGATGAAGATATAAAATACTACTGAGTTAAAGTGAGGTTGATTGAGGCATTCCATTCTTTTAAGCTGTGGTTAAAGAAATCTTTAAACCTGATTAAAGTCAATTTTGGATCAGCTACTCGCTTGGGAGTGAAAGCACAGTTAGTATTCTATGCATCACGAAGCAACTTTAGTAAGTGATTCAACCATTGTATTGTCTTTCCCTTCTTGTAATTGCTACTTCGTTTGAAATAAATGTGTGTACACAAAATTTAAGCGATGCCTATCTGCGCATTCGGCGACTAGAAACAGTATCAATTGCTAGAACCCAAGCAACGACTTAATTAGATTAAATAAAAACCACTAACGTCCTAACCGAGCACGAATGTTTCTTCACTGCGTGTATTCCATTCGACATCCTCACTTAAAGTTGTCGAAAGATCAACGCTGATAAAAGCAACCTGCGATTTGCCTACTTTCACAGGTTTCAAGTATGTACGCCAACCAAACTTTTAAAACCACTATAATTTCGTGCCTAGTCCTTGGCATGATATAATTTATGCCCTGCACGCTCGAAAAAAGTCGCTATCGTGCTAGCCCATCTGCTGCGCTATTTCCTCCTTTTGTTCTATTATATGACCTGTGACATGCTCACATCCTTCCGAAAGCTGGACATACATCACGGCCGGTAAGCTACTTGCAGCAATCTTGGCATGGTGTCCGGAGGTTTTAACAGGCGAGCTTATTTATGGCGGCGTGGATGGTCAAAGTGCCCGCAGGATGGAAGGATAGAGCGGAAGCGTGGAGTTGGACACGTAGAATGGGTGGTGAAGGAAGTTAGTGGAATAGAGAACTGAGTGAATTGAGGGTATGAGATGGAGAAGAGTGTCCACATGTTATGACTATCTAACGATCGTGATTGCTCAAATTGCTCGAGAGCATTTGGAATGACGCGTGTTAGCATAGTGTGGGTTCGGATGACTTGAACAGTTGAGTACTTCCGTGATGTGGAGAAATTCATTGATGGGCGTTGGATAAATGAACCTATATTGGACAGCTAGAAGAGTTAGTATTTTCTTTTGGGGCATCAAAAAATGATTTTGCGCTTTGAAACAGACCTTAAGGGAAGCATTAAAAGATTGGTCACCAATTGAAAAAAGCTTTCAACAAGTTCCAGAAAATAGTATTGTGCTTATGCAGGTTCACCAAGGACCTAGCTGGACTAGATAAGAAAATATTTGGTCGTTGGAGCCTTAAAAAAATCTCTGCATCTGAAAATTACAAGAAGAGCACAGTCCTGTCTCTACAACATTTTTTTCTTTTATGACGCAATTCCTTACAACACGTTGATTTCGTCAGATTGCTCTGTCACCAGCAGTAAATAGATGGTCCAGCAGTGACATAGCAATAAGCATCTTTGCAGAAACGTGCGCAGGAAATACATTAGCCCAGCCTCGGCGAAGCAAGCACGTCGTACAGCCCTAGGGCTGACAAATGGACACGGACGCTCGACATTCAGCACCAGTCACCTTTAGCTTGTAACTGTAATGTGTACGACTTGGTCCAACCTGCGCATTTCACTCCGGCTTCTCCCAGCTGCTAGAGTAGAGATAATGCTCGCGGTCATTGTGTAACTCTAGCACCGCGGAGACTACAAGAGCAGCAGCGTTGGGCGCGGGCACTCATCTAGATGCTGGACTTTCACATGTTTTCGCACTTGGCGGCGCAAGTACCACACAGCAGAAGAGTGCAAAATCCTAATCATTAACAAGAGACTGTTGGGTGTCGTGCTGTGCGTAGCGGTCCTGCGACGCGAAATGAACCGCAACCGCTGGCGGAAACAAGAAGCGAATGTCATCAAATCTGCAGCCACTCCACTTTGGGTCGTTAGCCGACGTCGTAACTGCTTTTATTGCTGCGCAACAATGGACACATGTTTAGATCCAGCCGTACATCACCTGATTAATTGCTTTGATCACGGAGAGAGAGAAACAGACAGATTTCGTGATGCACGTCCGCGCATATCGATTATTTATCAATAGCTCTCAATGTCGAGCATTATTAATTGACTCATACCATGCCTTTCACCATCTTGGGAAAAATATGCGTAATCTGGAAAATGTTAATTTACCCATCGCGCGATTAATAAGTCGCTGGAGGTCCAGCCGGAGGAATAAACCACACAGCTAACCGTGGACTTTTTAATTACTGGCGGTACCATCAAGTCGTCGTGAAATGGTTGGAAGGCTTTTATATTTGTCGTTTGCATCTTTGCCAATTTCTCAGATAGCACATCAATAATTCCTCGTTTAATAATACGCCACATAACCGCACATTGCACCGGCTACTCCTCGCCAGTCGGTCGGTATAGCGCACGCCACAAAGCGATAGTTTGGAATTTGTGGCTAACAGATCTTGCGCTTCTTTGCCAGCAGGAGTTATTTCACATGTACGCAACGTGGCATAATATTCACCGCGCCTTTATGAGATCTTCCTTGATGCTGGACTTGACTTGGGCAGGAAACAGCCCAAGTCAAGTTTGAGTTCTTACGGGTGGGTATGTATGAATAGATATTGTACATTGTGCTGATTACCAAGTTTGAAGAGTAATAAGCGTATGCATGTAGAAGATGTTGGCAGCGGGGATTTTTTCTTGTGATTTCTAACCGTTTGATGCGGCAGATTGCACGGCGCGCGGTGCCATTAGAAGCGCTCGCACGTTTGACGGCCGGAGCGACAGTTCGGTTTTATGGACTCGGGCGAATTAAATTAGCGGTAGTTATGCGCAGTCTATTAGGATGACTTTTATTATAATAAATAGGAGTATAAAATGACCGGCGAGAGATTATTGATATCGCAGCGGCTAATCGTTAATGGCAGCCGCAGTAAAGTTAATTTTATCGCTTTGCTTCACAAAGCCACTTTAAGTCATTTGGTGGAATATAAAAAACGTGCGATATGCTCAATACGAAATTTATATTGAACCAACCTAGGCTATCATCATCATAAAATAGCAATAGCAAATATTCTTACTTTCTTTTTATTTTTTAAACACAATATAAAACATAAACAATGATTAAAAATTTTATATCAAATATCTTTCATCATTATTAAGTAATCATTAAATTAGCCATTTAACAAATATTTCAAGAAAACTGGCAAAACCATCTTTCAACTGCTCAAAAGGTACTTATAATCTTAAACAAATATATAATGTGAAATATATTATGAAACCTAATTAATTATAGTTTCTTATGATAGTAATGATAAAAGTCCAGTTTTATTTACAATAAAGTTATTACGAAAATAGTAAGTACTTGGTAATTGCTCAAAAAAACTCTGATACGACTAAAACGGTGGCGCTTCAACCCGTCATAGAGCAATTAAAAGAAATAAATAAATATAAGCATATAAAACACTACTTTCTTTTAATGTTATTATATAATCATCAAAATACTGAATAGTAATTCATAAGAGAAAAACATTAAAAGGACTGCTAAAACTATTTCTTTAAAGACCGCAAAAAGTAATCAAATAATCAAACAAATATATAATGTTTAGTAGATTATGATGGCTAATTAACACTATTTTTGGTGGTTATAAAACTCTAGCTTTAATCGCTATGAATTTATCATGAAAAAAATTAGTTCTTGATAATTGTTCAAAAACGATTTAAAAAGTCGGGTTTCAACTTTTCGATATAAGCAAATATAACTTGGCATATAATGAAAACCTGAAAACTCTACTTTCTTTTGATTCCACGCATATGTGTGTAGCATTTAAAATTAAGGAGTAAGCAACTTCTCATTTAATCATTAAAATACCACAAAATATAACTTGGACAAATTTACCACCAAATCAAAGCGTAACGAATCTATTCACCACTGAATATTTGTATGTAACTTTTATCACTATGTACTAATGATGAAATAAACTAACAATCCAAGTGAGGTAAACTCTATTCATTCACAACTGCTAATATAATTCCAAGATCCCAATTAGGTTTTACCACATAACTTGCCACATGCCAATAGGCAATTGTGCAATTGCAGTCAAACTGAAATAAATGTTCGTCAAGCAAAACACGCCGAAATTGTCTGTCGTTTCCAGTTGCAGATTGCGCGGATGCAGCATGCAAACGACGTTCACCATCTGCACGCAATAAACACGCCGCTTTTCCCAGCGTCGTAATTATATTTTGTCGCTGTGCGCGCATCAGCAACATTTTTCAACGACGGCCACAAAGATTGGCTATTAATTTTTAGTACCGCGATATTTTTACGACTTTGATGAGGCGTGTAATAAAACTAACGCGCTATAATAAGTCAAGCATCGTCAAATAAAAAGTGCTTGACCAGAAAAAGTAGAGGTTAAATTAAAGCTTCAACAACATTGAAGACATCTAGGCAAAGAGACAATCAAAGAGATGAGAAAATCAATTTATCAGTCAAAATTAACAGCACACCTACGCCACCTAGTGGCACTTAAAATGTAAAAATCATAACAAGATCAGCAATATATAATAACAATAAAAGTCTTAGAAGAAAGCAAACTGCCAGGATAAAAGAATTCGAATTGCATAATTATTAAGTCTTTTGTTATCTAAAAATTGTCTTAAGTTATTTATAAATCTCCGAAATTTCAATTCAAATCTAGAAAATCTGACTTTTCCAACGAAATACCATTCTTAATGCTAATTCTTACAGATGGCACTACTTTCAAGAAGTCTTCATTGCATCTCACATTGCTGAATTTGTTATGCATTCAAGATTAAAGTATCTAAGCTCATCTCAAAAACCGAAAACAATTATAACTGCTGCCTGCGCCCGGGTGAAAGAAGACACAGAGTCGACGACGTAACTTTTAATTAAAACAAACTCCGCGGCCCCGGCAGCAAGCAGATCAAAGTGCTCCTCTAGAAATTTAAAAAACAAGATGAAGAAGACAACCGATCCTTTATGCATATCCTGTGCATTCTACACTTGCTCACGCGCAACAGTCGCTAACTTAGCCAATGTCCCAAAGTTGAAAATTAATAAGAATTAATAACTGAAGTTTGGCCGCCTCGGCAGTAATGCTAATCTCTGAGCCATGACGACGACGCTCACCACTCAAGGAGCAATTTCATATAAAAATTGTTTTAATAACTTGTGTTAGCATTAATTAATTACATTAGCATACCGATACCATCTTCCTCAATTCGTACGTTTTTGTATTAATAATAGACCAACTGACTTAAGTTGCATTTAAGGTAATAGATAGAGTGTTGATAATAATTGAGATTCTTTAGGCGACGCACTCTATCGCACATAAGACAATGAACATCATTAAAACTCATTAATTAATGACCAAAATATATAGCCAAAGTATATAGACAACGTGTTGTTCTGCCTTGATGATTTACAAAATATTAATTAAGACCTGAGTTGCTAGCAGCAAATATTAGTCATTAATGTCGTGAAATTATTACACAAGTCATAATAATAATAATACGGCGAGCAATGTGCAAGGAGACATGTGTATTGATGTCGTAAAGGATGTTGAAAAAAAAAGTTGAAGTATTTGAGTTGTGCACAACGGGGTATGGAGGCAGTGTGAAGAGACAAGAAATGTCACAAGTCGGACGCCTTTTGAAAGCGGCTGGTTGTGATAGTTGCATAGCTTTGTTGGCATCGTTTAATTTGCAAACGTCACTTTTGCAAATTGCACCCGCTTGCACCGACAAAGCTGGCAAGCACAAAGAGGAATGATTTATTTCCACAGCGACATCAACTTAATACATAAATTGAAAGTTATATTCAAAGCAGAGAAAAAATTGTTTTAATTAAATAGGAATTAATCAATTCTTCTACTAATCTACTTGCAGCTAATTTAAAACTAAGATAGTAATTTACCAGATTTACCAAAAAAACTACCAATGAAATGAAGCGTACTATTTCAGCGCCATCTGTATTTCGTACAGATAAATTAATGCAGTTTTACTGATAATTTTTTTTTTATTGATTTATGTGAAATTTAGCTATCTAGTAAAATTCGTAATAAGCTAGAAATACATGAAACAACGAAAAATGTCTGCAACAATAGAAAATACAAAATTATTGTGTCTTGCAACCCAGGCGACATCTATAATCAAGACATGTAATTACTTATTACGAATTAAAGAGTAAACATGTTTTTCTATCAGTTTTTATCATTTTCCAAATTATATCCTTGAACTTGAGAAGCTAATGTCACTTTTTCTCCGCAATCAATCAATAAATAAATACTCCACAATCAAAATAATAAGTATGGCAAATTATTTCTGTATATCTAATATTTAAGAAATAAATATGTTTCTACATTTATTCTAATCAACCAATTATTAGCATATTACAAGCTTGGCCACAATCAATCTCTCCAAGAGTGATTTATCTCCTATTCGAGTTATGTACAGGTGTAAAAATAGTTTATTGCACGCAGCAAATAATAATTCCATCGTGAATTCTATTCCTACGAGTTCTAAGGCGTGTTCAATTTTGTTTGACACGCTTCGCACTTTGGTGAACGCAGATCCGCGTGCGTTGGAAAGTTAAATAATGATTTTTCGAATAAAAAACCAGTTGTAGGTGGCGATCGGCGCAACACACCTTGTTTGCCGCGCGCCGCCGCCCGCCGCCGCGCCGAAAAATCCATATCCGCGCGCGTTGTGCTCACCTCGAAGAAACAAAAGACGCCTTACGTCATCATGCAGCAAATCCATTCGTTTAGCAAGGAATTGCATCAATTGCTTGGAATAAGTGTGTAACTCGTATGCTAATTCGGTTATTGCTAGCGACAGATTTCATGTCAGCGGATTTAGTGAATCACCTTGAATACAAGCATTTATAATACGAAATAAAAAAAGAGAGACACTGAAAAAGTAAAGTTTATTATTAGTTATATCATTGCATAATCTTTCTACTTGACGTACTTTATATCTAAACTAGGAATCTGTCTCAATAGACAATAACAATCAATTGGAACCTATAATATAATTTCAGTCGTAATGAGACTTGGCATGTTGAGTCAATCCCAATTACAAGCGAGATATTATAATATAAAAGGAACCTTGGCTTTTAAAGGAAACCATAAAGTGCAAAAATCCAATCGACTTATTTCTCAGTATATAACTATATGCATTATACAAATGTTAATCTTGCTGCGGTGAAAAATAACGAAGATTGTTAGTTTAAAGCAGATTTTACAAGATTACTTTTCTAGCGCCATCTATTCTACAAGAAGCAATAAATTAAGCATTATCATAGAGGTATATAAGTAGTTAATCATCGTTTTCTTAATTCATAACAAACTTAGCAAGAATTACCTTCTAAAATTCACAATAAGACTAAATAAAAAGAAAATCCAGGAAAATAATATTCAAAGCAGCAGAAAAGTTAGCCTTCCTACTACTACTACTACTACTATTTCTAATTACATTACAAATCTTGCTACGGACTCAATTGTTCAAGTTTATGTGCTTCAGTGAAAAATGCCCGGGTTCTCGATTAAATGCCTCGCAGCTTGGAAACTTTATATGCATTCGGAGAATAGAATTTTATTCATATTATTCATGTTTGAGTGAGGAATCGTGACATGTTGTCGTTGAACTTGAGTGCAGACTTTACCTCGAGGTGGCGAATTAAAATGCGATTAGCGTAATAAATTGTAAAATGTGAATAATGCGATTAATCACATTTACGATTACCAACTTTCCGATACAGTGTATTTCTTTGTATATTGTACGCAGGTTTTCAAATAGAGAGAGTGATATTTACTGTGTTAATAAAGTGGTAGGAATGTAAATAAAATAAGTGGACGTTAACAAATCGGAATGGAAATTTGTTATTTATATGTTATTAGGTGGATAATATATTATTTATTAAATCTGTTGCAAATAGGAGCATGAAGGAGATTTATTGGAATGTTGACACTTTGTTTATTTTATTAGCTTTGATATTTATGATGATTTTATGCTATTTTCTTATGAATTTCGCATTAAATTGTCAATTAGAACTCACCAACTATCTAGTTATATTATAGTGTAGTATATAATTAGCATATTTAAGTAACAATAGTTTTCAGACGTTATAAAAGAATAATTTAGTGATAAATTTTCTTTCTGAATCTTTTTGCGGAATGTACATATCTTAATTTTTTATAACGTTATCCTGCTTTTTATTGCAAATTAAGCCAAAAGTTGGAATTAGTCCCAAACCAAAATACAACATTTTATCAACAGATTATATACTAATGAAATTTTTTGAGTTTCCTAAATTAGAGACACATTTTACATTCAATCTACTTTTTCTTTCTTCTATCAAGATTCAAATAACTTTATTTGTTCAATAGTTAAAGAAATTTTTTAAAAACAAAATACCTTTTTTCTCATTTAGAAAAAACTTCATCAATATACTTTCAACTAAACAATCAAAAAAATAACTGTTTCTAGCGTGGAAGCTAAGTACTGCAACGTAAACAAGCCAATGTGGTATAACAGAAAGTGTATGAGAGGGCAGCACCTTACAGACTAATTCTATCCAAGATTTAGCAAGTTTATATATCATCTTAGTTGTTTTGATCCGAAAACGTAAACAACTCTCGTCGCAGGTAAAAACTTAGCTTACTTAGCTTATCTAATCGCGCTAGCGGAATTTAATCTCATCCTATTCTTAGTTTGGCTGCAACATTCACGTAGTTGCGGCACGATAGAGTAATCTTGTGATAAAAGTAAACAATAGGAAGTTGATAATAATAATGTGGAATTTTATCTGAATGATGACTTTTACAATACTCTATCTTTTAGAATAAAAATACGTTTAATTCGGGATGTATGTATGGGATATTAATTCTTATACATTAATATCAAATGCAAAATATAAAAATAATAATTGTTATTTCAATATTTTACAAGATTTAAAAGTAAGGTGGTATTAATATTTAAATTCTGAATTCTTAAACTTCTTCGATATTTATAAAATTTTGTTGACACAATTCATGATCATTTCAACAATCACTTTATTGTTTAATGTGGGTGTAAATTACAAGTTTCTATGACTCTGCTCACTCTTTTCACATTTCAACCTCACTGACATCTTTTCATCGCTTATATTAGCGATGAACGTGCATTAATCGCGTGGGCGGATGCGCCAACCAAGGAAACTGTCCTCGGCCAGTGCATATGTAAGTCTACTTCGGCTACCTCCAGGCCAACATCGTCACAAGCAACGCCGTACAAGTGTCCAGGCTGGAAGTACGCATAGCGAATTGCTTTCTCAACTCATCTCCTCGTTATCTCTCCAATCTCAAGCATGTAAAATCAGGCGGTGGAGTTGTTGGCTGGTTAGGTACAACCGCAACAAATGTCCTGAAGACCTTTTATCTTCAACTTAATGTAAGTCAAAGTTGTGTTCGGTGCTTATTGTCTCTGCATTTGATATTAATGTAGTTCCTGTTGCGCGTTTCGAGAATGTTGTGCTCCACAGGTCATTGTTGTTATTAAATGCTTTTTAAATATGTTTCACATTGCGCGGGTGGGCGTCGTCGCCTCGACGAATCCGTTAGAATTGATATTTGCAGCCTGCAGTAAAAGAAGGAAGCCTCGCATGAGAAGACTTTTTCCTTCCTCACCTGCACTCGACTACACACCTTCACGTTGTCGTTAGTTTTCAATTCATGTTGTGGGTGTTACACTCGCGCAGACTTTCTTATCGCTAATTACGCTTCGCGTGCGCGCGCGCTTCTTTCGATCACTTGTGCTGTTTCCACTCGGCAATTCGTTCCGCCGCGGCTTCTTCATTCCAGCCAGCTGCACGACATAGGTGTATCTATCTATTTTAATGGATGCCATTGTCTTACTACTATTCCTGCTGTTTGTGCTAGATGCTTGCAAGCGCAGTGCACTTTATCACTTTTTTCACTCGGCGCTTTTTCCGAGCGCAGACGGAATAATGATTTGAACACAGGGTCGACTTATTTTAGTCTGCCCTTAATGATGACTAGAGCAAACAAGCCTTTTCATTCGGCTAGATGGAGAGTGATGTTACTGCATGATCGTAAATGAGATGCAAGTGCAGAGATGGATGGAATATGCTAACAACTGGAATGGAATGTAAACAGAGGTCATTTTAAAAGAATTGGAGAAGATTTTACACTGGTGCAATAATATTTTACTTTTCTTTCAGAATTTAGGAGAATACTAAAAAATAAATAAATAAGAAAATAACGCGGGGATTCAATGACACCAAATATAAATTTACTATACTAAAGAAAGCCGCAAGCCGAAAACGTTCTACAAATCAATTAATTTAAGTGTTATAGTTAAATTTCATCTACATAATGAATTTACAATATGAAAACAAAGCATAAATGACGGAATTTATCAAAAGCTGTTACTGCTGCTTCTTAGGATTGCAAAATATTAAGTAAAGCGTTTGAGATTCTCGTGTTTCAGTTGCGTAAATATAGAAGTCATGATTTATTGCAGAGGGAGCTGTTAGTTGGCGGACCGAGGGGTAGTGGCCGAGATCCTGGAAATAGTAAGACACTCTACCACTAAATGGTCAAAGAGTTACCTCAGAATAAATCTGTATTGTTGTAGAAAATTCCGAATACAAAAAAATGTACGTCAGACTAAGCCCACATCTGCGTTTTCACTATTATTATGCTGCTTTTCTTCTATACCATCTACTTAACATCAGTTTGCGCACCAATTTGTACACAAGCTGCAGATTTTGGCAAGTATGACGACCATATGATTAGATATTCAAATCGAACACATTTCCGAAATTCGTCTATATTTACGCAAATTGTAAGCCACCTGATCAGCTTTATCGACCAATGAATTATTAATTTCAGACTTATCCTATAATCTCCTGACAAAATACCACCTCACCTAAGTATAACCTTACTACCACCACTCAGCATGTGCACTGACCACGAAAGAAACTCTTGGAAAAGGTTGACATCGCCTGGAGACAAACAATTTCCAAAGGTCCCGCTCGTCGCGTCACCTATTATTAAAGCAGGACTCGTTACTGACGCCACAAGGGCATTCCGATCCGAAACAATTCAAATTGCTATCTCGACCACACCATCGTTTATTTATTCATTCCAGCAAGGTACAGCAGACACTTGAAGCGAACACTGCATACTGTAACTCTGTTACCATAGCATAATGTATTATTGTTTGATCGCGTTCCAGAGTGGTCACCACCATCTCCTCGTGTGTCCTCTCACAAAATAATAACCGCGTCCATCGCGTTCTTGTCGTTCCTCGCCGAAGGACTTTCGTAACGTTTCTACCAGATCAGAGTCTCGTAAATGAGATAAACCTATTCATAATTTATTTAGCATTATATGTGGTGCCGGTGTGGCAGTGGTATTAATGTCCGCACCAGCCCATTATGTTTTTATTGTGCGGCATGATTATTATGCACAGCGTGGCTCTGCGGCTAATGGAAGTGATTGTTTTCTGCGTACGCATCCACGCTACTACGTAACACCGAGAGAAACTAATCACTTTTTTCTAAATGATTTATCGAAATCAATGGCTAATATTATTGTTGCATCTTGCTTTCTTCTATTACACGCAATGCGTTTTAGGTTAGGATTTGATAGAGACTTAAATTGCCAATTTTGCGACATGAAACAATACGAATTGTTCGGCAACTTGAGTGTACAAGGTGGAAGCGGAAAACAATTATTGATGTTGTCATTCGTTTAAAGGTAAGATATAATTGAATATTGTTTTTTATTCTTATTTAGATGAGATGTGGCTTTTGGCGCCATCTAGGCGGAGAAAAAAAAATTGTCAAAACGCTTATAAGTTTTGTAAATTCACATGGAATTAAATAAATAATATCTCAAATTGAAGATAGCTGTAAAGCTATAGCGGATACTTTAAAGACTTAAAAAATCTTATAAACTCAAAGCAATTTCTACAGTCATGCACAAAAATCAACTTAATTAAACTTAAATTATAGCAAATAAAATAGTCTAATCATAGAAGTGGGCGAAAATGAGCTAATAACAAAACTCTTTTTTAGTCATTCCGAACGTTTAATAGCTATCGAAGAGTTTACGAAAAATATGTCTTCAAGAAGCGCTAATTTCGCACATTCGAAAACTTCTACCCGATTAAAAAAAAACATTATTATAACGTTTTTGCTGTTATTATTATTCTGTTGTTATTTTGTCAAGAAAGATTTAATTAATTATTGTTTTTCTAAGACTGAAGGACAGTTGGTTGATGGCTTTGTTAATTGAGTTGGTTGATAATTGTATGCACGATTGTATATGTAGAAAATATATTATTATGAGTCTAATTATTTTCTAAAGTATTGCTTATTAACTAATTGTACTGTACTAACTACCAGCGCTTATTTAGAACAGGATATCTCATCAAACATGGATCCTATCTCCTCTGACAGAAAATATTATTAACTGATAAATTTAATAAAATTGACAACCTTTTATTATGAACAATTAATAACATGCTAAGAAAAGACTCATCTTTGTGTTTTCAGTTTTCTAACCTCTTAAAAAGCAAAGAACTGAATTTGTAGCAGCAGCTACCTAAAAACAGCGTCTTAAAATATAAATCACGTCGTTAATAATTGCTAGTTGGTAGGTGGATCAACTCATATATCTCTCCCTAGTCTCCATGTCTCGATGGCGGCGACGTCGCAAAAAATGAAGCAAACAAAATCCATCATAATGAATTTAATGCGAGCATTTACTTTGCACCCAGCACAACATCAACACCAACCCAAGATGCTGCTGCAAACTTATGTCTCATAAAAACGACGCGCGGCGCAAACTTTTTTAAAACTTTGCTGCGGCGTAAAAGCGACTTAATAGAAGTAGCGCTAGGACCAAGAAGACGGGGGCGCATTAGACGCCCGGGAGATAGACAATATTACCAGGGCGCGCCGTGAGGGAGCAGTGTCATTATTACATTATACAAGATATAAAACCGCAGGACCTGCAAGACACGCGTTGCATTATTACATATAGGCGGGCGAAGGCGGCTGATGATAATGCATGGACGCGCGCCTCGTAAATTGAAAATCATTGCTTGCTTTCACCGAGAAGAAGCCAAGGTTCGACGTGTTGGATGCTGCTTTATTAAAATGCTAGAACAACGCGCAGTGACGCTACTTAATTGGATTGATATTAGTTTTGTTCTTTTGTGAATCAAGAATAAGGAAGCAAGAACAATAAATTGTTAAGCGAATTCAATAGGCTTATTCAATGCCAAAGTACAAACCTCAACTTAAACCAAGAATTTAATGCTTACTAAAGAAAACCCTAAACAAATAAAAGAAAGAATCTGATTTAGTCTTACATCATGTTTCAAAATTCAAATATGGGAAACCTAGCAGTAAGTAATAACACAGAACATCCGTATGAGGGCAGCACCTCACGGGTTCACTTTATTCTAACCACGATTCAACTTTTCTAGATTTCCGTTGTTTTGATCCGAAAATGAAAACAACTTCTGGCTACCTGCTAAATTTATGTTGGCCCTGGTATAACCACGCTAGTGATACCTCTCACATTATTTTTACCTGTGCTACGGTACACAGATAGAAGCGGTATGATACATAAAGTTTATGACGATAATAAACCACAAAGTGATAATATTTCTATGATAATCATATTAATTTGCGTTATTTTAATTAATATTGGACAAATGTATATTTAAGAAAGTGAACTGAAAGATTGAAATAATTATAAGTTCTATGTTTAATGACGAAATTGAATTAATTATAGCTCAAATTGTTGATAATCGCCTACAGGCGATATGGTAGAGAAAATAAACTAACAGAGTGCCTTTAATTATATATAAATTTAGAAATTTCTTAAAGAAAATCAGAAATTGTTTATCAATACAACAAATGCCAACAACGTTCTTGCATAAAATATAACAAATTATAGCCCAAATTGATGACAAATCTTATATAGATTTTATGAGGTGTGATAGATAAAGTAAACTGTTTTAGATATTTAAAACACCTTAAAAAATACTAATCACTCAAAAAAATTAGAAAATTTGATTAAATTTCTCAAATCTTGAAGCTTAAATTGAAGGTAAGTAAATACTCTAGAACCTTTCAAATATTAAATCAACTAGTTTCAAGCTTTAAAACACTTCTAAAATTATTGATTTCTAGAAAAAAAATCTGTAAATCTTCCTTGAGTTAAATGCTGATGATTTTTACATTTCTTTATAATCAACCTTAGCTTATATTTATACTAATTCCCCAAATCCTCCTAACTCCTTGAAGACAAAACCAAATCCTAAAACATTAATTACTAGTTGACGTTGAATGCCATCCACGAACCCATCATCAAAACGTCTCCAAAGTCAAAAAAATCTTCACTTTATTGACGCCCACAGTTTACAAGCGTGAGAGACAATTTCGCCCAAGAAATCATCGTCCAACCTGCGCGACCGACTACGCCCCGCGTTTGTTGTCCTTTAATTAGCTCCAAGTACACATGCACACCATGCTCAGCACTCGACAACACGCTCTGGCTCTAATTGTGGCTTTAAATTACACCGGCGGCCAATGAAAAAGTGATTGCGTTCACGAATCACGACACAGGGTACTACAAATCTTATTTAATCTACATTGTTTTAAAACTTTCCGCATTTCATACGAATAGAGCGCAATAATTGTGAGAGTGTTATTATCTAAGTTTAACATTCCTACACGCAATCTAAAGAGAAGACAAAGTTACGGTGGTTAAGGTACACTTGGATGGTGCATAGCTTGCAACTAGATGAAGTCCCAGAGATTGTCCACTTACGTGTGGTGTATCTGCCCATAATAATCATACCCATCTTTGCTGAGTTGTTCCAGCTATTTCTTAGCGAGCACCCAAGATATTGACGTGTTGCGAGTGTTTTAAAAGTAATTATGCTTCCTGAAAATAATGTACAATTTTCAAGATTCCAAAGTGATACTGTAAGTCAAGATGTAAGTTGATTGTTTGGTCTTGGGTAACTATTTCAATTCATTGTTCAGAATAACGTGGCTGCAGAGTTTGTCAAGCCTCGCATGAAAGATTTCAATGTCGTCAAAGAAGACTAACTTCTTTAGTTGTCTGCGAAGAAATAACTTCGCAATTGTGAAGCACATCAATGTCATCGAAAACTTGTATAAATCAAAATTTGCATATTTCATTAAAATATATAAAGAATGCTGTGTTGACATGAGAATTGTTATTTAATTGAGTAAATTCAGTTATTTTGAGAGTCCCACTCTGCATTTTTTTTGCATGCCATAAAAATGAATACATTTTGGAGGGTGACGAAAGAGTTGCGTTTCCTCTGCAGATGAGAAGATACTGCATATTATGTAAGGATACAAAGCCACAACGCCGTCGTCGTAATCGCATAATAGCTGTCTTAATATTCCGGTGTTCGAGCGTGTTGGCTGGGCCTCTTCTCGCTGAGGCTATCATTAATGCCAAGTCACGACCAAACTCGTTACTAAACTGTGATTAACTATGTGAATTGTGACATTAGCCGAGAAGACTTGCGAGTACATATCGCCTAATCAATTTTAGAGTTTGAGAACACAAAAAACACAATCAGAATCAATATTTTGAAATTTCCACAGATTTATCATATGTCATGTCATATGTCACAACATTGACAATGACAATGTTGCGCCCTCTTCTAGCGATTTCTAGCATTTTATCTGAAAATTAGTTGAAATATACATTCAAAATTATTAAACATAACTAAATTATCACAAATTTATAAATTATACCAATTTAATTTTTAGGTGTCATAATATAGTATCAGTGTTACGCCTTCTTCTAGTGATATCTGGACTCTTTGAAATAAGGTAATGAAATAATTAAATAATCTTGTTTCTGTGCTAATTTCTTCGAATATGATGATAATTCGTGATCTAATGACTAATGTCAAAAGACTGCTCCAATTCTGCCGCGAGCAGTACCACCAGCCATTATTATTCCACCATCCGCCGCCGCCGCCCGTCTTGACACTTTGTGATTTATCTCCATGCGACCAACGCGCGTGCAACTTTAAAATGCCCTAAAATTACGAAACCTTAATGCCATGTTGCCAGACCCACAAATCCACGCCGAGGCTCTCCTTCACTTGCTGGCAATTAACTTTTGACAAAATGATTAATAGTTCTAATGCAGACCGCAAATATACACGTGATAATGCCGAGCGCAGACCACTCTTCCGTCCCGAGCCATCCCCTAATAACAGCTTGCGCAAAACGCCACTTTTATTTTGACCCCAAATTATTGTTATTAACCAACGAGATAGTTTACAGTGGCCAAAAATATTCCACCTTAAAGACCATATGCAGCGATTACGTGCTTAGAAAATATTTTTTTCTTAGAGAGACATGCCGTCGAACAAGAGGTCCAAAGCGTTTGATTTTAATTATTTTAATGCGTCCGTCGTTAAATTTTATGTGATATACCAATGGCCCAACAGTACGAATACAAAGCTGTTAATCGTCAAACAATAAAATTGCCTTCTTTTTGTGAAAACTGTTAATGTGCTTTTGATGCGCATCATTCGAATTAAACACTAAGTTGTGTTTAAGCTGTGTATGTTTGAAACATTTTACTTCCATTAAGATCTTATTTTAGAAATTACTTATTATTTTGGGATGATTTGAAGACTATTTTATCAAAAATTATATGAGTTTAAATTGGGAGACAGAAGTATTATTAAAACTCAGGTGAATGCAAAATTTGCAGAAATATACAATTAAAATTATATTTAAGCTTGTGAAGTGATTATTCCATTGCTAATTAAGATAACACTTTGCTAATTCACCTAATGAAGCAGCACCTGCTTCCAAACTTACATTGTAGATTCGAATTAATTAATTCAAGAAGAGGTTAATTTTACGCGTTAAACTAGGACGGTAAAAGCAAGAAGTTTGAAAAAACTAAAACACTAAAATTAATCTAATTCAGTTAATTTAATGCTATAGATGAATTTATGAAGAATATTTGTCGAACAGTGTTATTTAATCGTCTTTTGATCAAAATTAGAGTTTTAACCTCAAAATCAGTGCCTAGAACTAATTTTTTTACTAATATTTTGCTAATTAACAATCATTATTCACCAGATTCAAACATCTGAATTATCAAACAGATTTGAAGCATACAAATCATACCACGAAAAACCAAAAGAAAATGACATATATTAATTTTTGAATTGATAGGAAATAATTTAATATTTCATAAAATTTCTCATTTCTTGTTATTGTCACTTCATTCCTAAATAAAAACCTTAAAACTGTAACTTAATATCTAATATGTCCCATAAACTACTTTTATTGTAAGCATAATTTCCTCAGGGATAAATTATCCTCCAAACGAAAAAATGTCACTGATTCTCTTTTGTAATCTTATTCTTTGCACTTGCACACTCTTTTTACAACTCCCTATTTCTATCCAAGACGATTCGTCTGTTTTCCTTTACTTTGTTCCGGATATGGTGCACATGTGCATTTTTAATGCCCGCAGTTTGATTACTGTCGCATAGGTCGTTGGAACGAAGGCACTGGATGTTCTTTCATCAGCCGACAAAAGAGCAAACGCGCGAATCCTCGTAATACAGATAATTGAATCCGGTTTCAAAGCGACGTGATTAAATTTAAATTATTCATTGCGTACGAAGCGGAAGAGTGTGCCGCAATGCCACCCTCTGTAAAACACCGGATCACGGGATCTCAGAAAAGGGATACGGGAAGATGTACTCAAGCGCATCGGATACAAACGTGGTGGAATCTAAGGTTTTTACTTGAAATTTATTTCGTGAAACTTTATAAACAAATAAAAGAGGAAGGCAACTAATAAATAGCCAAGAATTTAAACGCTTGAACACTCGAGTTTTATTAAAATGAGTAAAGCTATTTATCTCTAGACTTGAGATAAAAATTAAGAAATTATAATAAAGTGATTTAATTAAAAATGCTGCCCCCCTCCCCAAAAAAAAAGAGCAAAACTAGTTAATGAATGAAACTAAATATCGTCATACAAAATTATTTTATATTCACTCTTACTATTTTATTTATGTTTATAACGTTTTCGGTGTGTCTAATTTGATAAGGTGTTTGTAAATTTGCACTGTTTGTTATGGGGGGTGAAAAAATTGTCAATAATGTCTTTTTGTATTTAATGATTGCAATAATTCGGTATCTTATTAAAATGAATATCAGACACTTTGTGACCAACACTACACTTGATTCAATAAAACTCTAAAATGCCGCTTAGAGTTATTCAAATTCCACGCATCAATTAAGCAAATATTCCAACTTCCTGGTATTACATACTTGAATTTCTCCCCTCGATGCGGAAAAGTAATTAACGATTTCGCTCCGTGATGAAACCTTTTTTTCTATCTGGAAACGATCACGTTTTAACGCGCGCTTTACATATTTCGCTCTCCATATGCTCGCCAATGAAATACCTGTCTGCAATTCGCGCTTACCCACCGTAAAAATCCACTCACATTGTATTGTCAGCATGGCGGAACGTTAGCCAGCGTCTTAATCTTAATATATGCATCTTGGCGATCTCATTAGTTCGAGTGTTGGTCGTCAAAGCGACACAACTTCCGGTAAAAAGACACCGACCGCAAGACTCATCAACTTCTTTGCGGACCGTAAGAAAACTTGCAGTTCCGTTGGTCGCTGTCGTGATCTCCACACTGCTCCTAATACATTATTCATTTCATAATTAAATCGCACGGCACGAGCTGCGCCATGCAGAGAAAAGCACCAGAAGAAACGCTTCTCCTTCGTCGTCGCGCAGCGCTGGTCCCCGGCCTCATTCGACATTCGAACGCGTAAAAATGCAGTTGATGGATATCAGAGGTTCCGGTTTGCTCATCGTCACGGTAGCGATCGTTGCGCGACTTCCACTTCCTGAAGACGAACGATCTTCGCCACGACGATATGGAGGTACAGATAAGCTGCGCGAACCTGTGACTGCTTCGTTTTGATTAAAGGTACCACTTGTGCACGCCAATGAATATTTATGAATTGGCTGAATGTGAAAACAAGTCACATGAAACAGTGTGGGACACTGGGAGAGTTCAAGAAGACATAATCGTTGTTGAATTGCAGATTAGATCTGGAATTATATTGATATCTCTGCTGGGAATCTTTTGAATAGTCGTAAAATAATCGCATGGTGTTTGACCTTACATAAAAAAGCTAAACAAAGGAGTATTAAGTTGTAAAACAATGCCTTAAGTTGAAATAAATTCAAATTTTTTGTAGAATACTCAATTATGTAACATGCAGCGCCATCTAGTTTACACAAAACGAACAATTGTAAAACAAAATAAATTCGGACATTTTAAATATCCATCACTTTAAATAATTAGAAAAAAATAAAATAATCTAAACAACTTATTTTGTCAATGTCTAGTTTATAATGTGGCATGTTAATTAAGAATTTTGTGTTATTTTTATCTAAATTAATTATTATATTAATTCAATAAACATTCAATGTAGGTGTGTGAAATCTAAAGAATCTAAAAGTCAACAACCTACAAAGTTAAAATAAGACATTTTTAGTTGCCAGATCGACCGCAAGACAATCTTCCAAATGTTAATTCGTTAAAACGTACGTGCCGACCGCACCTAATTGGCTAATGAATAGCTTAATCAATGAACGTCGCAATAAATAGCGCCACGTATCGTACATTCGCACCATTGGCGATGCATTCACAAAATGATCCGTATAAATCTCTCGACAAGCACCGGCAACACGAACATTCCATTAAACTCAGAATTTCAAATTATTTAGCAGCTTATACCTCCGATCTTGAGGTATTCAATTAATTCTGTTAACGGTTCCGCACTCTGGCTTCAATAGATGACAAGATAACAACTATTTTTATTGTGTTAGAAGATTTTAAAGAAGTTCCAATGATTAATTGTAATTGACTTTCACGCAAAGAGAATAAAGGCCAAATTTAAAGATGAGACTTACAAACTGCAGACCTTAGCATAGGCAACTACAAATACACGTTGCTATTTATTTATTAAATTTGATCATTTTTAAGGTGATTAAATTAAGAGAGTTAAAACCTGGAAAATATATTATTATAACTCCAAGATCAATGTATTAATCTAAGGTCTAAGGCAAAATTATATGATAAATATCTTATTTCGAGTAGTTCCCAAAAGGGAAAACTAATTACTATTGTTTTAGATCGTAAATCTTTTTCTTCCACTCTACGGACCCTTCAATTAACTTAATTAGCAAATTAAAGTTTATAACTGCCAAAATACCATCGTTAACACATTGCAATTATACAACAATCAATTATTTACTCTAAAATTGCCCCAAAAAACTCCAACAAAGTCAAATATTATTTATTTTAGAAACATAAATAGTATAATCCATGAATAATTATATCCTACTTCATGCAAAAATATAAAATACTATGCAATGAATAAATAAAAACTATCCTAATCTTTTCAAAACAAACCGTTTATGATTTTTCTTACGAAATTCTTGCATCATCTTTGAAATTATCGCTGAGTGCCTTCATATGCTGCCGAATCATCCTGATATCCTACCGGATATCTCCTTCCAACTTCGGAATAAACCCTGCTTTCCGGAGTTTTCTTCAACGCCCGTACGCTCACATCCGCCGAGAAGACTTTCGTCGGATAAGAGCCACTTTTCGCAGTGGCAGCCTCATCGTATCTCGACTTATCGCCTGCAAGTGCCGCTGCGCCAGCCCCATCGTGGTTATCAAACGGGATCTTATTCCGGAAGCGGTAGTTTATCGCCTGGACTGGTTGTCCGTACCTGTCATCAGAATTGACACGATTATCATGATATCCTCTCCTGAAACTCCTTTCCCGCCCTCTATCAAAGTCCCTGTCACGATCTCTGTCGCGCCTATCACCTGGAATGATATCAGGCAGAGTAGCATAATAAATAATCCTCTTTTGTTTGGTAATAGAAGAAATAGGTCTGTCTTCCTCGTGATGTCTATCTGGACCATAATACCTTTTATCTCTCAGGTCTCTGTCATAGTCTCGACCATAATCACGCCCTCTAAAATCCCTATCAAGGGAATCTCGTTCGTAATTCCTGAAATATTCCGGACTTCGTGGAACAGAACCTGTTGGGTAGTCCCTACCACCTCCAAGTTGAGAGTTGTAGTGTCGTGCTAGTCGTGAATAGTAAGCAGGTTCAAAACCTCGTTCTAGATCAATGTCACGTTGTCTTGTAAAGTCCCTAGATCTACCTTCACGGTCCCTGGCTTCATAAGAGTGATATACCAATGGCGGAATTGATTCAGATCTTCTTTGAGTTACAAAATGAACGCGTGGAGCATTTGGAGGTTCCCCTCCATTTTGCACATCATCATTAAATCTCGATGTCCTATCACGATTATCGACTTGAATTGAGTATGGTTGCTTAACCCACTTTTCTTGAACTGCTCCACGTGGTTCCCTGTTAGTATCCAATACTTTGCTATCACTCAAAAGCATCTTACCATTTCTTTGAGGTTCCCTTTTGAGTCTAGATGAATCTACTTCAAATTCTTCAACTGCTCTCTTTTGGTTCTTAGTGTCTTCAGTGAGATCACGTTTGAATCTGATGAAATCATTGATGACCATGTCATTTGGAATATCTGTTGCTTCTGTTTCCTCCGTGGAATTTTCCTTATCTGTTTCTAAAATATCCAACTCGAGAGGTTTTAGTGATTCGTCGATATTTAGCAGTTTGTCATCTGCTTCTGGTCTATCCGGAGTTACACTTGTGGAATCAATACCAACTTCACCTCTCCGAAACCTCATAAACCTTTTTGAATGTTTGGGATAGTAGATATCAAAACCATAAGGTTGTGGAACATTTTCTCCTTGTACTTCTTCCAATGAAGGATTTTCGTAGTCTTGTTGGGTATAAGTTCGCACGTAGCGAAAATAATTATTTTTCGGGTCGTTGCTAGTAAAGAGTTGATCATCAAAATTCGCTGCGACACACACAATAAGCGAGAGAATTGAGAGCACTGCATGCATCATGTTGATGCCTTTTTGAAAGCAACGAAATTGAACAACGCTCTGGAAAACAGAAACAATACAATTGCACAAGCAACAAGATGTAAAGCAAGCAATTAAATTAAGATTAAATTTGTCACGATTTGACTAAGTCATGGCTATGGTTTGTTTAATCTTCATAGAAACATAACTCAATCATTAAATTCAACTTTAGAAACAATATTCAACAATAGGTATAAAAGCGAAAACTACGATTAAACACAGCAATTAATCAACGGTTTAACAGAAGTAGTAAAAGTGAGCCAGAGTGAAATCAACTGGTATCTGTTGTTATATTTGGGTGAAGTCGAAATGTAGAAGGCACATTGATAATTTTTTCATCTGCAACCGGAAGCGTTGACCTATCGGGTGTCGTCAAACCGGAAACCAATGAAAGAAGCGGATGGACTCGCCAATTCGTCCGTTTGTTGCGCACAAACAAGCAGATACATGCACATGAACAAAAAACGGGGTTTTATCAGTTGGATTAATTGAATTTCGGTTTCAGTGCGGATTTAACACGGCTAACTGAATTCAATTACAAAATCTACAAAACACATATTCCATGAATGAATGATAACTAAAAAATAATAATGAAAGCGTATATAAAGCCAGTTTCAGTATTAATTAAGATAACAGTTACTCAAACTGATTTACGAGTATTTTCTATTTTAATTTCTATTGACATTTTAACTAATGATACCATTTTTCGTATTTTTATGAAGAATAATAAAATACATTAATCATACCTCTGATTTATTGGAACATGTAAAAACGAGATGTTCAACTGTTTCTTCTTAATCGCACTTTTAAGCACAGTAAATCAATAAATTGTAAGCAACTCTAGTTGTTGTTTATATGAGTTTAAACTTTTCCAGGTGCACACCGCAAGAGATTCAGCACAGTAGTAAACGAGCATGACCCATGTCACTCAACTTATCTCGCCCATCAAGCGCATAGTTCACACGAATTCTGCGTTTTTGCCGCGGCTCAGTGCTTCACAAGAGATTTGCTCCCACCCGACATCAGGTGAAAAGAAGACAATGTTTCATAGCCATGAATTATTGTTGCCAAAACATTATATAAACTACTGCAACAGTGAATTCAAAAGCGTGAAGCTTTTTGTTTGTGATTGATACCGTGCTGAACTTGAAACATGAAAGTCATAAGCAATAAAAAAGGACAATGAAATGCTTTTACAGTTTTCGTATTCATGAATAGAATCCATCTATTGTCATAATGTTATTAATTGGTCCTTTCAGTTCTTTCAACTCTTTCTGAACCACGCAAACTTGATTCTGATAATTATTCTGAATTAATCAGAGTTTCTATTGCAATACATTACTATTTGAATTTAAACTATATTATGCATTTGATACATATTTCTCGCTTATCTCTAATCTCTTCTTCTCTCCGATGATAATTCGAGGAACTTCCCAGAATTATCAGCCACTTCCTGAGCGTCAGCATAGTCGACATTGACTTTTACGCCAACGACATTAGCAAACTTCAACGGAATGCACATTGATTCGTAAAACAAAATTATTTATCAGTTAGTTGAAAGAATTCCACGCGTCGGAGATGCCCGTGCAAGGCATGGATGAAGTGGCAACTCCCGAGGGATTCACCACTTTGCATCCAGTACTAGGCAACAATTGACACCGACATCATAACATCCAGATTAATTCCTCTGGCGTCGAAGCTTTCGATAACAACGTGCAATCCACCAGAGAATTGAAAAGCACACATGTCCCTGCGACCATTATTAGTCGGGCTATTTGACGAATTATGCGTGGCGTCAGTGTGATATTAAGTCTGTGACAAAGAACATTCAAATGTGGATAGTTAATATACACCATAATTACGCTATAAAACGCAAATGAATTGAAACCAAAGTGACAAGTTTTAGTTTGGTTTTGCTGAATTCAAAAGGTTTTAATAAAAATAATGGACAACTTAATCGAGGACTTTCTAATATTCAACAAAAGCCATCACGAGCCATCCAACAATGACGACCTGGATAGCCTTCTACGCTTATTTGATCGGCCGTCACGCAATTTGTCACTCACCGACGACTCCAACCCGGAGAGGAACACAAACTTTGAATACTTAGAGAGTGAGTTTAACTTAGATGTCGCCATGGCGATGAACTTAGACACGCTGGATGATTCTGATCTGAATTCCGAATTGTTGTTCGCCGACATAAATGAGTTCAGTTTTGATAACATGATAACCGATCAGGAATTCGATTACTTGCTGCGTGATACGTCAGATGAGAGTAATTGCACTGATTTGCAAACATCCAACAACTATTCCACAAGTACCAATGATCCATCTGAAGCTACAACAAACTTATCATTGGCTGAAATGTTCCCGCACATCACAGATGAACGAAACAAGCGTAGACGATCCTTACTCTATGAAACAAATCAAAAAGTGCCAACATTTAACATAAATAAATTTAGTAATATTACTACAAGTGAATTAAGATCAGAGCAGAAAATATCAAAACATGATGCACTTATTATGCATGATTATGCACAGAAACGGTGTGTAACTGGCAATGGTACTGACGACGATAAATATTTCTCATGTCCTCTTCCGGATTGCGACAAGGCGTACGCAAAATCATCTCACCTGAAGGCACACCTTCGTAGACACTCCGGAGAAAAGCCTTTTGTCTGCAACTGGGAGAATTGCGAGTGGAAGTTTTCACGTTCTGATGAGCTAGCACGCCATAAGCGATCACATTCAGGAATAAAACCTTATAAATGTGCATTATGCGAAAAAGCATTTGCTAGGTCCGACCACCTTGCAAAACACGATAAGGTACATCGTAAGAAAATGGCGCAATATGGTTCCTACGTTATTAAAAAGAGATTACGAAACAATCAAGCACGACCGACTTTATGAAGAAGGCAGATTTTAAATTTCAATCCCGCATTAGACTAATTTAAATTCTAAACAATGATCTATACTTAAGGTAGCAAGGGTTACGCCGACGTTACCACTAAATAAATGATATTGATGGAGTAAATAATTGTATAAATTCCAAAATAGGAATAAATTATGTTTAAGAGATCTAGTGAATTTTTTGAGATTTTTTTTATTGATCTCTTAAATATAGAAAACATTTTTAATGCGCAGCGACGGTGGCAGCAACCTTTGACTTCTTCTTATCGCCAGCCGTTTTCTTACCCTTTGTGGCCTCTGGCAGACTGTCGCCCTCAGCAAGCCACAGCTCAATGTGACATGGGGAGGACATGTAAGGGTTGATTCTACCGTGAGCACGGTATGTACGACGCCTCAAACATGCGGCACGGTTAACCTAAAATTGTCCAAGGCAATATTAAGCAATAAAAAGTTAAAATGCCTTCTCAAATATCATTGATGTATATCAAGGAACAATAAATGTTTTATACCTGAATGTGTTCAACAACAAGCCTATCAACATCCAAACCACTGTAGTCAGCATTGCTCTCAGCATTCCTCAACAACTGAAGAAGGAATTCAGCAGATTTCTTGGGCCAACGTCCTTGTGTTGTTTTAAACTGTTTAGCTTGTGCACAACGGCCAACACCGCCGTTAAACCTACGGAATGGAACACATTCTTTCTGTTCTCCAACATTCTTAAGGTATGCTACTGCCCTTTTGAGTGGCATTTTCCTGATTGCATTTGCAGTCTCACAGGTGTTCTAAAATAAAGCAATGACAAAATAGCACAAATTGTTTCAAACAGCACATACAACACTAGTTTCTGTACTGTTTTCGACCCTCTTTAAATAGTTTTCAGTAATACCTAAGACAGACCCAACACAGTTCACGTGTAAAACACAATGTGCACGTAGGTTATGTTTTGACTACCACAATATTTAAGAGAATTCATGAATAAATTACCTTAAAATGCACCCTGAGGTTTGAGCCACGAGCCTTGCATGTCTTGGCGGCGGTTTCGGGCTCACGAGCGTAGCGACCCATGTTTTATTTCAACCTAAAACAATTGAACACTAGTTAAATGAGACACCCCTCACAACACTTGAGCAATTTTCGCAAATTTTACGCGCACGGCCGTCGAAATAACCACATGGAACACCAAGATTGTAATAACTATGGCAGATAATGTAGGATTTCATTCAATACTTGTGATATTTCGACGGATGATTGCAGATTTTATTGAAAATTGCACGAATACACAACATACCTAAACAAGGCCTATAAAAGAAGGGAGAAGTGAATGTCAAACTGAAAACTAGAGAACGACCGACAGTGTTGCCACAGTAACTGTGTTACAGTGAAATGTCACCAAAGTCACCAAATTGGATCAAAATTTAAAACATATCTAGAGTTGATTACGTTTATTATCAGTGTTTATTAAAATAAACATTATCAAATATTGTTAATTTTAAATAACAATAAAATTTGAATTTTGTTTAATATAATATGCATTGTTAGAAAACATTTTTTTAAAAATAAAAATGATTTACCCTTACGCCGTCTATCTGATAATCGGAAAACTGCGGAAAAGCTAGGCAACCAGGTAATCAGAAAACAAGGGATTGACGACGCACATCCTTCAAACACGGTCTGTAGACGATTTGCGATGCGCAACATACGAAAGAGTTTCTATTTATAAACGCGCAAATTCATTTAATCCCTGGCAACGAGAGTTTTAAAAAAATCGTCGAGCCTCCACACGCTGGGTTCGATTTTTCGATGTATTCTCCCGAATCAGGTAACAAAACTTCATCGTTTTACAATGACACGCAACAAACAGCTGGCTAAATATAAATTCCATAATATTCTCTGCCCTGCTTTATCAATGTTTATGTTAACTTGGTGTTAATACACTTTATCTGAACTGCAAAGCAACAAAATATATTTATACATTCTATTTTGTAACTTGCTACAGTGACATTGAAGAAATAGATTAATTCTGATCACAAACTAATTTGTTCTAATTAAGAATTAATTATGTTGATAAGATTTTGCTTAAACACTTACTAATATTTACATGTTATAACGTTTTCGGCCTGTTGCCTTCTTCAGTGAAATCTTATCAACATAATGAATATTAAACACGTCGTAATCATACTCACTAATACTCTAAAAATTAATTGTTTTTCAATTTAATTCAATATGTTTTACACTTGTATGATAAAAATACCTGTTACACATAGTTTTACGTCGCGTGCTCTATTAATAAATGCGAATGTCTCGAGCATTTGCGAAATTCAGTATGTTATTCATAGTAATCATGTTAATCTCAGTGTGAAGTGATTGTCATCTTTTATCTTTGTTGCAGAATGAGCGCGAGAGCTGAACAAAACGACTCCGATGGGTCGTGGACCTGGGTGGACAACGAAGAAGAGAACTTTCGTAGACGCGCTGAAGGTCGCCGAGTATCCAGCCATGAACGCGCTGAAATCGAAGAAGTTCACGATGATTCCGCACAGGAATCGGACATTAGTATCTTGACAGACCCAGAGGACCATCCAGAAGCAGCTGCTGAAAATGTAGAACAAGGCACTCCACTAGGCAGTGACGATGTGGAGAATGCCAAAGCGCATTTTAAGGAGATGGCCGCTGAGATGCAGAAGGCAGCTAAAGTTAAAGCAGCTTTAGATGTGGCAAGACCTGGGGAGAGTGAACTTGCTGTAACTGAACGTCGGGTACGTTCTTATATGAAGAGCACATTGACTTCTGCTGGATTTATGATTGGTGGGTTGCTGATAGCAGCTTATTCTCAATGGGGATGTGATGGAAATTATTCATCACCAGTGCAGGAATACTACGATCGGCCTTATGAAGACCATGATGTTGAGTACATCGAGATTGACTTTAGAGGCAGCAAGTACAAGAAGTTTGATGGTGCTAAGTACAAAGATAATTTGAAGTACGCAGCGCAAACGCATAGAAATGCAAGGGAGAAGTATGAAGACGATAGGCCTGGACAACGCGGAGGTAAACGAGTCAGCAATGATGAGTATCAACAGCCAGAGAAGAGACAAAACAAAGGCGAGTTCAAATATAAAAATGATAAGCACTACCAAGAGTGTGATGAATGTGGCTATGGTACAAAAGTCCACAAGAAAGGGAAACATAAGAAGGATGATGATTATCAGCAAGACCATAAACCAAAGGGAAAGAAGCATGACGGTGGTAAGAAGAAATATAAAACTGAAAAGCATGATAGACATGAGAAACACGACAAGAACGTCAGAATTCAAGACCATGAAGAATATCTCTCAAAAAAGGATGCTTATTTAAAACAAAAAGAAAGTAAACTCAAACAAAAAGAGTTTAAACTCTATGCTAAAGATTTCTCCAATGAGAAATTCAATAACCACGACAAATATAAGCATGAAAAACAAGAGAAGCACAAACACGATTTTGAAGAGAAGAAATTCAAGAAGCAGAAGCACAACGAGACCTCCTCCGGCGAGTGGTATGAAAATATGCACAAGGGAAGGAAGGACAAACGACAGAAAGAGGAGCAAGCTGACTGGATGTTCGAACGCGCGCAGGGACGTGATAAGAAGCGCAACAAAGCGCATTGGTATTTTGATATGATGGATGAACGCGAATCGAATAGGGTAAAGAAGTCCTGAATTAAGTCAATCGAGAGAATCTAGCTGAAATTATAAACTATATCAATAGGCCAATGTCAATATGATATCTCGATATCAATTTAATGAGATATGGCTAGGTTCGAATCTTAAACTTGCCAAAAACCAAATGAAAACATAATTTATAAATTAATGTCTTTGATATACAAACAAAGAATGATGTACTTTATTGACCAAGAGAAAAGGAAACAATTGATGTTGCATTACACAACAACACGAATTGAGTGTTACAATGATGCTATCAATATATTGAAATTGTTATCTTTTATGTAAAGCATATCATATTGCTTATCACTCTTGTTAGACATAAAAACACTTTAAGTCCAGCTATATTTTAAATCAAAGTTATGTTTGGCATTTATTTTGAACTAAACTAGTATTAATATTAAGTTGTGATATTGTAGAAAAAGTGATTCTTTATGTTTTCTTTATTTTAGATTATTGGCTCATTCATTAATTATATAATTTTATTTTAAGTTTTCATCCGTTGTTTTAGTTTAGCTTTCAGTTTAGTTCAACACGTTTATCATTTAGTTCTGACTGTTGTGAGTCATTCAAATGAATTTAATGTGTTTTGAAGGTTTTAGAAAAGGTTTTAAGTGCTTGTTGCGTTTGTTATCAGTTTGTAACCCGGTTGGAAATCTCCTTGACCAAGTTGAAACGTAATTATTTAGTTTAAACATCGGTAAGAGTTTTCTACCTTCGTTTTAATTGGTTTTGCTTACAAATCTATCGTTCTACCTAATTTTAATACGTTTTGTAATAATTGTCTTGATAACTTAGAAGATAGATTCCTGCAACTCTCATCCAAGTTAGTAAACTCAATGCGTCTAATGATATCTCTGGTTACAATGCGAGAGACGATTCAAGTTGTTCCGACTTTTGCTCACTGCGCTCACTCAGCTAAGCAAAGTTTCTCGTTAAGTTGTTTGTAAATGAGTGGGGCATTGACGGCCGCAATGCTTGCTGCGCCTGTCGTTTGTACTGCTTTGACTTAAGTCATGTTATTTACCGCAGTGCATGGTTTACACGCACGTCGTAGAGAAGGTTGTGCGCTCGCGATAAGGCATTCCGAATTCAACACGTTCCACAATTCTACGGCAATAACATAACACAAAGTGCATGGAATTGTGGATGGATTTCCACAGTGGACAGTGGCGATAGCAAGGCACTCGGGAAGTGGTCTCTCTTCAAGGTGTACTTGGTGCGTCGCTGAACACTCTGATGGTGTCTTAAATCTTACTGGACCAACTTGAACACTGGAGGACATTGTGTCGTGTAGGAGAATCATAAACTCCGGATGGAAACACATAGTGCGTGATAACTATATTTATATTATACTTATTTTTAAGTTGGCAGGAGGAAGACTGCACGTGTTGCAGTGCGCAAGCGAAGCAAAAAATTGAAAGTACTTTGACTAATTAAGGTCTAAATGTCTGGAGAATTTAATGGTTGATGCTCGTAATACGTATAAACTCGGCGCAAATTTGCCTATCAGTCATGCAGTGCCTTATCACACGCGATTAATCCAAACAATACTTGTTATCGCAACATGCGACATTCCCATCTAAAATAATTTCGTACACCAATATGGCATAAGTCATTCCATCACAGTGATAACTTTGGTTACAGTCTCCTATAACACTTGATTTAAGTCAATTAAAGTAAATTAAAGTAATTGCATTGTATAATTGAACTGGTACAAACTACGTTGCAGTGCGATTGAGTGCAGGCTGTATTTAGTATAGAGATAAGTAACGAAGTTTGTGTCGAAAGAACTTCCTCTGATTGTAATGTGCGTGATGGTTTGTGATTATTATTATTATTATTATTACATCGGAACTGTTGAAACTGTGGAAGACTGGAAACTGGATTGCATCTGGTCTAAACAAAAGCAGTGCAGGGCCGACGAAGACATCATCAGGAGAGAAACCGTTTAGTCATTCATCACACGAACAAGCATCGTTGAATCCGCTTACATCCTGTGGTGAGTAGACCATAAAAATCAATTTGATCTCAATTCCAGTGATTGCAATTGAATTAGCTAGAATTCAAAGAATTCTCCGTTAAAATTCATACATTCACTCTGGTTTTAACCTATTTAACATGATTGATTTATTAATTTTCAAATAACTAACACTGTTTGACTAATGAATCAAAATTTTAGATACAATGCAAAATCTTAATAACAATGATTGAATTAAATTGCCAATCAAAATTTTTATCTTATTTGAATTTTCTTCTTAATTACGCACAAATTTAGTTAAGTTGCAAGTTAAATATGAAATTAGATATTGGTGGCTGAAGGAGATGAAAATTGTTGCTTGAAATAGGCTGACTTGAATCGCATCCCTGACCTATTAAAATTTAGAATTTCTCTCTGCATCCTTGAAGTGTTTTCAGAGAACAATCGCTAAAAACCTATTTTAGTTGCATGCCTTATAAATAATTATTCTAAATTAAAAGCGCATCTCGTATGTGTGTCACTGTAGATCTGCACTGCTTGCTCACAACCAAACGGACTTTTCTTGCAAATAGTGAGTACACACATTAGTATAACATGCATACAAGCGTCACTTCTTAACTTGTTGATGCTGGTTGCTCTCTCCAGCACCGAATTCGGTTAACTTCGCTTGGAGCCTTTTTTTGCCTTGTAGACTGCTCGGATAAATATGAGACATACACCGATTGAAATTAAAAGTTTCAATGTTGCTTTAACTGCCTCGCTACTTAAAGTCCGTATGGCTTAAGGAGTGTCTGCCGCTTAAGTCGGATCTTCACATCTACGCCGTGATCTTCAAAAAGTGCTCAAACATGTTGAAAGTAAGTAGTAAGATGGAAAGAAATTTCTCTTTAGTCAGTTTTCACAAATTTACTTGGAACTTGAACGTAAAAACCTAGAAAAGAAGGATTTTGATTAATATTTACTTTGTTGAGCTTTAAATTACTTCCCAGACATTACTAAGTACAGATAGCTTTCTCATGAAATTATCTATTTGATTTTACAGCTGCTAGATTTACTTAGATAATTCTAGAGTTATAACAAGACAAACCGTTTTATAAACATAAAGAATAAAAAGTTTTTGAGTACATTTTGAACTAATGTTCTTAAAAAATACTCTAAATGGACTTAATGGTTTAGTTTGTACTTTGTGATAGTCGCAATGCGATTTGTTGCGCATGGGCGAATTCAAATTTATCGCAAAATTTTAATGTGTAAATTGTAAATAATATAAATGTAAAAAATGTAAGTAAGTAATAATAAAACAACTAGTTTTCTACGATATTTTACTTAATTCGCAACCAATTATTTTCCGCATGCGCATCTTGTTCTAGTTGAATTAGAACGTCCGTTTTTTTCCAAATAAAAACTTATTTTTAACCTTAAATGAACACCTTAGTCACTTCCTATAAATGATGCCAAAGTAAATACAACGCAGTTATCATATACTATTAAATATCTTTCAATTTAGAAGCGAAGCAAACAATTTTCTAACATTTCATCTAATCTTGAAAAGATTGCTGTCCTTCCAAGTCCACAAGCTTTTCAGAATCACTTCCACTATCCTAAACAATGGTTTGCCTCGATGCTGCCTTCCTGAAAGCAGAAGATAAGCCAAATGCGACTTAATTAAGCAGCTAATTGCGTACTTTGCGTGCACAATGCGGTAAATTCGATAATTTGCTTAACGACGTGGGGCTTTTCATGGACATGTGGCATGAGGACATTACCATACCAAGTAACTTGCATTTAGGTTTATTTCCGGACGTGATAAACAATTCATTTATAGCGACATAAAATATGCTTTTTGTAATATTTATAACTCTGCATTCATTCATTGCACATAAAGGACAATAAAATTATGGACGTTATGCTCGTGCTTTTATAAAATTATTTATTATAGTAAGAAACAAAAATAAGTACGTTTTATGAACAATAACAGATTAATATCAAGTATATTCTGTATTATTGCAAGTATAGTTAAGTATTTTGACACTTAACCAACAAATTCAAATTTACGCATGCACAGCTTCCAATTTTTCCAGTTAAATTAACAACTTAACATTACGCGAATACTATTATAATTTACTATGCATTGTTATGGTAGCTGTGTAGATTAAACTTTGTAAAGTCATGCAATATCAATTAATAATAATTTCTGCTCAAATTACCCACGCATTTCGTATTTTATTCACTGACTGTGCAACAAAGTGCGCTGGAACTTTCAATTTTCAATTAAAATATTAGCAATTAATGTCACATTTATCAGGTAATTAACTTTTAAGCTGAGACAAGTTTAATTTACATGTTAAAGCTCAAAGAATATTTTCGTTTGCACTTGACTCTTTCAAATTCAATTGCACATTCACTTTTATGCTCCACAGCTCCCTGCATGTGGACACATCAGTTATAAAAAGACGTCATCGACATTTATGTTCTCCGTTGTTGTTTTTATGCTTGGAAAAATATTGACTGCGCATTCACATGATTGACATAAATTGACGTTCACGTCGTTGACTTAATTACGCCAAACAAATTTTCTTTTTGGTTTTCTTTGTTCCTGCATACGTAGCTCTAACGTAAAAATATATTTTGTGCGCAATATTAGATTGAAAATAAGGACAAATCAAATTGGAAAGAAGATTATTGGGGGAAGGCTTTGAGGTTATTTTTATAATTGTTTTTGCAAAGGATCTAATTTAGGAAACGGATTATGTTTATTTGAAGTGGTGTTTTATTTATAAGACTTTAACTGGTGACTTTAATCAAAAATAGTTGATGACTCAATGCGTAGAACACCACTTTAAGGAAACAAAGAAAAGTAACATTTACGCAGGAATAACGACGATTATATAAAAAAAAATCGTCAAGTGTTGTGCTCTTGGAAGCACGTCAACTTTCTAAAACTCATTACGCTATCATTACCATGCGCAATGTGAGCATGTCGAGCTTATTATTCCTTGCCTGGCATTATGCTGGCGCGTTGATTAGTAGATGGCGATATTCGTAAACAAATCGCAACAATGGGCTGCTTTTGTAAATTGCCCACGAGACGGGGTTTGGAGAGTGGGCGCGTTATTTGTTTATTGTCTGTGATTTCTACGGGTATTATTGTTTTAGTCGTGTTTTAGTACGTTTCTTTCTAGCTATGTAAATATACTGATATTGATGTCTTGTTGTTTTTGGGAATTTGGTTCAGGCGGCAATTATGGAATGGAGTAGGAAAAAATAATTATTGAACTAAACGAAAGTTTAAAGTGTGAGGAACGATTCGAAATGGTGCTGATGTAAAAGGTTGCAGGCGTTCAAATAAAGTTTAAATTTTTATGTTTTCTTGTTTTTAATTTAAAATAAGATGGATAATAATGAAAGAACCATTTAATTGGTTATTGGATTCTAGAGAGATTTGTAATTAATTTTTACTGCTTTAACCTTGGCAGTACAACATATACTAACGAAATCTAACTCAAAATCAATATGATTTTATATTATCGTCTTCATATAAGGAAATTAAGTACATGAAGTATATATATCTAATCATAAAGTATGATTTATTGACAACTAGATCTAACTCAGAACGAGTACTTTATTTTGTGAATAAGGACTTAAATAAATAAGGATTGGTACGATTGAGTGGGGCGTGGCCTTCTGGTTCTTTTGTCGGGATGGGTATTTTGAGGATTATGAGATTAGTTGTAAGGATTTAAGGGTTGTATCAAGGTGTTTTGAGTTCTTTATTTTATGTTCGTAAATTTGGAGGTTTTTTTTATCTCTAAATACTTATTATCAGTTCTTAAAATTGTTAGTGGTTTGCAAAAGGAAAATCATGTTTGGGGATCGTTAAGAGCGCGCATGTGTTTCTTGTGGTAAATCTTAAACAAATTTTATACTGAAGAAGGTAACATGCCGAAAACGTTATATCAAGTGAATATTAGTAAGTATATAGTGAAATTTTATCAACATAACATATATGTTTGTTGGATATTTAATCAAAATATTCTGCCATTCTTAATTTTTTTCTTTCTTATACCGTCAATTTCATACCTAATTCCAAAATTATATTTTTATAGCATTCAACTACAATGATCACATTAAACCTTGGCTTAAGAAAAAGCTGATACTAAAGATGCAAGACACAAAAAAACAAAATTTAATTAAGTCCAAGGTCTTTTGCGATATTGCTAGGATTCCAAGAACTAATTACTCATCTCAGCCACGTAGTAGTAATTACACGCCATTCCCATGAAAATGTTAGTAGTTAATCGCAGAACGCATCAATTCGCAATTCCCTCCAACCACATAATCGCATACACTACATGCCGTTCAACATTGAAATTACAACCAAATTGAGACCCAGTCTAATTCCGTCCGCTCTCTCTTGGTCTTGACTGGTCGCACTTCCGAGATATAAAACACAATGCTTCGGAAGCCAATTGCGACACTGCACGCATCGTACGTATGACACACTGGCCAAATTGCAATTCGTCAAACCCGCAGAAAGTAACGTTAGCAACGGCATCAGCAGTAAAGAGATGAATCACAATGAATTATAATTACATGCCGATGCAATCCGAAAAAACAATGGCTTGAAATGTGATTCAGTTATTTGACGCTTTTGCTGTTTTGATGTCGTTCAAATGTGATTCAATTGCACTACTCACGATGCTGAATGTGCACAAACTTGCTATTGAGTTTTCCATTGTGTTGATAATGTTTAGTGTGGCTATTGTCAAGTGGTAGGAGCGTTTATGCAAACGTCTGCTTGACGTCCTTTGCTGTTTGGGGCGATTGAGTGATTAGAATTCAGTAAACACGGTAGGAGGTTTCGATGCGAATAGCTGTCGTCAATTGTGTGCTAGAAAACTTAATTGATGAGATACTTTAACTGTGTAAGTATAAAGGTGTTGATAAGATTATAGATTTATGCTTTGGGGCAAATGAGCAACATTTGGCTTTATTTTCGTCATTTTCTCGGAGTGTTAATAAAGGCAATTTATTGGATAAACTAGAATAACATTAATTAATATTTATTTTATTTTGGAGAGTACAACAGTACCATACCGACACCGTACTTGACCTCCATTCCATTATACTGGAATATTCAGTGGGAATACCTAATATGTATTCTCAGCAGGACACTGCTGCAGAATAAGAATTTATTGTTAATGAAAAATCAAAAATACTTTAAAGGAAAGTATCACTGGATTTTTGGCCAAAAATTATCTTATTTAAACGATCTTTATTTAATAAATAATTAATTTTATGGAGGAACATGACGTGATTGCATATCTGTTGTTTGCAAGAGTTTTCGAGAGAAAAAAAAGAGGCGCCATTTTAAGCTACAGTTTATGATTTTCTCATTTTCTCGGAAAGTGTTGACTTTAGGGGAAAATGGGCAATGGATTTGAAATCACGACTTCTGTTATAAAATAGGAGCATTAAAACAAAAATTTATTTTTTGATTAAAACGAAATTTGAGGAGGACTATTTGGTGATTTTAAATATGTTGTCTGTTTTTATCTATGATCAATACTTTTTGAGAAAATTGGCAAATACGAAGACAAGAACACAAAACCATCAAGTTTCAGATTTGCACCAAAGTTATAGGATATTGAATAAGTCAACAAGCTAAAATAATCACAAAAAGTAAAGAATAAATCACAATGCAACTTCTTAAATACAATCTTTAAACAAACCTCTTCGGAAATTTACGCATGCGTATAATTTCTTCATTTTCTGCATTATTTCTAACGTCTTATTAGACTGCTTATGAGGTAATAATATCAGACAATAGTACAGAGCTCAAATAAAAGCACAACTTTTATTGTTCTCTTAATTTCCTGACAATATAAAAGAACGCAGTTTCCTCAAGCACTGAACAACTACGTGCACGACTCAACATACTCCATGATATAATTATATATTTTCATTTCACTCGTTACCAGTCGATTTCCAAAGCAAGGAACTGGCTGCGTATTTTTATTACTTTCCGCAGGCATCTCACGTGTTTTCACTTTTTATTTTACATTTCGATTTTCATTCGCAGCATTGGGGCGTCGAAAATATGGTTGTAATCTTTTTGTTATTAGGCGTTAATTGGAATGGAACACAAAGCATGAAGATTAACTGTGCGTTGAGAGCTTTATCTGATGCAGGAAGCCTTGATCAGAGAAAACAACACTAAAGAAATCAATAACAGGTTTTACTTCTTCTTCTGCGTCTTGTTTTCACGGAGAAGAATAAAGTAGCGCATTAACAACTATATTGATCTTCAAATCAATACTTGTCAAGTTCATTTTCATTATCATCGCACTGTGAATTTGCACACATTGAATAATTGTTAGTTTTGCACGTAAATGTCATAAATTACTGCGCTAACGAACACTTGATGTACATACGTCATTCACTTGTATTTTAATTGTTTGGCTGACTAATTTTCCTCGCTTACCCTTGAATTCAGCAAGCTTGTTTGCACTGTGTTGAGTACCAACATCTCCAACACCAAAATGTTAGCTAAATTGTTAAATGTGTTAATGTGACACTTTTATAGTAAAATATTCAAGACACAGCTACAAATGAGTCTGCAAGATTACAGTTGTAGTTGACTTTGTCCGTTTGTAGCAAGTCCTAGATACATTTGAATTGCGCAGTTTCATGTCACGACAAATTATTTATCTATTCATATTCCTATGATTTCATTATGCACTCGTTCCGAGTTCTGCAACTAGATGAATAAAAGTGCTTTTATCTACGTATTTAGCTCACAACGTGCAAACGTTTCTTGCAACTTGGTTGACATCAAACAACAACGTGGGCAAACAAGTAATCTATCAATTTAGCTGAAATCAATGAAATCAAGACGAGAAACTCACCAAGTTAAAAAAAGACAATGCTTTTTCTCTTTTTTCGGGGGAAACAATTGAAAGTCGTGCAAAAATATTCTAAGTGTTCACGCCCATGAATCAAGAACACAACCTAATAATACCTCATATCACACGAGCACATCCGTGTAAAATATTAAGCAAAAGTGAAATAAATTCGATCGATGGACAAAGATCAGCAGGCCTCGGATTTTTTGATTGTGGGTCAGGCGTGAAAGTCAACTTTGCAGTTTTTTTCCCTTTCTGAGATTGTTTCGTCAACATCTGTACAGTCTTGATTTGCATCGCATTCTTCATCTTGACGTGGGCATTGATTACACATTGTAATTTAGTTTGATTATTGTAATTATTACTGCTTTACATCTGGTGTAAATTATGCACCATAATTATATTTGAGGCGAAGAAAGACAGGTAAAGTAATGGTAGAATTCAGCGAATGTTTATTTTTTGTTTACTTTTATTTTCATTAATTACTGATGATAGTTGCCTCGATCTCGACATTTGGTGTAGAGTTGGTTGCAATTGGTTTAAATTTTTCTTAGCACTTTGTAACCAATTTATTTGATTAATTTACAAATATTTATCATTTTCAAACAATACTTAATTGCTATTAACAAATTTCTATTCCAACACTTCATAATTCCTCTAAATTCAAATCTTCAAAGCTTTGAAAATCATTCATCTAGTGTTTGCACGGTTTAAATATAATCAACTTATGCAGAGTTAGTGATTAATTACACATTAATTACAATCGCACAAACAAGAACTAAAAACACTCGCGGCGCTCATTAATTATCAATACTCATAAAATTCAACGTGAATGTTACAAAACTCATAGTTAAAAACGCACCAGTTTCATTACTGCGTATTCCGCAATATAATTAATTCGAAATGTGTGCCTAATTTGCATTTGGTGTCGTTACGTAAAATTTCACTGTCGGTTAATTGATGTTATGCGGCTGCACCATGCGCAGCGTGTTTGTTTCTTTATCGCAGAATCGATGCACATGGAACATGTGTATGTTTAAAATAAAGAAATTTAAAGCGTCTACATAACTTGTTATCGACTCCAAAACAATAAAAACTAAAATATAATTTAAAAAGACGAAAACAAATTGACAGCCTTGAAATATATATGGTGCTGAACAAAAAATATAATAATATCATTGATTAGACTATTTATTAATTGTTATACTATTGGTTATTATCTTAATGTTTTTGGATTTTCATTTTACAGGTGACGACATTTTCAAGATGGAGTCTTTAGATGTACCACACGAAACTCTCCGACTGTACTTTACTGAAGTAAAAGACTCACATCAATCCAACGTAGAGTTTGATCTTGAGTTATTAGATGGTAAGAAATGCAATTTTCCTATTTTATTACCATCAACGTATTGGTTATTGATCTTATAGAAGTTGAAGAAGCTTCCGATTTCCTTCAAAACGCCGGCCTCTTGGAATTCTCTAATCTTCATAAACAAGGCAAAGAAATACCAGATTTGATCGTAGATGAAACAGTTCGTCAGAAGCATCTCACGCAGCGCCAGGCGGAAACTGTTCGCTCTAGGGTGAGGACGCTCAACAAGACATTGGGGAACCGCCAGCCGCGCAGGAAGCAACGACAGGACGTGCGAGATGTCGCGTGGAACCTTGAGGTGAGACACAGACGCAGGCATTCGAATTACTCGATTAACATACAAAAAATGCTATTTGCCTCGGGCACATCAAAGGTTCATTCAATTACGTACCATACAGCATACTCACACAGCAAGCCATATTGGAATGTAAACAATTGGATTGCAATCCAAGCCGTAGGATCTACGATTGCATTCATTGCTTGCTTTGCTATTATGGAGTGTTGTTTTGATGAAGTCGCTTCTTTATGTCACCTGCAAATTGCGTGGTGGAAAAATAATTGATTCATTACCATGCACATCACCTCCGCACATTCGTATCATCAGAGCCAAGCTAATTGTTTGTTGTTCTCGGTAGACGTCCAGTACTGGATCGCGGTCGAGAAGTGCCACACCGGATTCGTTGGATTCCACTGGTCATCCCAATGAGGAATCGACTTCGGACGAGGACCATCAATTATCCACATTGTAACACTCTTAAAATACCCGCCAGATGGTTTAATTTCTATTTCGATTGCTTCTAGTATCCTTCCTGAAGATATTGGTATCAAAGGAAAGCTGAAATACACTTCAAGTGAACCAATTCCTAGTAAACAAGTCTTCAGCCGACATGATCGTGGTGATGTTGCACATCTAGGCTCGGAAAACGTCGTTCTTAAAGGTTACCATCCACTTAAAGAATTTGGTACAATCACTAGAATACCCATTAATGTGAAGCATGGTGATTCAAACCGTGAGGTGCTTGAAATTCTAACGAATAATAATAACAATAACAAGGAGGTCACGAATGGAAAAAATTGTTATCTGTAAGTATTACCCCAATGGCGTTCTTAAATTGTTCTTGTAGCACGTCATTTACAAATCGTTTTTTAATTATGCCAGAACGGAATTTGATAGTTTGCTATCAAAAAGCGACCCGACTCCATGCAACCAGACCTCAATGGCGATGGGCATCGACCAACTGAGCTTCGCCAAGATGGTCAAACAAAACACGAGCAATGAAACGGTAACAATTCACAAATACGCGTGGTGACCGCAATTGCTTGGTGCTTTACGCTTGGCTGCATTTGTAGATACACAAAATTGGTGGCACCCAAAGCCTCGGTGAGAGCTACATCCACATTGATGCACTCTCAGACTGTGAGTACCAGTATCTGAAACCGCTGCTCTGGGTCGAAGTGGCTACTATTTTTGATTACCACAAGATCAATGTGCAGAAGAGGAAAGCAAGTTATAAACATAAAAGTAAGTCAACCGTGAAATCGGAAATAGGAGTTAATCATTAGACATTGAAACGTGTGATTGTAGGAGGCAATGTCTTTGGTGTTAATTTATCAACTCTGGTGATGAGAGACATGCCAAGTACATCAGATACCTCAATGGTGCCTCAAATTTACCAGAGTACCTTGGCTCAATTGAACGAAAGGATCAAGGAGGATGGCATTCTGCGGATTGCTGGGCAGAAGCAGAAACAAGAACAGATTTGCGCGGAGATTGAAAATAAATTCTACAGTAATCGCAGTGTCGTTGAAACGCTGTTTACACAGATATCAGTGCATGACTTAACAGGAGTGTTGAAGAAGCTCTTGCGGGAGTTGCCAGACCCGATTTTTACCATGGAATTATTTGATATGTTCTTTAAAAGTAGCTGTAAGTTCTCTTTGGATCAATAATATTAGGCCACTCATATTTTGGCGTTTTCAGTAATTGCGGACCAAGAAGAAAAACTACGTGCATTAAATATCCTGGTTCTATTGCTACCAATTGAACACCGTAGCACATTCCACCTTTTACTACAATTCTTGATCAATATTGTGGCACATGAACAGTTTAACAGGATGACAGTGCATAATGTAGCTATGATTGCGGCGCCATCTTTCTTTCCACCTAGATTGCTAGGATCAAAGTATTAACATCTTCGTTTCTGCTTGAATACAATTGTTTATATCCTATTCTTGTAGGAGCAAAGATGATAAACAACCAATAACTAAAGAACAACTCACGAAAGAAGTCAACGACGCGGCAATCTGTTGTAACATTATGGAGTCTCTCCTCAAAGCTGGTGACCAACTCTGGATGATTCCCAACGAACTGGTGACACAAGCGCAGGAAGCTCAAAAACGAGCTCTGGACCGAAAGGAAAAGAAAGCCGTAGGTGTCGCCTGGCCCATGTGGTGTTGCGTTTCACAAACATGTAGTTGACACTTGGTGATCTCTCTCAGCTGGGTTTGCTGGTAACTTCTCTTCCTGGTAATGGGTCTCGCGTCTGCGCTTACAGCCTTCCATTTTCTATTTTCCTGCCATTTCACCGCTTGACACATTGTTCCACCCTCAAGCCGCATTTAAACATTGTGTTTGCTTTTTTATAGCGCTCGAAGAAGAAATTAACACGCAGCAGTACTCAGTACGAACCAGGTGCCATGTTAAATCCGAAAATTAAGCGGGAGTATATCCTCTAGCTTGACTGTTGAATGTTGGGTTCAAGTCATGGGGTGAGGAATTAATGCACTAAGCAGAGAGGGCGCCACTGAATGGGTAATATTTATATTTAGTTATTTTTATTGTCAACTGATAGTATCATTCCGGGTTACATTTATTATTTTTACCGCATCGATGTTGTTTGACAAAATGTCTACCGAGTCTATTCCGTTATTTTAGTGAAGTTTTTTTCGATGTGCGTACGGCGAGTATTTTATGTGATTATAGAGACTACTTTGTATAATAACGTTCCAAACGTGCCAATGTGTACATACATACATTGTACATTTACTACAACAAGCAATACGTATAACATGGATCTACGTTTTTAGAAATAGATAATTTAATTTAAAGAAATCAACTTTGGTCATTGATTTATGCCAACTCAGTAAAAGATCCCAATAGACCAGATTATAGGTTATAGCCGAGTGCCTTAATCCACTTTAATCCTTCCACAGGATCACCTAATGGTTTATATTCTAGTCCTATCCAATTATTATATCCCACTTCTTTCAGAGCTTTCAAAACATGTGAGTAATTTATCTCCCCAGGAGTGTCAGGTTCATTACGATTTGGGACTTGGGCTATTTGCACGTGACCAATCCAGTCCTGAAGTTCCTTAATGGTGTTTGTGATGTTGCCTTGGATATGTTGCAAGTGGAAAACATCAAGAAGAAGGCGTAAGTTTGGACTGTTAATCTTTCTGAGTACTTTCAACGCTAAAATACAACAATAATCAATTTAAATGAAAGCTACTCATTTTTATGCACGCCGATTTGTTTTACCTTTGTCATATGAATTCATGTAATATCCAGGGACTGAGTATTTGTTGATTGGTTCAATAACACCAAGGATATTTTCCTCTTCAAATAATTTCGCTGCATATCTCAAATTAGCCTCATAGACTGCATCGTTTTCCTCTGTTGGTTGCGGGCATTTGCCAGACATCACGTGGATCCTTTACCAGTCCACAAAGTGGACTATTAATTACTTTATGCATTGATTGCAATCATGGATGTTAGAGCGATAATGACTTACTTTGAAACGCCTAGTGCTTTGGCGTACACGATCGTTGTAGTGACGCTTTTCTTGAAGTTTTCTTCTTCGCCTGGGATGCAAGCAAAGCCCAATTCTCCTTTTCTGACGTCTCCTATTAAAGCACAAACAGGAAAGAAACTAATATCCTATATATTAAAAAGAAAACACTGGTATTTCTAAGTGAACATGTTATTGATTTGAATTGCAAAGTTGTAGAAATTTGTATGATGGGAATTTTGTCCAGGCGATAATCCAACTACCGCGATACCGACCATTTCAAGTAGGTATTTGTAAGGTATATCTCAAAGAGTCATGGGAGTTCTTTTTTATCTTACCAGTGAACACATTAATCAGAATCTGTTGGACGCCAGCAGTCTTCCTTGCAGCCGCTACTCTCTCCACTGGCACCTCGTAAGGAAAGCCAGACTCGACGGCCTTGAATCCTGCGCGACTCGCTGCACCATATCGCTCAACAAGTGGCACAGTTGTGAACATAAACGCTAAATTGGCGCAGAACTTCGACATATTGTTATTGTCTTTTAGAAAATATGGAAGTGAACCACTTGAGAGACGAATGCCGTCGTGATGTTGGCTTTGAGGGGTTCTAGACGAAATGTTTTATCATTTACTTGCGGTAATATTTGTTGATAATCTGGTGCTCGAGTTAGATAAATTCAAGCAGTTTGTTGCATTTGTTGGAAGCGATAGTGTTGAAATTGCGCATGTGCATAGCGCTCGACGCCATATTTTATCATTTTAAACAAATTGGGTTTTGAAAAAAGTTGCGCTTGTGATTTAAAATTATTCAAATCTATATAAACATGGTCATTAACGATTATTTGCAAATACTTCATTTAAACATTGTTGTTTTTTGCATTATTTAGGGGTTCTTCCCTAGTTTCACTTTTATTTCTTGGTGAAAATGGGTGAAGATAAAGACATTTTTCATTGTTTAGAGCGTTTACATGGTACATACACAGGTAAGTTATTTGGCTTTTCCTTCCTGTTTAATGTTGCTGAACATGTCACACCCATATTCAGGTAACCGAGGTAACTGGGAGGAAAAAAACGAAACAATGCACCTGTGTGACTCATAACCTATGCTGCACTTCGCGTTAACGCCTCATCAGCGTAAAATTAAACAGAATCGCGCAATTTAATAAAATGAATACGTAATTACTCATCAGTTGGACAACGCTGACCTATCTTTAATTCTCGTTCATATCAAATGCACCCACAACGTCTCATAGCACACGAAACAACCGAAGTCACCACAAAGAGGTGAAAAACAAAAGCACAACGACCGTAATATGTAAACTAAACTGACCTAAAACTACCTTAAACAGTATTTTACTCGTTAAAATGTCTTGGCACAAGTGCTTCTGTGTGTTTATTGCACTTTTTACATTTGGAAGGGCTTATCAACTGCCAATATCTGCAGCTAGTGAAAAAGGTGAATTCTTAGGGTGTTACATGGAATTATCAATGGCAAAGGATAAAAAAATCATTGAGGGACAGCATAGTAATTTGGATTGTACCGATATATGTCATGAAAAATACTTTAGGTAAGAATTTAATAAAGGGGACAATTATGATTGATGTAACAATATTTGTATTAATTTAGATATGCATCTCTTCCTATAAATGGTACATGTATTTGTTGCAACTTTTTGGGTGACATAAAAAGCTCAAAACTTTGTAAAGAAGAATGCCAAAATTGTACAGAGATGGATCAACTATTGGATGTTTACAACACTGCTGTTCAGAGTAAATCTCTCAGTCCACATAAAATCATTTTATTCAAATAATGTTAATTTACAGTGAATGGACCTCCAAGAAACTTCAAAATCCAAAATGTCACTGACACTCAAGCAGTGTTGACATGGGAAGTGCCTGAATCTTATTTATCTATTGAAAGTTATAAAGTAACTGCAAATGCACTATCATCATACTCACATTCTCCACTATCAACCTACTCTTGGGTTAATGTATACTCTAATGATACTTTTAAAGTAAATATTATTACTTTACACCCTGGAACCAGTTATAACTTAAGTGTCCAAGCTGATTCTGTGAATGTGGCTGGAGCGAAGGTGTCACAAGAGATGAAAACATTAATAGGAGGTAAAAACAATTGAATAATCATTGGATTTGCCCGAATTTGACAAGAAATATGTATTTTTTAGACCCTGATTCCAATCCTAGAGCACCAACAATTCTCAGCAAGACTGACACCACACTTACAATCAAATTAGAACCAGTTTACAACAATAACGGACCTGTTACTTCATATTTGATTGTTGTAATTGAAGCGAATGCTGTGCAAGCAGTACAAACAGAGAATCTCAAATCTTATGGACAAGCGCATGCAGATGGGAATAGTTATTATGTGACTGCCGATATACAACCTAACGTAAGCTTATTTTAGCTTCATAATACTGATTCATTATGTTTTCATGGCATACTTTGTTCTAAATAGCGTCTTGATGAACCATTTGTAATTGGTGACTCAATAACCTACGGTAAATACTTCAACGCGCCTCTTCAAGCCGACAAAAACTATCATGTCATGGTAGGAATGGTGAGTCGGTATGAAGATCGTGAATTTGTCGTCTACAGTGACTCTGCAGGTCTACAAGTTGATGTAATCATGTCACATATGCCCACGACTGAAGCAGAAGAGTCTTCAGCCATGATCATTCTCTTATCCTTGGCGATTGTCGTGATTAGTTTGACTCTGGTTGTCGGGTTGATTGGCTTTTACTTTTTGCGGAGTCGCGTACAGTTGAATCAACGCCAGAGGTTAAATGACAATCAGGAGTTGACGATTCAGGGGCCAATGATCGATGTTGTAAGTTTAATTTAGTTACTTGCCAAAAAGGGCAACTTATGCTTGTTAAAAACCCTGTAACCAAAGAGCTCTTTATTAATAAGTTATTCTAAGTTTGGGTAATGCATGTGTAATATGAACTTAAATTGGGGATATGGTGTAGACTTCATTCGCAAATAATAATTAATTTATTTAATAAAACAAGGAAAACAATGGTTATATACCTGAGGATGAACTCCCTCAAACGTCATCGCGATCGTCACACTTCAAATCACTAAATGATAAAGTCTGGACCGTTCCACGCAGTGCTCTCAACATTGATCAATCCCAATTCTTGGGATACGGGAAATTCGGACGCGTTCACCCAGGAACAGTCCTTAAAAACGACGAAACTCTGCAATGTATCAACTACTGTATCAATGACAAAAAACTCCAACCATTGTTAAAACGCCACATGCTCAAAGACCTCGATGTGGTGATAAAAACCAGTGGAAATCCTCATGTCCTGCTCTTAATTGGAACCTGTGATCGTCCTGATATGGTCGCAGTTGTCTTTGAACAATCCACACAGAATTTAAAAGAATATCTCCTGAATAGCCGTATGTTAACGCCACATTCCTTCTCAACAATGAAAGAATCTGAAGCCTTGGACTTTGCTTTCTCCATTGCTACTGGAATGGACCATCTGCACTCATTAAAAATCATCCACAAAGAATTATGTGCTACACACATTGCTGTAGTTGGCAATACAGTAAAAGTAGCAGGTTTTGGACTTGGTAAATACTACAGGACAGAGGAGACACCTAAGTTTTTGAGGTACACTGCAAGAGAAGTTCTTCGAGGGAAAGAACCTACTGATAAAAGTGATGTTTGGGCATTTGCTGTACTTTTGTGGGAGATGACATCATTGGGAGGAACACCATATGCAAATTACAGCAATCAAGAGTTGCCACAGAAGATAATTCAGGATGATTTGACATTGCCACAATTGCCATACTTATTTGATACTTTATATCAAGTTATGTTAAACTGTTGGCAGCTTGATTGGGATGAAAGGCCTACATTTGCAGAGCTTGCAGAACATATTGACTTTATTCGAAATGATGAGTGTTTGAGTTTTCAGACTTATCCTGGATTCCAGTATGAATCATACAGTAAAGATTTGGAGTATTCAAATGGTGAAGTATTTTAAATTGAACAAACTATCATGTGTTAATGATAGAATTTAAAAATTGTGACTGATTTATTAGTGTATGAACTTGTTACATTCCAAAATTGTACTTTTGTATTTATATGAAACTCATTTTTAATTTTGTAAATAAACCAGTAAAAAACATGTAGAAAGAAACAAAAATTTGTATTTTAAGTTGTAAGTGAGTCAATAACTTATGTCAATACCAGAATAATTTAAACGTTGTCTACTTAACTTTCTGGATGTAGACGTCCAATCGATCACGCTTACTCTCCACCTCGCTGACCAACGACCCCGCTAACATGCTAGGAGAAGGTTCACGCTGCAGGAAATCCGAAATCATCGCCCATGGCGGTTTTCCACCACCATGCGCGAGAAACTCGCGTCGATACCGCTCGCCCTGACTTCTACATAGCGGATTTTCATTGAAATAAGAATGCCATATCCATGAAGCCAACGCAGTTGACACCAAGTAGGAATAATATTTGGCACCGTATCCGACTAAATGCGTGAATCTCAAATGCCACGCCGTGTTGTTCACATACGGAAGACTGTAGTATTCATTTTGGACATTTTCAAGCACTTGCATTGTGCTTCCTTTAAGAGGATACCCATTGTGGAAATGCTGGTCAGTCATTGCGTAAAACACCTGCATTTGCATCTCACTGGCCATGAAAACACTCTTTGAAGCACAAAGCAACTCCAGCATTGTATGAGGAATTGGTTCATTGGTTTGAAAGTGCCTTGCGAATGTTTTTAATATCCGAGGATCTCTTGCGAAGTACTCCATAAGGACTGATGGTACCTCAGCAAGGTCTGTACTGCAGCGAGTACCAGTAACATGTTGGTATTCAGTACGTCCTAGCATTGAATGCATGGCGTGTCCCATTTCGTGGAAGAGATTATCTACCATGCTGGGTGTGAGAAGAGTTGGAGTAGACCATCGTGGTAATGGGAGGTTCAGCATAAGGACTACAACTGGCTGTTGATAGTCCCCATTTGTTAAACGTCCACCTCTGATGGTGAAATGACAGTCCTGGTTGGGTTTCCCAACACGTTCGTAGAAATCACAGTAGATATAGCCCAGTAGACCTTCATTTTCGTGTACGACAGCTAATTTATAAACATCCGGGACCCAGATTTCACCAGGAGACACTGGATGTATCTCTAGGGTGATACCATAGATGTTTCTGAAGATCGTATTGAGACCTTCCATACAAGCTCCCAGCGAAAAGTAGGGAGAAAAGTCAGTTGAAGACACCTTAAACATTGCTCTTTTATATTTTTGTGTATAGAAGGGCACATCCCATGCTGCTAGAGGTCCACCACCTCTTTCACACTGTTTGAATTTCAACATTAGATTGAAGTCTTCCTCTGCGCTTTTCCTCAAGTTCTTGGAGAGTGCATTAAGAAAGTCAGTTACCATTTTCGGGGTGTCCAACATACTCCCACGGAGGGCTCGTTCAGCGTAGGTTTCAAAGCCACAAGTTACAGCTAATTCATGGCGCGATCTAAGGAGTTCCTTCAGAGTTTCATCTTGTCTTTGATCTGGGTAGAGGTAGATTTTATAGGATACTTCTCTGGATACAGAATTAGGTGAGTCTACATTGAGTCCACCGACGACAGCATTTTCTCCATCGGAAGGAAACCTGCAAACATTTATTTAGTTTGTAAGAAATTTGATTGAATTGGTGTTTTACTAACATATGTTGCACATAATCAGGTATTATACTCTTTGGAACCATTCTTGGATGACCTGCTTGTGTAACAAACAACTGTCCAAGTCTCAGAATTTGATCATTCAGTTGCACCACATGATTCCTCAAGGTTTCTGGAAGATGGATTCCACTTTGTTCAAAATCAAACAGAAATAATTTGGCTACATGCTGATCTGTTATTGTAGTAGCTATTTGATCACCACTTGTGACCACTTCATGCAGAGCATCATATAATTGTCTATCTGTATTCAATCTGAAAGTAATTATGTTGCTTTACTGAAGAAACAGAGAACTTCTATTGCAAACCTTTCAACTAATCCACTGACTGCTCCACAAGCAAGTTCAGCAGCTTGTGTATAAGACTGTGAAGGATGAGCTAATCTTATAAAGTCTGCAAGATCAGCCACTTTACATAAATTGTCAGACAAGTCATCAAATATTTGCACCATTTTTCTAGTTCTCTTTGGATCTATTGCCTCAGCCATGAGAGCTTCAGTTGATAAGATACATTTCTCTTTAAGAGTGAAGAATCCATTGTATTCATTGAGTTCAGGAACATTAAATAATCCCTACAAGATCACGTTTTGTGAATTTAATAACAGTTTAAATAACTGGGTGTCAACTACCTTTTTATCCCCATTGCTTGCATCATCTTTAGGTCTTTGGTTGAATGTTCTTCCCAATGCAGTCCAATGAGAAAAGCACTCAGACAATCCACGACGAATACAGAGAATTTGAAATAACTTACAACTTAAAACTCTATTCATTGTACTAAATTTCTAACTCACTAATTCGCCATATTTACAAAAATTTCAAAGTCTATTTTGGGTTCAGCTGTTGCATAGTTACGAATAGATACCATATAATTGAAAATAATGCAAAGTACTCAGTGTGCACATGATATTGTGCAAACAATATTAATTGACTTTGATATAGAGAGAATTTACTGTATTTGATTAAGTAAGTGTTTATGTTATCACCATTGATTTAGAAATTTAGTGGGAAATGAATGTAGATGCCAAATATGAAATAAACTTGGGTTAAATGATTATGATAGAAATTCGAAGTCATTTAAGTTGCCTACGGTTGAAAATGAAGTTATGAAAACGAAACAATACGAGATCATATCGTGCTCCCACATAATTTAGACAGTTGTTCACGTAAATCACATTGCTTCATTTTCCTTCATCATTTCTTCATTCGTGTTTGTCAGTTGGCCTCCGGTGTGTCGGATGTCTGGATGTTCTCAGTGATTATTTCTGTTTATCACGCGTTATCAAGTGTCAACGAACAGCACCATAAATAAAAACATATAACCGGTATCTTAACCGGAGTATAACAAATATAAGGATAATATGATTAATCTAGTAAATAAATTTATGTAAAGTGCAAAAAACAGTAAAGGAAGTGCCAAGTGTCCTACAAATTCCACAACTTTTATGCAAACGCCTTAGAATGGAAGCAGGTTAGAAATAGAAATGCATGGGTGTAATAGATGCAATAATATTTACGATTGGAATCTCTGTTTGGAGAATAACTAATTCACAATTGGAATCTTATTAGCACTTGTTTGATGTATTTCGTTCGGTTTATCTGCACTTAATCATGTTTTACCATATAACGGTAATACTATTTTGTTTACAACAAATTGTTGTTTCTTACATAAATTTTGTATTGACTTTCCAGTTTATCACAATTAACATTTTATAAATTACATTTTTAAACACTAATAACTTATTAAACTTGTTTAAACATTTATGTTTTTAAGTTATAAATGTTTGTCTATGTTTATTTTTAGATATTACCAGCAGACTTGGCTCTCTCAAAATTCAGGATGGTGTAATAGTTGTTCCAAAACAAGCTATACAACATCAGTCATTATATTTTACTTGCAGGAATCACTTAAAGACTTTAAAAAGCGTATGCGACGCCTTAAAATGGCGCAAGATGCGCAAGAAACAACGATTTCATCAGACTGTGTACAAGATGAATATGAAGAGTCATTCAAAAGTGCTAAATTACAGCGAGGTGAGACTGGAATTGCGTTTAATGATGACATGATCATGCATAAATGTGAATGGGATCAAGGATACCCAGAAAATCCAGGAAGATATGTTGCAATTATGCATCGATTGAATGAGTTAGGACTTGTGAATAGATGCACTAGGATACAGAATGAAGAGATTGCCTTGGAAGATATTAATAGGATGCATAATCCTAAACAGTTTGAGTTATTGAAGAAAATTTGTGAAGGGTTTGATATGGATAAAGCTGAGGAAGTTGCTTCAAATTATGATGCTATTTATTTTAACAAGGTTAGGATCATATTAGTTGTTATATCTTCTGAAATATCTGAAATATCATATCTTGTTCAGGATACATTTCACTGTGCAAAGACAGCTGCAGCAACAGCTTTAGGATTAATTCGAGCTGTTGCAGAAGGTAAAGTTCACAATGGATTGGCTGTTGTGAGACCACCTGGACATCATGCTCAACATGACATTTACAATGGTTATTGTTTCTTTAACAATGTTGCAATTGCTGCTAAAGCAGTGCAGCATCTGGCAAAAAAGATACTGATTGTTGATTTTGATGTACATCATGGACAAGGTGTTCAAGATATGTTTTATGAAGAGAATAAGTAAGTTTAACTTTTGTCTTTCAAGTTTGGGGGAAGAGATTAATAACGAGTTGATTGATTTATAGTGTTCTATATTTTTCCATTCATCGCTATGAACATGGCGAATTTTGGCCTAATTTACGTCGTGGTAATTTTGATCATACTGGAAGAGGTCCAGGAGAAGGATTCAACATCAACTTCCCTTTGAATGTGGTTGGCTGTACTGATACTGATTATATAGCGATTGTTACACAAATTCTCTTACCAATTGCATATGAAGTAAGCAAAAATATTGTTTAGCCCTGGGGCATTGAATGGCTTAAAGTTTACTACAAACTAATTTGCATTTATTGTATTTACTTGAAACTTTGGTAATTTAATGTCTGTTATTGTACGTGTTTCATGAGTCATTTGTTTCAGTATCAACCAGAGTTGGTGCTTTTTTGTGCTGGCTATGATGCGTGTGTCGGTTGTCCAGAGGTATTTATTCATTTTCTATTGTTTTAGTTTAATCCTGACGTAGTATTAGTTTGTGCCGGTTTCGATTCAGCTCTTGGTGATGAAAAGGTTTTCTGTTTTTTTTTTTCTGAAATTTATACATAAAACGTTTCAATAGTATTGAGAACCAAATAAATTTATTTTCTAGGGTTTAATGAAAGTAACACCAGGGTTCTATGGTCACCTAATTAAATTACTAAGTGGATTAGCGTATGGCAAACTAGCAGTTGTTCTAGAAGGTGGATACTTCCTTCCTTCTCTAGCAGAAGGAGTTGCAATGACTCTGCGTTCATTACTAGACGATGCTCCAGCATTGTTACTCCCAATGTCAGCTCCAAAGCCAGAAGTAATTGATACAATTAACAACTTAAAGTCGCTCTTACGAAATCATTGGAAGTGTTTCAACGTATTAGACAATCCATTAATTAAGTACCCGATTAAGGACAAACACAAAGTTGCGGTCACATATAAAGGAGTTGAAGAGCCACCTCCGTACCCAACCAGAAACTGCTATCCACTTCAATCAGAAACTGAAATAGACGATCTAAAAGTTCTTGTGGAATGTCTCAAAGTCGACTACGGACTTCCAGTTCAAAATAAGCTATGTTACGTCTTTGATGAGGTAATGCTAACGCATGCATCAGTTGAGGAGAGGGTCGAGAATCCAATGCGGCTGCAGGCTTTGTATGAAAGATTCCTTGAGTTGGAACTGGACAAGAGATGCACTCGTTTGGAGATCAAACTAAGAGATTTCATGAGTGTAACTAATGGCATTCATTCCAAGGAATACTTGGATGATTTGTGCACAGGGCCAACAATTCCCCAGAATACAAGTGATTTATTTTGGAATACAGGAAGTAGAGTTAGTGTAGAAACGGCCATATCGGGATTGTTGACTGTTTGCGATGCAGTTATGTCTGGGGAATTTACTTCCGGGGTTGCGCTAATTAGACCACCAGGACACCATGCTGAGAAAAAGAAAACGTCCGGATTTTGTTTTGTTAACAATGTTGCGGTTGCTGCAAAGTATTTATTAGATCAAGGCCATGCTAAAAGGTAAAAGTAGTGATTGACAAAATTCCTATGCTTATAGAAATTTTTATTGCATATTAGAGTGTTGATTTTGGACTTTGACATTCATCATGGCAATGGTACCCAAGACATCTTCTATGATACAGATAAGGTGATGTATATTAGTGTACACAAGTTTGAGAGTGGTACATACTTCCCTCATTCGAATAATGGAGGTTTTGACAAAGTAGGACAAGGTGCAGGAGAAGGATATAATATTAACATTCCATTTGAAATAGTAAGATATAATTTTTCACTCTTTGATGTACTGAATCATTTATTTCTTGTTTTCTTTAGGATAAAATGGGTTGTGTTGATTATCTTACAGCTTTCTTTAAGATAATCCTTCCTGCTGCATATGCCTATGGTCCTGATGTCATTCTAGTATCAGCTGGCTTTGATGCAGGTATCAATGATCTCCTAGGAAATTACAAAGTAATGCCTCAGACATTCGGACACATGATACAACTCCTTAAACCGATTGCTAAAGGGCGTTTGATTATCGCCCTGGAAGGTGGATATAATATCAATACGTTAAAACATTCCATGGTGTTTTGCATTAAAACATTGTTGGGAGATCCCTTGCCGCCTCCTTCTGATATGAGTTTACAAAAAGGAAATGCTCATAAAACATTCATTGATGTTATTTACGCGCTTAAAAAATATTGGAGAATGTTTGAGTTTGAGAGGAGACTAGGCGATTGTTAGCAATTGATCAACTTCAAACTCTAAAGTAGTTTAAATGCCAATTAATGAAATCATTCTTCCAAAGCACGGGACCAAATTAATCAATTTAGTAAAACATAGAATACAATGCGTTATAGCTTTATAGAGAAGGCTTTTAACTCTTAACAGACTGATTAAAATGGAAGAATATGATAGATTAAACAAGTTATATTTTTACTCATTTAATTGTGTTTGCAATAAATACGCAATTAAGACTTAAAATGTTAATTTGTGTTGAAAGCGTGAATGAGAGAGGGATTGCGCACGCGCGAATTCTAATAAAACGAATTGTTTTAAATTAGCGTTAGTTCTCTTTAATGGTGCATTTGTGGTACGATGAATAACATTAATCGCATGGCTCATCTGTTACAACATAAATTCCATTCTGTTTCTTCTAGTATTTAGAATTATTTTATATACATAAAAGCGTTGCATTCACAAGGAAAATGTTCTCTGAGTCATAAATAAATACGGAATTCCTATTAGTAATCGAACGCTCATTTAATACTACTCTTTGTATTAATTATCTTCACATATCACAAAAATATAAGCTGTATATCTGGACGTAGCACATCTTGGAATCATTAAATATCCGTGCGATGTGCAGCGCCGGGTTACAGTCTTAAAAGGGAACAACATGGTTAGAAAATTATGCCAATTAATCTCTTATTGCCTTTAACATTCGCACCCAATCTCTAATCACCTATTTCGAGCACAAACTTGTAGGAATATGATGAGAAAGAAGAGGAATGTGTGCGAAGGGTATTGCAGGTGGGACGTCCCATCGCAGTGTAGATCATCATGTGGGTAGAAGTTTGCCGACGGCGGTTCTTGGCCTGGTTTGCAGCTATCACCGACTGCGTCGAATTCTACTTTGCAGAGTTCCTTGCATGGCGGGCATACAATTGCGCCACGGTGTAGCCAGTCATTGTTGAGGATTCGTATGGAGATTTCTTGGTGTGAATGGTAGCAGGTATATGTGTAGTTGCCCACCTAGGGAAAATAATTTCATTGAATAGAGAGTTGTGGTGGCCAAGGATATAACTTACAATAATGTGAAGGCGTCCGTTTTCACATTTGTAGCTGTAGCAGCCAGATCCCCAGTGCTGCCATTGGCGCATTTGCTTGCAGGAACGCTCTTCCCACATCCGATCGGTGTGGTCGAAGCAACGGGAGTGTTTGCCGTATTTTTCCAGGGCAAAATTCTTGTCATGTCCTACATAATATGAAAGGAAATATTTATTACTTAGGAATTTAGAGCAGTATGGCAAAGGAGTTGGTTTCCTTCGAGAAGTTTGAAAATTTGTTTACAGAAATACCTGTTCATTTTAGATGTTTCCGGAAAGCCGTATTTTTTATTGATTTATGAGAAAATGTAGGAAAAACTAATATGGCGCATGCGCAAGTATTTCGGAAAGAGATGAATTTTCTTTGAACGGTTTTTTCGTCCTCACTGAGAAATTATTTCCATTACGGAAGTAAAATAGTATAATTTTCAAGTACCTAACTGTATCTATTCTACATGACACCTCTACTCGGTTCTGAGTAAAAGTAGGTCCAATATTATATTTTACGTACTGGGATTATTATCTTCGTATTGGCAATGCGATCCCCGCACAATCACGTTCTTGGAACGCCATGTGAATTCTTGGATATATGGGCAGTAATCCGCTAAATAAACCGAACCTCCATAATATCCCTCCCGTCCTGCATGCACATGATCTATGTTGTCGAAATTCTGCGAAAACCCGAATTAAACGTAAACCTCCAGCTTGCCCTTACCATAACTATAAACAAATTCACCTGATAGAGTTTGGGCAACAAATGGTCATGTGGAATTAAATTGCATAATGCGACTGAGGTACGATCTTCCGTGCATTCAGTTTGCAATGGATCACGCTTCACTTTATTACAGAAGGGATGAATGGACATTCCGCTGAAAAGTGATTTCCACAAAGTTGAGAATTGTTAGATAGTCAAACGGTTAATTATTAGTTTCGCTGGTGTTTAACTAAAGTATTACCGTGATGCTTTCGTAGACATCCATTCCTTGCAGCTTTTCATCACGAAATCACAACCGAGACCTTTGCCCCATGTTAATTGTTCCGCCATTGAATAATTCGCTTTGTACCATCCGGTGTCCTCCATTAATGCCAACGTGATTCGAGATATTTGCGGATTCTGTGTGTGGGTACCAGTCATTGCTTCATTCTGCAAACATAAATCGTGCACACATTATAATTAATCAATCTGCTAGATAAAGCAAACGCTCGCAATGTGTATTCTTGGAATGCAAGAACGAAGTACTGCTCGAATCTGTGTTTACCTCAAAAACACGCTTCTCCCAATGCGTGAGCGCCGTGCCTTCTTCACCTTGGTCTTCCAATTCTGCACCTTCTAACTGCGAGCAGTTGAAGTAATCGCGCACCTCGCTCACGACCTGTGGTGTTACCATGATCTGCATGTCACGCGACACAACGCCCGCTCTCACGAGCCAATTCCTCCGTGTTACCGTTCGTATTACCTTATCGCTCCATTGGTACGTCTGCAATCTGCAACAAACCGAGACACAAAGCAATCAAACACCTGGTAGGAATCGAATTGAAATGCGAAACGTGGGTACTTTTCGTTTAGCGCTGGTTTGCCGGTATCGGGCCTCCTGGGAGTAAGTGGTTCGCCCTTGTCATCCCTGTAGAAGGCGTACAAACTGACGGAGAAGCCCAACGCATGAAGAATTTCATGCTTTACCGTTGATAGCAACGTTTCCAATTCCTGCGGCTTCGTACTGATGCTGTTTGGGCATAAATTTGCATGCCCTGCAATTGGTCTGCAAAGAGGGGGACAAAAGCGAGAGTTGCTGAATTAGGAACCAAAACATGTGCAGAATTTCGAATAAGAACGAAATTCACCTGTCGAGTGCGATTTCTTGCTGGCAATGAGCAGCGTATGCAACGGTCAAGGATTTGTTACAACGCTCGGTTTGCATTGCCGAAACGTAGAACACGAAGTCAGAATCACGAATTCCTGCAACACAAGCACAATTAATCAATCTCGGAAACGAAATAATCATGCCAAATGCAGGAATTTATTAGTTTTTAAGACCTTAAGGATCGGATTATGTAGGAAAATTCCTTATTTCTTACCTTCTCCTGCTTGTGATCCTGGCTCGATCCTACAATCTTGTCCAGTGGCGTTGCAAACTCTGCAAGCATCTAAATGTTGTTCAGGTACTTCAACTTCACCACACATTGTCTTCTCTTTACAGGTATCAATACAATGTGTGAGGGAATCTTTCACAAAGACTTGTGATTCGTTACATTTTCTAGAAATTCCAATGTAATTTTAACTTTAAACTCCTGACATTTTATAAATATGACTTACCTTGTTAATCTAATAACATTTTCTACTTTTCTCACAAACAATGCACGTTCCCAAAAGTGCACAGCTTGTGGCAAAATAGTATTCTAAAAATAAATTCCATCTCATTTATAAGAAATATTCTGCCCAATAATAAAAATAGAAATAATGCCCTTAAGCTGCGCAATGTTGACTTACATTAATTAATTCAAAGCGTTCCACATCCAATCTGAAACAAACCAAAACAATTTAAATTTCCTACACAATTTGCAACTTTTAAGTGGAATATCTCTGGGAGTAATCCGAATTTGAGATTTGGAAATCCTTTAAATTTTACCAAAATTAACCTTTTCCATGTTAAAATACTTAATCGTAGCAAGCAGCAACATTTTAATTACTTCCATTCAATCTAATAGTGCCAATTATGGATTCATTTAGTGCAGAGAGTTTAATCCGTTTTAAGATCATGTGTATGGGAACTTGCCGGTATTATTTGTTAATTAAACACATACACGGGGACAACTCTGGTTTATCCGTATGTTGCACACATTCCGTCGCTTTCGCTTTCTTACGCTTACAGTACGGAAATAAATTGTTTTCGCTCTTAACTCGTAGCTTTTTGTTTGCATTTCTTAGATAATTAGAACAAACGACTTAATTCAAGGGCGGAGTACTGAAACTGAAACTCAATGAACTTGGTGATTTTCCGACATTTGGATGATTTTGGTAAACATTGCAAAATCGCTAACAATCGCGTGTTTGTAATAGCGATGAGCACAAATGGCGCATCATTTAAGCAAATGCCTAATTCAGTTTAAAGCTTGCGCAAACGAGCGCATTGTTTAATAAATTGAAAAGAGGAAATCGCGTTGCTAATGTTCGTTCTTGAAAGTGCGCACGCCTCTGGAAGGATAATTTCTCTTTATTTATGCGAGCGTTGTTTTATTATTGTGGAGATTAAGGTTAAATGCATTATTTAAGAAAAGTGGGAAATTATAACGAGTTTACACATGCGGAAATCAAGCAATGAAATAATGCCCAGAAAAGTGTTATTACTTAGATTAAATTGACCTGAACATTTAAGTTTAGTGCAATTTTATAGATAAATTTGTTTTGTACTAATTCCGAGAGAAGTAGAGACCTTATTGAGAAAGTCTAATTGGGTTATATCATTCACAATCATTTATGTGCGAGTTTAAATTTCCCACGCAATTTTCAATTTGGAAAATTGGAAGACTCCAAAAGCAATCAGCATTTAAACAATCCCATTCGGAATTTAAACTTTTTAAAGCATAACAAATAAGGTAGCATGAATTAAAAGTTGATTTTCTAGAATTTGGAGATTTCAATTGATAAGAAACCATCTAAATATCAGATTCAAATGGTTCAAATTGGAAGCATCGTTAATTAATTAGTATCTCAGATACTGCACTTGAAAGTTGAAATTTTCGCAATCTACTTAAATTCCTATTGCAAATGAGTCCAATTGGCATTTTGATGAACGCCAAGTGTGCTAAAAAAACAGAAAAATACTCTTCAACAAGAACAAATAATAGTTTTTGTTAATTTTCAATCATAAAACCTTCATTCGTGTGCAAATTTATGTTTTATCTGCTTAAAACACTTTAAATGCATTCATTGTTCTCCAAGAAAACCCAAGATAAATTGCTTCTGTCGTGATAACGGTGTAAATCGCAAAAAAGAAGTTCTACAACGCTTCACAAGAATTCAAACACTTTTTGTTCTCCTGCCAGAGCCGCTGTATCCATCGATACAAATAAGGTAATAAAATGAGAATATATTGATGTTATTAATCCCAAGAGAACTTTGTATTCCAATCTGATTATTACGGCACAATCGTTCGAACATTATTCTCTTAATGATTTTCTCGAATTACATTCGACTAAAAGCATAAAAGATACACATGCTGTTGTTCCTTTTGCTTGAGATAGCGTAGGAAACACTTGCTTGTCACCTTGTGCTATTATTTACGATAACATACTCCTTCATCTCAATATTTTTGCTTAATGGTTATTGAAAGACGCTTTGCTTAATGGATGTAACAAATAATATTGCATTAACAGGGCATAAAACACAACCAGTATAAATAAATAGAACACGTTTCTATCATGTAATGTTGCCCTCGACGTAAAAACAATCTTCGCGATGATATTCCTTCAAGCGTGGAATCATACAAGAAAAAATTGTTTGTCTATCGTGGCATGGATCGTAATTTGCAATTTATCCACGCAAATACTTGGATTTATAGTGAAAATCTGTAAATTTATATTTTTTTTATCAAATTAGCTTTACATTAATGCATATATTTGGTGGATGTATTTGCCTACTTAACATAGGCAAATACCAAAATAATATTCGCTAATTTTCCTTTTATGGTTTATTATTTTGAATTTATTTCATCAAGTGTCAAAATTACCTAGGTTTGGTAATTATTAACTGGTACAAATGCAAAATTTTGTTATATTTTCATGCTTCACTGTTGTTTATTTCTTTCGATTGCAACATCGATGACTCTAGTAAAATGTGAATTGTATTGGGATAGATAGAAGAGAATGAAGGTGATTAAGCCATCGGCAGTACTTATAAAATAATCTGCACTCCTTTTAAATATTTCAACATTTGATCGTGAATTTCATAATTCCTTAATAGATATTTTCTGTGTGCATTGCACACAGAATATACAGAGTCCATGAGAGCTGGACTACGACTTAAACAAATTCTTTTTTTTTTTGATCAAATGCTTAACCGAAACAATGTTAAAGTTTATTAAATTATTTTGTAATATTCTCTGTAAATCGTAAGATATATTTATTGCCAATCTAGCTTTACTAATTATCCAGAAATTACGTTTTAAAAATTGCAAGCCATAGACACATAAAAAGAGACGCAAGATACAAAATTTGCCAAAACAGAGAAAGATGGACTGATGGTTCAACAGAAATTAAAATAATTATTGAAATAAAATTAAATACGACCATGAGAATAGTAAAATATAAAATTCGCTACTAATTATATATTCCAGACATATTTTACGTAAATATTGTCACTCTAGCATTATTAATTCCCCAGTAATTCCTTCTTGCAAATTGGCATCTGAAATAACCACATAAAAAGAGGCGCAAGATACAACATATATATGAACCATTATAGGACAAAACATTAAACTAAATTGCAACTCATCTCTCTCTGTGGAAACAGTCAATTGCAACAAGTTTACTAAATACCTTTCTGCACTCAATGCAGCAAGATCAATGAAATGTGCAAAGTATGTCACTTCCGAACCAACTTTTAATTAATATTATTGCTATAATGGCCATTCGATAAATTACTGCAATCTACTCTTTCATCATCCACACTCCCTACCTTTCCTGCAGAGTCTGCAGTAGACACCAACAGCGAGCCTCACTAAAATCACAATTCCCTCACCTGTACACGCTAACATCATACACTAAGAGTATTCGTAATGGCTGGTCGACACTCCTTTTCTTCATGACGTGATGCGGCTCAATATGAACTCCATGCACAACCTGCCAACAATAAAAGCAATTGAACAAACTGCACTTTGGAAACAATTAGAAATTTCATATTAACATATGACATTGATTTCTTTCCTAATAATCAATTTTATCAACTTTATTTGATTGTCTAGGAGTTGAGTGCAACAGAAAGATGATCTTTAAAGAACATTTCATAAGTTCGTTTGGACTCTTCTTCACGTGTGTTCTGTTCGTCTCTTCAAGTCATGAGTGTATCGTAACTTTAGAAACCTCGTGCACTGAATACATTGTATGTGAATCGTTGCTAAAAGCGACTTGTACATGAGGAGAAAGAAATTGATTTAGAAGAAAGCAAGTATTGTCGCTCTGCTCTCAACGGGTACTTAGTTTCAGCGATTCAATTGTGTTCATAAGCATGAAAAATGTTATGCTACGCAATGAAAATTTTTGAACAAGAGTGGAATTTTAATAGTTTAATTTTTGGACATTAAAACATTAAATTTTTGTTGTCTGTGATTCAACATTTCAGCTTAAAGTTAACTGATTAGTTAAACTAAGACTTAATTCACGTTCATTAATTTCTGTTGCATTAAAACTCAAAAATACAGAAAAAGACAGACTTGTATTGTTTTAAACTGCAATAAAAAATTTAATATAAAATCGTTAACTCACAACCGAAAAATCTCAAAACCAATTTTTAAGGAATGATTTTTCTCTATTAACTATGAGAACTACACCTTTACAACCTTAAATTGTCACCAAAAAAACCCAGGTAACAATATATTTGTACAATTTGCTCTTTTTAAGAATGTCCTGACATTCGGATGTAAATAAAGTACACTAGAACATATGAGAACATATTGATGTATTCTTTTACGTACGTTGTTTATTAGATTAGTTACCTTGTTCACAAAATAAAACAGTTTATTTTTATTATTTATACTTTTGCTACATCTTTGATCGTCCCAAAAAGAGTCAGTTTGTACCGCTTGCAAAAAGAGACAGAGAGAAAAAAAGAAAAATAATGTACCACAAAAGTACTGAAATTGGGGACATTTTTAAAAAAATTGTTTTCTTTTGCGTGATTTGTTGTAGATTTTATAGACCTGAACAAATGTGACACAATAATTTTAACCAGAACTAAAATAATTTAACCGAATAACTTCTGTTTAAAGTGAAGTACAACCATTTTAATTAAATGGCAGTAAGCCATTTACATTATATTCAGTTAAGAATGGATAATTGTGTGTTCTTCTAGATAATCTGAGATACAATAACATTCATCAATGTCAATCGCAATAAATTTCTCTTCTTTATTTACTTCTTATGCGAACTTGATTGAATACCGGTAACTCCAGAGAAAACATTCTAGATTTAATAAAAAAATCATTAATTTCCACAACAGATTATCGTGTCAATTACTGACAAGTAACCAAGAAGACATATAATAAATTTGCCGAAGACTCTTAAGTATACATTTGCGGAACAAAATGCACGACAATCCTGTCTATCCACTTAATCCAAACTGTAATAACCAGACTAAAAGCTCACTAAAGGCTCACTCTTTTATGAAAATCGGAATTTAGATTTCGTGAAATCAGAATTAAACTGAATATAATATAATTTTGTTTATTTAATTACAAGAATTATGTTCATATGTCAAAAATGAGAATTTAAATTTCATCATGTTTTTGGAATGCGTCACGACAACTGAACTAACAATTTTAATATTAAATAACTTTAAAAGTTCATATTTTGTAGAGATAAAGTATGTTAATATAGAAAAAAAAAACAAACATATGTTTAGTTAATAAGTAAACAATCCTCGAAAGTTCAAAGTTTAAAATATAACTTGAGAGACAGTCAATTGAAAAGTCCTCATAAGAATCAGAATAACTATTGAATAAAGAAAACTATTTAAATTCTGAAAAAAACTTAAGAAAGTAGATTTAATACTGAATTTGTTTTTTTAACGACATCATATTCGTCATGGATTTCCAATATTTATTTAGATAAAAGGTACTTGCAGTAAATATTTTGAACCCAAATTTTCAACACAGGTAGAAGAATATTTTGTGATGTCATGTTTACTAAATGTTTTTACTTCCAAAACTTTATTATTGCACATAAAAACATTTGCGTCTGCAAAGGTAGTTCTTCAGGAAACAGGTAAATAATTAAAAGAATTTTTTCAGGTTAAAGAAATCACAGAACACAGAAATCATCAATGTCACTGATAGAAATCGAATTCTAGAAATCATTTTCACTTTGTAAGTAAAACAAGTTTCTTCCTTGATTCTCCGCAATTTTTACTTTCTTAAGAATATCATCACAACGGTAAAACCTCAGTTAGAGATGGCAATTCCACATTTAGATCCAAATCAAATACAGAAGCTACAAACTATTCAACACTCACACAATACACAGTTACGTGCAATATGGACGAATTGAAAACAACCAATCTTTTATTATTATTAATGCTTCAGTCACGAGACCAAACACATATCGCTTGTAAGCATTTAAAGTTAATTACAATGGCAGTAGAAGCGCAAAACAGCTAATCTCGACACCGAAATATTCATCACGTCAATCATGACGCATGAGGATGGGTAGATAAACATTAGCGTGCAACAAGGATTATATCGGTTTAAAATAATCGATAATGCCTTGTACTGGATTACGTGTTGCTTATATAAATAAGTAATTAAATAATAAAGAGAAGAAAATATAGATTCGAGAGGAAACAAGAATTCTAGCAAATTTAAAAAATTAGTTCACACAATGAGTACATGACCTCAATCAATAATTGTTTTAATAATAATTATAATCAATTCATCTTCTTCAATTTGCGTCACTAATACAGCATTTGAGGCATAGTTTTGAATTAAAAGTGTAATGAGGCAAGAAATCAAATTTAACTCTTCCGAACACTTTCCAATCTGTATTTTAGCAAGTAGCAATTATAATTTGAATAGAAAGTCAGCAGAAAGGATCAGACCTTGTAAAGTCTGTCAAGTATCATTCTTAGTTCTATTTTCTTAAGCTTGTTGTAAACTCTGCTACATTGGATTATATTGTCACAAATTTGAAGTGACTATACAAGTCATACTTGTGTTTAAGTTGTTTTAAAATGTACCATCCATGCGTCCTGACCAGCGGCACGAATCCCATTTCGAATTATGTACTCTAACTCGTACATAACTACATCCAATAAAGCAGTGTACTTGTCGAGCATAAATGCGATGACCCCAAATTTCCATTACGCTTCCAAACTGCTGGCAACAAGCTGGTAGAAATATAGAGGAGAGATTGTGAGACACTGTCGAGTATATCGCGGAAAATCCAGGTTAGAAGCTGACAAAAGTGGAAGTTTACCGTTAGTATGCATAGACACCACTCTTCCAACGGGGAAAAAAATTAAAATTTTATTGCTTTTCGCTACTTTAAAGAAGCCAACATATGATTTGTAGCTTTTGACATATTGCCAATGGATATAGTTTTGAAAGCGTCTATGTTATGCAGTCGAGAGTACAAATTAGTGTAAAGCACTTGATTATATGTTGGAAACGTTTAGATCCAATTGGATGGGTTCACTCTTTGGATTACATTATTGCGCAATGTGATCGGTAATTATATAGCGGTAATCAAGAATAATAATAGCATAATGAGACAAAAATCTTTAGTCTAATTCCTTTGGTTTGCAAAGTAAGCAAAGTAAACATCAGAATGTCACAAAATATTTAATTATTGATTCTTTTCATTGATAGGTTAAACTCATTTTAAATTCATTAATATTTGATTCATTTTGAACGTCGACAAACTGAAATAAAGAACATTAAAGCCACTTAACTGGAGGTTTCGTATTAAAAGGGAAACAGTTATTCAAATTAATAAATAAAAAAATTAGCCAATTAGATCCTGATTAATCAAATACAGAATATTGATTTCAAGTTCATGCATTTTCTAAAAAAAGCAACTTTACATCATAATTAGTCAAATGCTTTTAATCCTGCACACCATTCTGCTCTCACCTTTTCCAAATCAAACAATTTTTGTACCTTAACAAATTGAAGAATAATTGACTATATATTCTGTTTAATTGCAGCTAGAAAACATTATTAGCACATAAATATTTAATTTATATATTCAAAGAAAATTTAATGAAAAAGCTAAATAGTTTCTAAATATAGGCTTGTTTTATATTTTATAACGATGAGACTTTATAATTTTTTATGAATACATGAAGAATGACAAGAGAACGTAATTTGCACCTCGTCCAAGCACAGAAATAGTCAATTGAATTGATGCAGGTACATTTGGATTTTTTTTTCATAGAAATTTATCGATGCCTTAACACATTAAAAGCAAAAATTCGGAATCGTAATGCAGAAGTTTAACAATTGAACAATTGACAACTTATAGAGAAGTTTTAAATGTAAACCTAAAAGATCACTGCTTTTAATTTAAATGTAATCTTTAATAGTCCCAAAGTTATTAAGTGCTAAAATTTAGTTATTGATAAAATGCATGTATCCAAGAATAGGTAATTTTTTTTTATTTAAATTCATTAAATACTAACGAATTTAAAATGCGCTCAACCTATAACTAATAATAAGAATCAAATAAAAGCTAACGCTAAAAGAGACATTACTTACTCTTCTACATAATTAATTACCTCCGTCAATCTATGAATACATATTAAAATTATAAACTCATGAATATAAACAACGTTAATATGTTTGGAAAATGGTGAAATTTGTCAAAATATATTCATTATGAACGTTCATTGCAGATTACATCAATCAAATTTCATGTGAATTATAGTTACAAGTATACCGATGCATCAATAAACTGAAAATTTTGCCGAATAACTTAATTGAAGCATCTAAATAGAACATAATTGGATAGAAAATCACTTGCAAAATTCAATCTTGCTTGCAAAAATTTCTTTTTGAAAATGTATATCAATCAACTTCAACATTTTTTTGATAGAATAACATCCACCGTATTAATTAGTTCATTAGTTCTCATGATGAGGAAATGTAGAGCGATTTTCATAACAAGAGTAATGCATTAAAAATAGAAACTGTTTTTATCTGGTAATCTAACGGACACTTTTATGCGTTACACTTTTCAAAAAGCCATCAAATTTGCTCAATTTTATGATGCTTTAAAGAAAATTGATACGCTTCATGATAGAGCGTATAAAATGTTCACTCTACTCGAAAATAAAAACTATACTCTTCTTCTAGATTCGTACTTGGAAAACATTTAAAATCTAAAATAATCATTAAAAATGATTTACTGAAGGAAAAGCTTAGATAATTGAAAATAAATTGACCGACATTAAACAAAACAAGTCCTATTGTTGACTTATAAATTTCCATCTCAAAAGATTCACAATATCGATTACATATTATGTCATTCTGAGGATTCAAGAGAAAATCTGCATGATTGTCTGAAACTACATGTAACTTCTCTTCTGCACTTGCATCTATTCCATGGCAAATTATGATTACTACACAATTGCCGTAAATTGTTTTTCCCCGTCAATATGAAATTTATCTCCAAGTATGCAATGGAATTGCACAAGGATGCCGAGCTGGACAATTGCGACAACATTACAAAGCTGCAAAACTACACAGTTTCCTAATGTCGGTGCGCATTCCACTCTCATGGTTTGTGTCTACGCAATTACCGACTATTACTCGTTATTTTTATACATTTCAAAAATATACTTGTTCTAATTAACGATGAGAACTCAAATGGTTTCTCACACAGGTGTAATAATTTGCTATTTGTGCGCCTTGCGAACAATACTCGCGTGCGGTATCTTCAGCTATTTTAGCTGAGCGCAATTATTTGCTGAATGAGTGCAAATAGGCGCGTTTATGAAAGTGTGTATAATAGGTGAGTAAACAAAGGTAAATCATGAAGTGTACAATTTAACATGGTGTTGATGTAAATTGGTTGTAAAAACATAAAAGTGGCGCGATAGATTTTCAAATCCTATTTGAGGATAATACGGATTAGAGAGATGAAACTTTAGAAATGAACGTATTACATAAATAAATGAAGAATGATACAATTTAACACTGTGTTGTGTTGATTAAATTAGTTAAAAGTGATTTAAACAGTAACATAAAGTTTGTGTTCAAGTTATTTTGAAAAGTTATGTCAAAAGTGTTGCCTATAACACATTTCACTTTTAGTTGGAAAAATGTAAAATAAATGATAGTAATACCAAATTTGTTTAATTGTCAGATAATATCTCACAGCATTATTATCTTTTAAAAAACGCTTTCGCTCAAGTAAAAAATGAAGTTATAAAATGTTTAAATTTAAATCTATTGTGACACAATTCCAACGAAATTATTTACGGATATTTACAAGTTATAAAATCAGAAAGTTGTCCTCGATCATTTATAAATAATTCAATAACTTGCCGTTATTCCGCAAAGAACTTGACACACGACAGAGTCGCTCGCAATAAACAAGATAAAATTGCATCGGCAGTGTGTTAATGAAATCGAAAACGTTAGAATTTATATGCCGTCGGCGTCAAATAGTCGATAGTACGGAAAGTAAAAGTCGTGTGCGTGGTGCATAAACGGCCATGAGAATCAACTACCCGATGTGTGTAGCAGGTTTTTACAATTATCAGCCCACTGTTAACAATGTTTATTAAGGCGCGTGTAAATACAAGTGGCAGTTGTTGCTAGTTAGACTGGTGATTAGGAATCTAATTATGGAATTATGATGCTGGCATTACCTCATTGTGTTTGGGATGTTTGTGGCTGCACGTTCGCATTGCCACTGCCGCCGGCGTAAAGTCGTGCACGAGCAGCAGTAGCGCGAGTAAACGAAAAGTCTTCAATGAAAAGTTGGCGCAACTTTCGAACTGCATGGCGGAGGTGGTGCGTTAATGCAGTACACGCATTGATGTTGCAGGGTGGATTGTTTTTGGGGCACTGGCCGGCGGAAAACACGAGCACAGATGATCGGCACACGGTGTTTTTCATGTGAGTGGCGTCAGCGAGTCGGCGGCGCGCACTGAGACGAACATGGCAGCAACGACAGACGGTACCGGACTGTGTGTTGAGATTGTCAAGGAAGCCGGTGTGCTGCGTGCATCGCGTTGGACGGACTTTCCGTCGCCATGGTAGCGCGCAATGCGTCGAGGGGAAGGGGCTCGACGCAGACGTCGTTGTCGTTGTTTGTAGAATTCCAATCAGTGGCATGCAAGTGATGCAATTCATTCATTACGTTGGTTCTAGGCTGTCCAACTAAGTCTGACCTAACCTGCTGCATTTACGACCTCTACATTAGTAAGTAGAAAGCACTAAACACAATTCGGTACCGTAATATTAATATTTAAACGTGTTACTTTTCTTTTAGTTTCGTTTCTACTTGTTATGCCGAAATTTCTATTCAGTGGTTCCACACATGCCAAACAGTTGTGTGTCTGACTCAATTTCTAATTTGGGCAGGAACTCTATTAAAATAAGTTGGTTGATGTAATTTCTAATTGTTCAACTATTATCACTAATTAGTTCTTCAGATAAAGCATCAATCAATTAATATTTCATTCATATTTTGTGGTAATGGTACACTTCTTAGAAATTAGACTTTAATGTAATTTAATTCACATTTAACTTGTTAATCAGTATTTATTGATTCACATTATTAGCTGTTGTGTTAATTAAACTCATCTTTACGTTTGCAAATCAACTCATCTACTAGATCCAGGTAGTAGCTGGTAAAAAAACAACTTACATCAAATTCATAGATTTCAATAAGGTTAATGCTTCAGTAAAGTTTGGATGAATGACTGACTTCACCACCCAGTAGTGCAACTGTGCAGTGTCTAGCAGAAACAATGATCATCTTTAAGTATTCAGTGATTAAGGTTTGGATATCATGTATTGTATAGTATATAATAAGTTGTGATGGCTTGTTGCATTGATGAATTAAAGTAACTAAAATGAATAACTGATTTCAAGGTAATAGTTAATTTCCTATACTAACGGAAGTAGAAATTGCGTTGAAAAAAATTAATTTTTGCAAAAACTAAGTTATAGCAATAATATTGATGATGCTCCAATGTATTTGGATTTTTCAAGTCTAAGTTAAATAGAGGAAGAAAAAGAGGAATTCTACTTTGGCGGAATGTAAGTACTTCTCAATAGCTAGATAAAGTCTATTGCAGATATCTACACTTTCGAAGATTTCTATAATTTAGCAGATTTCTAAGGCTAATGCAAAAGATTGTATCATACAGATGGTACACCTATCAAAATAAGAAACTTAAATATTTTTTCATATAAATTCTCTGCATACTATTTTGTTCACTTATGTTTATGTGATGTTTTAGACTATTGAATTTTGGAGTTAGAACAGAATAATTGTATTATCAGGTGCATGCATTGTACGCTTAATTCACTTTGTTTAATTTCATTGGACTTTTGAGAAATAATGCTATTTACGATAGTATAATACAATATTTGAAACATATGAATCTACGTATGAGATTGTGTCACGCATCAAAAAAGTAAACATTATTTTCTATTATATATAATGTAACATTTAAATAATCTGGTTCTGGATTTTCTATTTATAGAATTTGAGTTTATTGTTACAATAGCTACATAACTATATTTATATCCGTATTTAGAAAAACTAAGTGAACTTGCATTACCTCTAAATATTTTAATATTTCCTAGTAGCAAATATTAATTATGTAAATTTTCATAATATTTAAAACACACAAAAAAAAGAGAGTAAAGTGTGTCCATTGTTGGTAAGCACATCTATTGCCATCTAACAGCATCGGTCAAAAGTAATAACAGTAGCTTAAAGGTTGAATACTGCACAGATAAATATAGCAATTAATTGCATAATCTATTTTCGCACTAGATGGTGCTATATAAATAATATACAATAAATATTAAATGCAAGTAAACAATGTAAGTATTGTTCAATTGAATAAGTTTTTTTTTTTTTTTAATAAAAATCAGTACGCAATAGTTTCTTTTAATACAATAATAAAACATTTTCTAACAATATCTAACACCGTGTATACTTCTCATATAAACAACCTAGATAAATTTAAGAGTTTCGCTCAGTTCTAAAGACACGTCTAATTTTTTTCAGAAAGTTGCCAAATATTCAATACAGCAATTGCCAAAAATCCGTGTCACTGGATTTCCAACAACACGCCTACTTAAAATTTATCACAGGCATTTTCGAGTTGATTCAAAGTCCCAAACTGCAGTATTTGGCAAAGCAAGTCCAACCGAAAACAGCGCCGGCGTTGGCAGTGAGTTAATTACCGGCTATTAGGAATGAGCGAGCCATCACGCCGATGAAAGTGATTATCGCGATTCTGACTCGCGAGCTGCGACTCTTATGTGTGGATGCAGTCATCGCAAGCCACTCGTGATTATTTACGGTCTTTCGGTGGCTTGTCGTGGGAGAAATGAAAGAAAGAGCAAGGGGGAACGCTCACTTTCTTCAGTTGGTTCTTGGACGGATGTGGGTCAGAACATCGCATCAGATCGACGCGCAACTCCGCCAACGGCCGGTGAAGAGCGAGCACTTGTAATTCAATTCTTGATTGAGAAGTTGGCGCGCGAGTTGTTTGAAAATTCGCGGAGTGCGTGCGAAGAAGAGACCGGACTGAGTTTCTATGCCGGAATAAAAGTCTTTCTTCTTTTAAAAATGCATATTTGGACTTTATATGTTGGTACGTTACAAACGAATATTTTAATTTCGTAAAACACCCATTACATTTCACATTTCTCTCATAAAAAAGTGACTTTCATTTTATTATCTTCTATCTTTAATCCATTGAAAAATCAAAAAAAAAATTAAATTTCAATCATCTTAACGCTCAATATCCAACATTTTATTACTAGAAACCTATCAATCCTTTGCTAAGAGATCGTATTTACCATTCACCGCTTAAATTGATCCTCTCTACAGGCTTCATTTTTAGAAATCATAGCACGCGTATTAACTTATTAATGTACATTTCCCGCATATGACAAGACAGTGCTTATCGATTTCCTACCAAGCTCGCAGATTGCCAAACGGATCCATAAAAAATAAGCAATTATTACATGGCACAACCTCTGCTATTTTCTTGAACCGAGTCATCTTGATATCACCAGCCATGTTAAAGTGCAGGTTTATGATCACATTGAATGCGGCATGACTTGTGAATATAGAGCGCAAACATATTTAGAAATCGCTCTTGAATCTCTTCAATTGTGTACTGTTGCGCGACACTGGACACTTTTTTTCTTCAAGAACGGACACAATTATACCGTAAATTAAACAGTAGCATTCTTCAAATTCTTGCGTGTTTAACACGTTTGTGTGTCTCAAGTAATTTATATTTTTTGTTAATTGATGAGGTAGAAAATCGTATGCTTGTTTGTTGTGTGAAACAATGGATCAATTTCACATCAATTAATAAATATCACTTAGAGAGAAAGTTACGTATGCGCTTTATTGCACTCCTGCCAACAAGAGTCTTCAATTAGACTCTATTGTTTTGGTTCTTTTTGTTTCATTGTTGGCAAATTAGCAATAGTCTTAGTGCCGATGTTGTTTAGCAGTATTGATATGAAGCGCTATGATTTCGTTTTTAAATAAAGTAGAAAATAATATTATGAGTAATATTATTAATGAAAGATTACCAAATCTGTTTTTTTTTCAATGTCCTCATAAATTGTGTCGTAAACAACGAATGACGCAAAATTAACTCCCAAGTTTGATTTCCCGAAATATTTCTATTACATAATATTAACTCTCAAGAACAGTAAACATATAAAGCTCAACTGCTGCAGTAAAGTGCACCCATTTGGAATTCTTTTCTAAGTTGTTTACCTTCGTTGTATCACATCTTAGATCTTGATCTTCACTCACTTTCTCTCCTCACGAGGATGAAATTGAATTAGCAAAACACACCGCACGCGTACTAATTGAAGCAAATGAAAATACATAACGACCGCGGGACGTGACTGTTGTGCTTGATATGGAATTGCGTGACTGCGCAGGGAACTCCGAAAACTCATTACGTCAAGACGGATGTGTGCGATAGGTGAAAGTAGAAAAAATCAACTCGAAATTTCCTGCAGGCCACCTTGACACTATAATATATGCATCGAACTCTCTGTTCTCACTTTCTTCGCAGTAACCAACTCAAGATCAAAGAATTTCGTTGTGACAGAGTTGCTCATGTTAACTCATAAATATCACGGACATTTAGCTGAATTTACTACTGTTAATTAAAGTTAATCGCTTACGTTTAAAGCGTTTCGGTATTATATTATATCTTATCAACGGCACTATTTGTAAGATCGTCATCTTACATCATTTCGTTTGCATATACATTTTGGTCATGGCATTTTATTGTTTGCATCATTGCACAAAACACTGCTATCGTTAGTTCAAGGATCTGTTTGATGACACCGCTTACATTGCAGGAATCGTCCACATATGCTTGTCGGCTCAAGTTCCGCACGTCCGATGCGACTTCTTATCAGACATCACGAATTTCGCACCGTGGGAGCGCGAACCAACGACACACCGACCACGATGGATTAGGATACCGCAAATGAGGAATGTTGATAAGCGCGACTATCAAGGGACTTTGCAAGACTCCAATGATGAAGGCCGACACTTACGGCCTGAGACTATTTTTAAGATATCGGAGACCCTAGGTGCCTTGAATACAGTTGGGAGGTATTTGGTTAACATGACACGAGGTGGCAATGAAGATGGAAGACCAGCTGAACTCCCAGGAGCTATCTACACAATCAGTAAGAATGTCCTAGGGCGGAATGTTACTGATTCCATTGCTCCTTTGGTAAGAGAAGCCTTGCCACCTGGAGGTCCACCTGATGTGCGGACTACTACAACTGAAGCTAGTGCAGCTTCAAGGGTTTGTACCACACCAGATGGACATCAAGGGTAAGACATTTGACTACAATTGTTCTAAATAAATTCACATCGTTTGCTTGTAGGTATTGTGATGATCTGAGTGATTGTCCGCAATTACTATTGAACTTGAGTAACCTCCGGCAGTCATTGTGCTTCAAGAGTCTTTTTGTACCTGGTGTATGTTGTCCTCGTTCTAGCTTTTTGGAAACAAGTACCCCGTCTTATATACCACCTGCATTGACAGCAGGACCAGTACAGTATGTCCCTCCGGAAGATACAACCGTAGCTCCTGTGAAACCTACAGCTACATTACCTCCTGCACCAGTCGGGAATATAGTTGATACTCGAGGTACTCCATTCTAAGTGTTCAATGTTAACAGTACTTACTTCATTTGGGCATTTTAGATTGTGGCCAACCAGAATATGCCAAGTATCGCGTAGTTGGTGGCGAGGAATCTCTGCCTGGACGTTGGCCGTGGATGGCTGCCATCTTCCTGCATGGTTCTAAACGTACAGAATTTTGGTGTGGTGGTACCCTAATCTCCCCGAAGCATATCCTTACAGCTGCGCATTGTACCAGAGACTCTAGACAAAGACAGTAACGCTAAATCACTTACAAGCAACTACAAAGTCATAAATAACTCGCGTATTCTTGTAGGTTCTCTCCTCATCAATTTACAGTTCGTCTCGGCGATATCGATCTTAAACGTGACAACGAACCCTCTGCGCCAGTCACGTTCAAAGTGATGGAAATCCGTGCCCATAAGGAATTCAGCCGCATTGGCTTCTACAACGACATAGCAATCTTAGTTCTTGACCGTCCAGTTCGGAAGTCTAAATATGTGATACCCATTTGCCTGCCCGAGGGCAAAACAAAGAAAGAAACCTTTGCCGGTCATCGGACGACTGTAGTCGGCTGGGGCACCACTTACTACGGTTCGTAGCTATCTCGACCTTTAAGCAAATGTGCGATAATCAATTCTTAAACAGGTGGCAAAGAGAGCACTACGCAGCGTCAGGCAGAGCTACCAGTGTGGCGCAATGAGGACTGCAATCAAGCCTACTTTCAGCCCATTACGTCTAATTTCATATGCGCCGGATACTCGGAGGGCGGCACGGACGCCTGTCAGGTAACGCACAGAAATAAGTCTATTAAATGTCTGGAATAAATCAGCGCTGCACCGTGCATTTACACAATCATTATTCTAGGGGGATTCCGGAGGGCCGTTAATGATTAATTGGGACACAAGGTGGACGCAGGTTGGTGTTGTAAGCTTCGGAAACAAGTGTGGCGAACCCGGGTATCCCGGTGTCTATACACGAGTCACTGAGTACGTGGATTGGATTAAGAAGAACACTCAGCTTTGAAGAAATGAATCCAAAGTTGTCCATGGATCTTGTTCATTAATTGTATGGCAGATGCAGGATGTGTGTTGAAAATGTATCCCCGCTTTATTATCCACTCTGTGGCATCTATTTATTTATCTCTTAACATTTTAATTCAAATGGCACACCAGTCATTACACTCTTTTCACCGACGCATGCGCCTTCCCTTCGATGAATGAATATCGCGGCCATGCATGTTTTTGCCATCGATTAGATTAATTAAATTATTATTTAAGCTCAGATAATTGTATTTACATTAAATTGTGATAAACAACTCGCTATAATTTATTATCCGCGCTTTTTCATCCACTCGCCACCACTGTGCGGATGGGAATAAAAACGCGGATCGGATCGCAACGCGTGCATCCGTAATTTTTCCCGTTAATTAGTAATTACAATCGCGCCGCGATCAGCGTATTTGTTGTGCATTACATGGGTGAATTTGTGGCTTTCATTATATTCGCGCGAGTTGGCCGGAATTTGTAAATAAATGCTGGGAAAATCGAAACGAATCGACTGCAAATGCGTCTGATGTGGTCTGTTAATAGCATTTTAATTAATTGCTTTATGCGCATTGGATGGGGCATAAAGGTGCAGCGGCGTTTGTGCATGTTGAATGTGTGTTAATGGGAGGCGGGTGGAGTGGTGGCGCGTCGCCAGCTAAGCGTACTGCATCGTCGGTGCTCGAACAATGAGTTATTATTGCAACGATGGTGCAGCTTAGACAGGGTCCTTAACCACGATTCCATGGCGCATGCTTGCGTTAATAACTTAATAATATTGGGTGGTTATTTGCGTGGAGATCTGAAACTAATCACTTAGTTTCAGGGATGGTTTAATCAGTTGATATGTAGAAAATATTGAAGAATGTTTGGGAAAAGAAGAAAAATACTGTGGAATAACCCAAATGTTCTTTCCAACACTCTACAGTTTGTATCTTCTATCTCCTTTCAGGTGTCCTTAACACGCAATCTTTGAATATTGTTTGCAGCTGAACTACTAATCCCATTTTGGTACCCTTATATTAACATGAACTCATGTAGAAAGCTTGTGTATTATCACTCTTTGTCTGCATCACCTACTCCTGATCCTGGTACTTTAGCAACTTCCTCTATTGATTTGGATAATGCGCTGTCGTCGGTCATATGCGTGACGTATGTGCTGGCAGGAATCGGGAATGACGACGCGACCGTTTAAAGGCGCGTGGCGCGCCCGCCGCCGCCAGACGGGAATGGGAAGCGTGCACAAATTCGACAATTGAGGAGAATTGCCGGCGCAAGAGCACTGCCGCCGCCGCACGCTCGCTTCCCCACCGAATATTCGTATCGGCTCGCGCGCGCTCGGTAAGCTTTGCCGTCTCTCCCCAAAGTTGTCGACTGCGCGCCGCATGCAGCCAGCTCACATTCGGCTCGCTCTTCGAATAATGAAGCGACTAATTGTTTCGTGTGCGTGGTGCGCTTGAAATGCGACGCGCGCGGCGCATACTCACCCGCCGGACGAGTGTGTCACAACGCAATATAGATTACCGGACGTAATTGCCGCCGATTGCGCGCCGCACTCGCGAAGCGACCGCCGTCGATGCTAATTGCGCGCTCTTTACGGACTGATGTTGTCTCTACAGCGATGTCCACGGTGTCCGAGACCGAGACGTTCACCGCCGCCGACTCCAATCCGCTGCTGATTACCGCTGAACGCTTCGGGAACATTCAAAGTCCCGCCGCCGCGCACTGCGACTCGGAGGGCGCCCTTTTTTCCACCGGACGCACGTTGTCCTGGCACGAGCATGTGTATCGCAAGCTTAATACCAGACCTACGCCACACTACATTGAGAACATTCTGGGCTTGAGTGATAATAATTTAAGTGAACCGGAGGAGGTTAGTGAACACAACGGCAGGATGACTGTTGTCAGCGACTTTGGCGAAGACACTTTGAAAGTGGACTTAAATGAACCGCTTAACTTATCAATCAAGTGCAATAGTAGTAGAGTGCGGACGAAAACTGATAAAGGTAAGTTCAACATACAACTTATGCTAGATAAATGTTAAGGCGCACATGTTGCGCAGACCACTTCCTGTTTTGTCTTCGTATTTGCTATAATCAACCACAAAGAGACTATATTCGCACAACGCACACCAGTATTTGATATTCTCTTGTATTATTCTCCCAATGAAGAATCCTCGAGGAAAACAAGAAAAAGACCGCGAGAATCAATAGACACGAAAACATCATCAGTCGCGGTGGCGGCGACGGTTGCAACCGTGCTACCTGTAGATGTCGAGGACGCCGACGCCAAATCCAAGAAGAAAAAAGCGCGTACTACGTTCACCGGCAGGCAGATCTTCGAGCTGGAGAAACAATTCGAGATGAAGAAGTACCTGAGCAGCAGCGAGCGGTCCGAAATGGCCAAGCTATTGAACGTCACTGAAACGCAGGTAAATTTAATTAATTTTTCCGCATGCCTAGCGTTAATTAACAATGCCATGGTGACGACAAAAAACTCCGGCGTAATAACATAATTACTGCGGTGTTATGCGCATTGCATTAAATGAATTAATTGATTTTTCATGGAATCTAATTAATCTGTATGTTCCCACCACATTTGGTATGTTGGTGGACTTGTAGCAGGAATTCGTGGCGGTCGGGCAGTGCAGCGATGACGTTAACGAGCGCATTACACAAATTAACAAAAGCCTGCAACTTGAGCACAAAATTGGAGAGACTAGTGAGGAGTACTCTACGATTGTGAGCGCTTCATAAAAAATCGATGATAAAAAGAAGTAAGACATTATTGGCATCTCGATAAATGTGCTTAAGATCTCTCGTTGTTTGTTCCACGCGTCATCCACTTTACGCCTCTCTTTTTCCGAATCTCCACGCAGTCGTGAATAAATAGATTCATTCCGCGTCGCCGAAATCGATGCACGTCTCCATGTCTCCAAGCAGCAGGCGAGGCAATTAGTAAAAACATGAGTAACGCGCAGAGTGGAAAGCAGCAGTTGAATCCGCACCGCTGCGCAAAGTGGGCACAAAGACACAACCCCACTCGGGCCACACGAACCCCCTCGCTTGGATATCTTTAGAGGGATTTAAATGAGCGTAGCGGTGTGGGAGAGACAGCTGCTGCAGTAACTCATCTCACAATCACTCGCTGCTTTCCTCTGCAAACCTTGCATGCTCAGCATTACGCGCGCGCCCTCCTGCCGCTGTCACGGCTGCAGGAATGCTAAATGCCTATCATCATATTTAACGCCGTGTTTATCTATGCAGCGCGCCAGTTAAATATGATGTAGCTGGTGCGTACGGCTGAAAAAATATCGCCATTTGAAAATAACACTCGGCGTGTGCGCGCGCCACTTATTATTACAAGCAGAGCTTAATCGAGTGGATTCGTGTCCATTTGTCACCATCAAGTGGCATAATTATGTTGACAGATCGTTCATAAATTGACTATTTATAACGCAGTGCGCGAGCTGGTTCGCATTGCTGGCATAATCGCCAACATTAATTAGAGGCCGTTTGGCGGGGTTTGACTCGAATTGAGATGATGGTCAGAATATTCAGTATAATCAATTAGTATACCCAAGAGAGATAATAATTAGTAATTGAATTATGTTTGGAAGAAACAATGACTTGCAATAACGTGCTGTTCGTTCAGTGGTGAGGCGTCGACTGTCTTCCTTTTCCCAGATTTCGTTGCCATAACCCTTCGGTCTATCAACTGATCGGTGACTTTCGCTCATTCTCGTGTTATCATACTCTCCCCTTCCACATATATTCCTTTCCTAACGTACGTATCAATTGATATATCATAAAATAAACCCATCGCTAATTCAGCGAGGAAATAAAGCAGTTTTTAACCTAGCTGGCGGCTCATCATGAGGCAGCTCGTTTATTGCGGCTGTTAAAGATGACATGAAAAGTGCTCATGAGATATAGCCTCACAAACGATCCCAATTAAGAGACCCTTGCACACCGCCGCCTGAAACAAATGTGTGATCCATCCACGCGCGCTTTTTTACACATACGGTAGCAGCAGCGTTTCGTGTAGCTCGCTGCGATGTGTTATGTTTGTGTTATAATTAGGCATCTACAACGCATTAGCAATTAACTTTGATGCACTCCACTTCTGACAACTCGCACTCTCGAAATAGTTGGCCGGCGATGTTGTCTTTTGGCGGCGTTGGGAAACATGTGCTTTAAACTTTTCGAGCAAAAACCAACGCGAAGAGCTACTATATCCGAGGGCATACTAAACAAAGCCAATAACAATATTAATTTAAATATTCATAGTCTTCAATCATCTTTAAAATCTCTTTTTCATACATATTTCTCAAATATTTCTCCCCGTCGCTTGAGTTCCATAAATCAAAAACAGATTTTCAGCTTAATTGGTCGCCTCCCCGCGGTCGTCGTAATTGATATCATGCGTCTGCATTCAGAGCCTCCAAGCCTCACATAATAAAGTCAGCACACTTACACGGATTCACGGATGCTCGCACGTAAAATAAGCCGCGAGACTTATTTATAAATGAAACATGTGCCGACGCGCCGATCCACATGTAATGCATATCAAATGGTATTTTGACTTATCGTTAGATTTATGCCATCTTCGTCTAATTCGCAATTACGGCCTTCCTGCATTAAGTCGCGCAAGCATTCGACAAGCTTCTGAGTGTGCGCGCCAGGCACAGCGCCATTAAACCGGCAGCGACTAATTTGTCACACGAAAGAGCTTTCCATAAAACGCCTCTATGATGTATAATGCGCGCGTGGCGGTTTCTGCCGGCGGCGCTTTATTTGAATGCTGGTAGAATACTTGTTCAGTGCAAAGATGAGCAATGAATCTTTTACGGTAACACGGAAATAGTGCGAAATGTGCTAGTTGAAATAATAAATGTAATGGACTAGTTGGTCTATTGTTATTCGGGAATTAAGCTCAATTTGATGCCAAGACTTGGAGTGATTTTTAATTCACGCGCAAACATGTGGATGCGGTTTAAATAGAGTTCGTTTGCAATTTCATTCATTGTAAAGCGGTAGAAATTGCATATAACAACGTAATCATTGCGTATTTTAATTGTTTTTATTCGTTGTTATTCAATTGAAATCCGAGAGATTAAAATTACACTTTATTGTTCACATGCTGAGCGTTTTTGTGTGTACACCAAATTAACTATTGCATATTGACAAAAATACCTGGTATTAATTAACTATTCTTAATGCACTAATAAGCATTAAAATCAATCATTACTAAATAAAGAACCAAGCATCAAGTTAGAGTTGTTGACGAAATACCATGTGGCACAGTCTTAGGTCATTGTGAGTAGTTCTGGACTAATTTATGGCCTCGAACTTTTGTAATTTTCAACATATTTAAATGTTTTAAGCAGGAGAACAAAGTCTAATGTCTAATATCGTAATTCTCATTAAAATATTTCAATTATTCTAAGTGGACAATTGGAAACCAATTAAATCATGTCCAATTCCGTAATTTGCAACATATTAAAATGTTCTAAACGTGAAAAGAAAGAAAATATTCTATTTGCAATAAAATATAGATATTCACTCCGGCCATTGTTTGGATCACATAAAAATGAATCTAAACCACAGTGAGATAATTTTTCAGCAAAGACTTTAATTCTAACGTTTGAAAGTAGAAAAGTGTTGTTATTATAAACATAACTTAATTGTATGTTATTGTTAGCATAGGCTATAAAGTGCGGAAGGATTACGCTTCGACTTTACCCGTACAACTCTATAGTTATTTTAGTCAAAGCGCACATTTTATAGAGCTGTACTTAAGCACAGTTCGTTGCAAATGCAATTGCAAACATTCTGCAAAGTGCGAAACGCCAATTAATTAAGATTAAAACGCCGCCACACCAGTGCACATCTTACACACGCGCAAAATCGATAAACGATGTTTCACACATTCCCACCAGCTGAAAGTTGCAATGAATTTCATCGAAGTGTTCAACAGTTGCTCGCTGCCACATTTATAACCAATTGTACTCATTCCAAGGAAAACATGCAATGTACGAAAGAAATATCTAATTATATTACAGATTTACGCGCTGCTGCTGCTACAAAGCTACGAAACGGCAACAGCGAATGATGTAAACGACTTTTATCATTATAAATGAGTGCAGTAAACTGTGTAAGCACATCGTACAACTTATTTATTTTGCGTGTGGAAATCCGCTAAATCGAAAATGCAGATAAAATAATAAAATTGCAGGGAGTAATGTATGTAATAACTCTTGAGCTTTAAAGACAGTCTCGAAATGTTCAAAAGACATGATAAAATCATTAAAAGTAAGCATATCCTTCCTGCGTGCATAGCTTAAATCACGTAAATCAGCAGCAACTTGAACGCACGAAACATGCACGTGTTCAGAAGTTATTTGAGCATCCAACAAACCTGTCGTCTCGTTACCAGGAGCGATATGACGTTTTACCTGCTTGGATTATATAAAATTGATAAATCGCGCTGGCAAAATGGACGCGCGAATTTATTAATTTGTCGCTACAAACGCGCCGCAAAGCAGGCGTATTAACTTAACGACCTGAGTCGCGGAATAATCGCAATCGTAAAGCAGAATTAATGCGCGTGATGGAAATCATCACAATGTGCAGTTTGGTGTCTGACTAGGCGATGTTGGAGATATGGTGAGGAGATGCTGCGATGCTAAGCAATTTATTTACGAGTCTCACTTTTAGATCATGAGTTTAGTTAAGTTCGCGGTTGAGATGAAGTTGAAACATTTGGCGTCGGATTCCAACCGTATGCTTTTACGGAAGTACATGAGAAAGGCGCACTATCTGCATGCCTCGTTGATTTACGAACGTGATTCCTGTCATAATAACAATTTATAAATAAGTCAAGTATTAACAAAGAGGGGGGATTATGATGGATGTAATCATTATAGTTTAATGTCGGCTTCTATTGGGGATTTATTAGATATATTTGAGTTGTTCAAGTGTTTTTAGGGAAGTTGGTATATTTTTCCAGGGAATAATTTAAATGGGTAAAGACCAAAGTGATAAGATCGACTGCAAGCTACTACTACGATGAAATGGAGAGTTGTTTGCTTCTTTTTTGCTTCATACTTTAGCATTTTTCTAGACAGATCTAGTCAGGTGCAGTATATATTTTATTGAAATGCACCACCAGCAGGATTTACACTGCTTCAGTCAGACGGCTTACCGACTGTGCTACGGAGCGAGGCGAATAATTGTTCTAACAAGAAACAACATTTAATGCGGATATTGTTTAACCCTATTAAATAGTAAGTTAATTTGATTGATTTTTATTATTTTTGAATTAAGTACACTCCAATGGAAAGCTAATTTGTTGTTGTTCGAAGAACACTGAAAAATTGTTCTGGTCAAGTCCAAAATTGCTAGATAAAACAGCGCTACGTTTTTTCCTTTTGTCATATTATTAATTTTTAATATATTTTACTGAATTCAAGTGCGAAGGAAAAGTGAATATCAATTCTATGCGTCACTCCTTTTCATCATCACATCCCGTTTAATAAAAATAAGAGATAAAGATGTTAAACATTTTAAAGCACCTAATAAAATCCCAAATTAACCTCTCAGCAACACACACTAAAATTAGTACATCTTAGAGTGGATCATCGAAGGCAGTCGTGATATTCCTCCAAGATTAAACCTCTTTGGAGCTTGCGACGTGGCGGCAAGAGTGTTTGAGTAGATCGTGTCAAACGTAATTAGGCATTTCCGGTCGGATCGAGCAAACTGCGGCGTTAAACGTTTGAAACTCCCCATGTACCCGCATTGGCATACCGTTATGTTTGGTTAACACGACGAGATCACCTCCAGCTGCTATTGCATCAGCAGCTTTTCCACGTTGCATCCAGCGAGTCCGCCGACAGAGTCCACCCGTCGGACGGTGTCATCCTTCATACTTTCGCCGCGACGTTTAACATATCCCAACATTAGCGCGCACAGCGTGCCAACAAGCCCAACGCATTTAGTAATTAATCTCGGGACGCGCACTAAAACTTTGTCCCATAATTTACCCAACAACAACACGCCCAAAGTAAAAAACCACTGTGGTGGTTTTAATTTAGTCGTCTGTACTTTATATCAACTAATAAAAGCAACAAAGTGTAACAAAGTACAAAGCCGAGCAGAAGTTTGTGATCTCGCCATGGCAAACAATTAGTGGAAGCGACGGAGCGCAGAGTCTTCCTGAAACTTGGGTCACGACGCATAAGTGAACCATTAACGAAATTAGCTCGGGTATTAGTAATAGCTTAACGCAGTAGCTATTATGTATTTGGGGCGTTTACCGACTGCTAGCACTGCAGGAGAGCATTAGGGAGGTTTTATTTTAATACCGACATTTTCGGACTGAGATCAAAATGCTTTTGTTCCATTGCAGGCCTGCAGATGCGGGAATTTTATCTGAGGGGATGGGCCAAAAAGTTTGTAATTATTAATTTCGTTACTTAATTTATATCTCTCTGGTCATGAGTGGATATTCTGAAATACCGTACATTTTATAGAGATTTGTATGTCCGGCTTTTGGTTAATTGTTAATATTTTTAAATGGTTTAAACGCGAAGAGAAAGCGAAACTTCAATTAAAAGTACAACACTTATAATATTCTGGTTGGGAAAAGCATAAAATGCCGAAAGCTTTGGACAAAGTTGGAGATCCTTTCTAAAGATCTACCAAGAAACTGTGTTCCCCTAACAATCCAGCGCGGGTAATTACCTTAATTACCAATATCTTTGCTTGTTTTAAACAACAAAAGAAAGTCAAGTTTTTATTATAGCAAGAACAATTTAAATATTTCTATAAGAAATAGCATTAATACCGATAATGATGATTTGTTTTGAAGTTGATTTGCACTCACATACATCTTAAACATGTTGGGACCAAAATCAATGAAAACGGATACAAATTGAATTACAGCTTGTGATATCTTTATGATAGTTTCATCTTCACCATTGCGTTAAATAAATAACTGTCTGCCCGGGCATGAAGGCTTTATACGTTTCATGTTTTTCCACACTGCTAGCATTTGAGCCGTCGCGAAGGAGTGCGAGGCATAAACGCCAAGAACGAATCTCCCTTCGGTACTTAGCGCTTCAACCTCTGGAGCAGCGGAAGGCACAATTTACACGCACACAACAACTGCGTGAACAATGAATTCAACACACACTTTTATTACACACTAAAAATAAATACATGTGCCTACATTGAATACCAAGTGCTGCCTATTTTACTTCCATCTCTCCATCTCATCATTTAGCGTGCCTTCTCTGGCTTTGTGAAACAAAAATACCAGCACAAAAAGTAGACAGGTTTGCATTATTATTTCGGTTTTGCAATCCGGCTGATATCGACAGCAAATCAAATGCCAATCTCTCGCTGACAGCCGCTTCCCGATCTCCACTGCGCGCGGCTGGATCAATACTCATTGTGCAATCTCACTTAAAACGTCGGTTAATAGCCTGGATGCCAGACATGCAATCCTCGTGCGGACATTATCCCTAATCGTGAGCGCGCTGCGAAAAAATGATTTATTTAAACTAACAAGCGTTCATTCCAACCATTGCTCCAGTTTAAACTTTCGACCTCCCATTACGGGCTCCGATTTCGCTTGGAACATGGTTTATGCTGCGCGAAATGATGTAATAAATTTTAGAACGCGTGCATTTTTTATGTCATTACCGGATACTTGTTAAGTAATTTGTTAATTGCAGCAAAAAATTTTACTATGTAATAATTTCGTTCTTAAAGCGAATTACGGTTGACGTTTTTAACTTTTTGCGAATTTCAAAACACATTGGTTTTATTCTGGCCGTAATTTTGTGAATTTTCAACACATTTATTATGCATTGAAATACATTTTAAATGTTTCTAATGAAAATAGTACACATTGGTGAAAAGTGAATGTTAAAATGATAAAACAATGATGAACATTTTCACTTTTCTGACTGTTCTTGGTTTTTCTTCCATAACTTTGTTAATTACTAATATGTTTGAATGTTTTCAACGCATGAATCTAGCTTATTTATTATACTTTGATGGTCACTAACAATATTGTCAACAGGAGACTTGTAAATCAGTTGAAACAAAATATTAGATGGTCGCTACAATTTGTCTCTTAACGTTCTTATGTAGTAGCATATTCTTCAAACTCCTTAGAAAATTAATCAATCAAATCATTCTGGGAATAATGTAAATCAGTAATATCGAGGATCAATCAGTTAATTTCAATGAAGTTACCGAACTATTGTGAATACGAGTCGGTCAAATTGGATACCAATCCAGTATACACGTTTACATTCATAGACAAACATTAGCTTGAAATAGTTCGGTGGTAATCACGATAATGAAGCCCGATAATTTCAATTACACCCGACGCGACGTATTTACACGCTGAGCAATTGCATTCCGGCGCAACTTGCGTATTGCGTCATCATCACCACTGCAGCGCATATCGAATTGCATTGCATCCAACATTAACAAGCAGCCAACATAATCTTTCGTCTAATAATGCGAAAGGGCACCGCAGATCGCAACGGCGACCTCACCGCAGGAAATCCATATCAAGTGGCGGGCACCACTGACATGTATACCGATTGAATAACATTTCGCGCTGTCCTGACGTCGGCAGAAAGGACTTCAATTGGTATTGGGTAACATATTATGCAGTACAATTAGAAATTTGCTGTTTATGGTGTCAAGTCACTTTTTTATGTAATCGTATTTTGTTTAGTAAAGCGTTTAAGTGCAAGAGTTTTCAAAGTGGATCATATAGAACTTGGCTCAATAAAAATGATTCTTTCTAGCTCTAGAATTCCTAAATGGAACATTTGCAACAAACTTGACTCTTCAACTAACTATGAAATAAGGGAATACATATTTTATAATCAGTTTAATGCAATAAATTTCAGTAAAATAGATGGAAAACAACAAAAAATTCAACGCTAGAGTGAATTTTTGGCGCATGTTTTTTAAATTATCTAATTGCATGAGAAGTAATTATGTAAGACACGTGAATAGAGAAACTGTTTTGCTACAAAATAAGATAATGTTCATGTCACTCTAATAGTTATCCCGGAGCGTCAAAATCAAAAAAAAAAAAAAAAATTATTGCTACAACGCAATATTTCCATTGCTTTCATACCAACATGTTCAAAATTGAACAATTTCAGAATTAGTTATCTATGATTTATAATTAACTTGTCAGTATTTAAATAGCATGCTTTCGGTGGGATTTTTTTAGTCTATTTAACGATGTATTCTCCTAGCTTTATTGGTTTTCCTACTGAGGTCCATTTTCCATGCCTTGTTAGATGAATTTTCAAAAATTGCTGTACTAGTCATTTAATTTTGAAACTTTTCTTATCAATTCAGGGAATATTAATAAAAATACGATGATTGAGCAAATTTCGGGTGATTGGCTCGTTAGTTTTTCAACTAGCAACAATTTTCCAAAACGCATATATTATCTCAATATCTTTGAATTTATTTAAGCGCAATTAAATTAAGTCTCATACGTTGTATTTATTCTAATACTATTAGGTTTTTTTAATTTTCTAAGTAATTAAAATCTAAACATCTGACGATTCTGACGATTTAAAACACTTTCAAGCACCTTACTATCAATCTATTCACACTTAAATTATTTGACGATCCTATTAACAACAAATAACATCCCCTCGCACAAAGTGCCCTCAAATAAGATTTCCGTAGGCGTCGAGGTCGACTTGAAAGGGTTAATCGTTTACCTATAAAGTCAGTTATGAGGCGCCATTAATTCGTCGGGCACGCCAAGCCCAAAGAAACAGCGTTAATGCATAGTTTATGGCCATTAAATATGCATCGATAATTGATAATGCTGTAAACCCATCAGGCGTAATTACGTGCCGTGCTCTGAGCATAATTTCCCATCTTGTCGAACGTTTCAATATATGCATGATGAGTGGCCGCCGCGGCGGCTTCCAACTGTTAGATAGAGGCAGTCGAGAATTATTGATTGATTGATTGATTGTACGATGCCACCCTTGCCCACCCCCTCCCCCCCAACGCGCAACCGTCGGTATCGAAGGTAGACGTGTCGCGTTCATTATTATTGCTTTGCTGCCCATTTGAGGGGGTTTGTTCAATCGTTATTGATTAAGATATTGTCACAGACTAGTGCACTGTACAGAGCGGTGTATTGCATTCGGAGAATAACAATTATGCGCTTATTTTATTGGGATAAAGGAGGGAAATGTAATAATAATTTAAGCGCTAACATTTCATTGAAATCCTAGTAAAATTACGCTCACAGAACTTTGTTAGATGAATCTCCGTTCCCTTTCTAAGTGGATTTTATTTGCTGCCGTAAAAATGTTTCACTGGATTTTCATCGAGCAGTAGGGGGGAAATATTGAGCTTGCTATAAAAAGTTTGCTGCTATTGCCAGGATGGCGAGATATAAGGATGCATCGTCATCATTGAGGTGATTCCTTCACTGCTTTATTCTGGAAAGATTATCCGGGAAACATTCACATCAACGTGTACTTCTTCAGCTTCGAAATGAATGCAAAAAATATTGAGAAAGGAACTTTTCGGAAAATTGAATGTACTTAGATAAGTTAAATTTGACTTAAGTTAGAAGTAATTAAGTACGCCAGGATGATAAACTTTCGCTTCAGTCTAAGCAACAAAATTATTATTATTTTTCAAAACGCGCTTTTCAATATTCTAGGGATTGTTGAACATTGAGAACAATTATAAAGCTATTTAAATTAATACGAGTATAATTAGGAAATACAGATTAAAAGAAACACTCTTTATTAGTCTTCCAGCTATTGACATTTTTTCATTGTTTTTTTCTGAATATCATAAAGACATTATTATTAATGAATAGGATTTTTAGGTCATTAAGGGATGCATTAGATGAAGGTCTAATTTGATTATCTATTCTATAATATATATCTTAAGATTATTCTAATCATATCAAAAGACATCTGCTATTTTCTGATATGAAGGTTGTGAGTTAGATTTAGTTTCGTTGCAAGTATATAGATGCAATTGAGTTAAATTACAACGTGTCAATGAATAAACATCAATCAGTGTAATTAGGGCCTGAACTTGGCGACAATGTACCGCAGCCGTGTATGCAGATAACGATAATGATTTGTATAGAGGCGTCGAACCGCCGCCAAGTGCGCGCAACAAAGAGACGGCGTATAATTTATTGAGCGATAAATCGTGCACTCTGGCGGGCGCGCGAGTAACTCCCGATGACACAATACACTCTCGCCGCCTCCAACAGACCACTTAGCTGAATATTGCTCATCATTTATATAGAGCGGAAATATGCTGTGTGCCGCCGGCGAGTCTCCCACCGCTTTTAAATTTACACCGACAATTAAACACGCTGTGACTACATTTAATTAACTAATCAATTAAATTGACCACTCCTGAAGACAGTACCATAGTAAAACGTATGTTTTTCTACTGAAAACATTTGTTGTTTTTGACGAGGATAAATCAACGTTTTGCTGCCTCCTCTCAGCTTGGTTGGCGTTCGAATTCGTGTAATTCCATGTAATGGCAGTCGAAGTAATCTGATGTGATTTAGAGCGACGTGAATGAACATTGGATGGAGCGGATCGCTAATCGGAACTCAAACGGCCATTTCCAGTTGAAACGCTAATCGATGTTTGCGCTAATACATCGACGAGCATCGCCCGTTATCCTGGTCGACATCCCTCAAAATATACAACGTCGCGTGCATGTGCGATGTGCGCTCACCCTTCACGAATTTGCCGCCGTGCCATTCTAGCTGTTCGTGCCATTCTGGCCCCACTTTGCCGCCCCCGCGCTAATCTCGTGCGCGGGCTTTGCTCAAGCGTACCAAGCAACGCACCACGGCGCGACGACACTCAATTCAATTGCTGCTCTCCGTGCGACGTTATTTGAATGTTCCTGCTGCTATGTGCTATCTAACGATATTTGATGCATTGATTTGGATGGTACACTAATTAATTGAGAAGTGACTTGGCAAGAAAAACTTCAAGATCTTTTTTATTGTGCGTTCCAAGAATATAATCTCAACTGTAATCAAAGGTTCACTTATTATCTGTGTATCTGTGTAATATGAAAATTTGGTTTACTTCGAAGTATATTAAACGCCTGAAATTTAAATAAATCTGAACAGATTCACTGGTGGTAGTTCTAGACTTAACAAATACAATTTATTTGTTCTGATAGGAAAGTAAATGCAGTATATAAATAAACTTTTTGGTATTGTTTACAATATATAAATATATTTTATTGTTCGATAGTTATTCAATTTTAATTCTCTACTTTTATTTAAATTCGTTGAAATCTAAGCCGAGATTATTAACATTCGCAAGTATTCTTAAGAAACTTCTTATTTCAGTTTGTTTTTACATTCTGTAAATCCAGCTTTGTCTAGAAGCACTTATTAATTTGCTGTCGATCGATGAAATGGTGACGCAATTAAAACGAATGCCGCCACTGCAATAAACCCACCCCATCACCACATATACACACTCAAATTGCTTTACTAGTTTTATCATCCAGGAAAAATAATCCAGCCAGAATAATTCCACGATAATAAATTGCACTTAACACATCCATTAGTTTAAAGCAACTGAAATGCAACCTGCATTACCTAAACTATCCTGATCTCTGTTAAAACCATACCGAACCGATATATCTATTAATCGCAGTGCGCGTAGCAATTAACGACATTTCTTCGTAGCGTCAGCTAAAACGATGCCATTAACTAAACTCAATTAATTTAAGCGTGTGGGATAGAAATTTTATTAACATAATACGTTTAAACGCCGCTGCCAACTGCGATCGCTTCATTCACGGCATAATTACTGTGCCAACTAATTATGCACTGCACAACGTGGGCTTCGCCACGCACATTGATCTAATTTCATGCCGCCACCGCCCACCTCCGCGAATCGTTAATGCTAATGATTGCGACATTCGACATTGCAAACATGTACTGCTGCGCGCTGCACTGTGCTTAATAATCAATTAATTAATATTATAATTATTATGCGCATGGTGGTGAGATGTGGGGCTGTTGATGATAATAGGCCAGCCATTAATAAGTCGTCAGCGATGGATGTTGAAACATTTTGGAGATTCCTCTCTACGCATCAATTGGAAATAGCGTGCTGAACGTCAATTTTCGTTTTGGAGGAAAAATTGTTTCCTCATCGCCACAGGTGGACCCGTTGCAAATGTATTTTTTCCGACTCTTGCTGTTTCGCCAGTTTTTTTTTTGCTGACCGTGATTTTGAGAGAATTTCAACCGCTTGGTAAATTATTTGCAATGGTTGGGAATTTTTATTGATTCACACGCTTCTGCACAAGTTTGCACCCGTTAACAATTCGCGAATTTCATGATTTCCGACTACTACCCTGGTGATTTTTTGCAGCGACTTCCGCATCAAATTATATGATGAAGTAATAACGTAAAAAGGTTTCCATGCCGAGCGCGCATTAGCATTGAAGTAATAAATCAAATAAAGCGGTTTGGAAATTGTAAAAATGTTATTCTAAAATGAGCGATTTCCGGAAAAGCGCTGCGTATTATGCAAACATTTGCCCGTAATAATAATGGAGTTTTGACATAATAAAAGGGAGATTCCGATGCGGCAGAGTGTAAATTAATGAGAATGTTTTAGAGGTAATCTAAAGAGGAGCCCTGTTTATGGACGAGGATGGCTGCCGTCGAGCGCGCTCAAACCGCTTAGTTCGGTTTCCACGTCGCTCTCCACCGCCGCCTCGTTCATCATATCTGCCCCGCTTTGCCATGCCCAATTCCCATTATGCCGCCACGTTGTGTCGTACGGCTGGGTGCTTGCCCGCTCGTAGCTATTCTATTCCGCTCGGTTCAACTGCCGCCGCTCGCTTCCCATTCCGCCGCGCCAACAGCTTCCCTATGCGGATATACCGCTCAATTACGAACGTGTTTATCGAGCTCTTTCTCTTGCACCCACTTGTTCTACTCGAATTACTCACGATTCCAGAATACTTGCGTGGAGGGTACAGTCATCATCATGACCCGTATTTTCGACGCTAACATCGACGTCTAATGACTGTCATTTAAATCTGATAACTTAACATCTTACAGTGCAGCCATTTACACAATTAACAAATAAACATAAAAATCAAATCAGAAACATCATATTCACGAAATATTTCTTTGAATAAAGAATATCTTGCACTGTTTATACTTAATTGTATCCTAAAGAGATATTATAATATTATTTGTTTGAGTTTGAACTAACAATTACCAAGGAGCCAAACATTTAAGCAATAATTTTAATACTAATTTGCATTTGCATGCTTGCATGTTTCTGAAAGATGAAATTGAAAATCTCTGATAGTTACTGAGTTAACTAACATTAAAAGTGTCTTAACACTGATCAGAGCAATCTTTTAATGGTTTCAGTTGACGGGATACTATACAAACATGCATTAACTTGGATTAAGTTAAAAAAAATTAGATAATTTTGGAACTACAAAAAATATATCAGTTCGGTTAAGAACATTCAGATTTGGGGTTTAATGTCTAAGGTCACATGTCGCAATATATAAACAATAAATATGTTACATTTTAAGTCAAACTTTGTAGCTGTTCAAATTTTATTAAGTTAAAAATGCTTTCAATCAATACCTTATGACTGAATTCACAACCCTAGGAGAAGGCTAACTGCATTTGATAATTCCGTAATAAACAAGAAATATTTATTTAAACCTTAACTTCTGGTCATTAATAATGAAAAACAATTTCGTCAATATCAATCAATTTCTCATTTACATCCTCTCTGTTCTCCATTTTCTATGATTAATTTATACACAGCTAAATGTGATTCATTCCCTGCATTGCGATTCACCCTCCTAAAACCAAAGCTTGCTGAAAGCTGGGAATTATGAGTCAACTGTGCCTCAGGCATCAGTCAATGATACAAGCCCGCGTTGTTTTTTTCTCAGGCCGCCGCATTTCAGCATCACATGCCAATGTCCGATGTCATGCATTCATTCCTGGACGACGAAATAATTTAATTAAGAATAACACAATACTGTGCAGTGGGCATTGATTGAACGCCAGTGGGCGCTGCGAGCCGGCGGGAATTTGATAAAATTATTGAGGGATTGCAATGATAATATGCATGCGAAATGTGTGTCGCCGGAATGCAATTGACGCGTGCTGCGGATGCCTCCGCTATGCTATTGATTACTTTAATAGTCCCTGACAATTATTTATTCGAAGCGCAGCGGTGAAATTCATAATCCAAACGGCAATTGATTGTTTCGTTAAATGCGATGAAAGGGTTCGCTTTACGGCTCGTAATGCGGATGTCGCATGCAATTCGCAATATAGTAAATGATCCAACAGTGGTGTATTAAAAAGGTCAGTTTTTATTAGACTGCATTTAAGTTTGTCTACTTTCGGGGATAAATTAATTGATGTTAAATGTGTTAGAATCCTATTCTGTTAATATCTGAGACAAATTATATTCAGTACTGCCCTGATCTAACTCAAAGCACATTGAATAATGACAGAGGGGAAACACTTTAGTGTGCATGACATAGCATGCAACTGAGCAAACAGTGCAGTAATGTGGGTTGCAGCAACATTGTCAACGTGCGCATTCTCCATCGATAAACAATGCGCCAATGCACCGCTGCAGGCTGGCATCGAATTCCCGAAACAGCCACTTTATGATTTGCTAATTATCACACAAAGTAATTAATATTCGCCCTGTACATGCGCAGAAGGCATTCATCCGTCACGACCACCGCTATCCCAGGGCCATTTGTTCAGGACGCCATTGGTGTGTTTTGCTTGATTGCAGTTCTGTAACACACGTCGTGTATAATTAAATCATAACCACCACACAGTACATTGGTGACTCCTTGTTAGTGATTGTTTGATGAGTATCCTTCTACGTCCTACACCATCCTAAATTCCATCTCAGTGTATAATACAACACTCTGCTTTATTGCTATCGTGCTAATCTGGCAATTACGCGTATGCACTCATTGGGAAGCTTTTAAAGTCGCGTCCGCAATCAATTCGACGCACTTATTAAATATTTATTGATATACGCGCAGTTAATTATCGCCGGTTGGGAGCGGTGTTTTCGGGCCATGGTACGATACGCCGCCTCGCGCGCCGCCACGCGAGGCTATAATAAAAAGGCAATAAATGCGGGAATTGGTCGTGCGCACGTGCGCGTTTTCGGCTAGCGGTGGAAAATGTAGAAATTTGGGAATGAGAATTGCGCGCGACTGCTGCATCGTGTTGAACCATTTGCCGTGATTAAATAACGGAATTAACTTGCAATAAATCGTTTTTAATTTAATATTAAATAAACTGCGTGGCTAATCAAACAAAAATTTCATTATGCATGCACGCGGTGTGGCCGGAGTGCTTGCATAAAAATTGGGTAATTCAATTGATAGCAATATTTTTTGATTCAATCGGTTTTTAAGGAAATTGTGTTTTGATATTAATATTTGGGTATTATTGAAATATATGTGAATACACTGAAGCTAACCTAAAACAACTACAACTGAAGTTCATTCTCTATAACTTTGCAGCGATGGTTTTTTGAAGTCAAAGAAAATATTGTCTTTTCTTGAAAATTTTCTAATTGTATAGGTTTCCAATTTAGTTTATTTGTTTCTTAATGTTTCCCATCAAATTCAATCTCTGTAGCTCTTTTCTTAGTCTATTAATATGCTTGAATGTAAATATGTCAATTTAAAAGCTTTCCACTAACTAGTTAATATGCGCATCACTTATATCATCCACCCATTTATTGATCATCACTCTCGCTCATGTTCCAGGTGAAGATCTGGTTCCAAAACCGTCGCACAAAGTGGAAAAAGATCGACAACCTCACCAACATCGACCCGGACGCAAAAAGCTCCACACCACCTAAGGAGGGCTCAAAGTCGGGTGACGAATCGTCGACGAAATCCACCAAGACCACCTACGCCAAGCAGCAGCCGCAATCGTCACATCATCTCCAGCACAGTTCGCAAAGTTCCAACTCGAGCCTGGAAAGCGATTCCAAGTGCTCTACGGACGTGTCGCTCGGCGGGAAAACTTTCGCCAACGTCATCCAGCAGAACAAACGCCCGCCGACGAACAATCAAGATCAAACCCATTTTCAGGATCAATTAGACTCGACTAATGACGTTCTCTTAAACTTATCGTTCACGGCCAAAGATAAATCTTAAGTAACTGCGCATTTTTATTCTTTACTACTTAACGAAGAGGTTTTACTTGCTGAAGCGAGTTGTGCGTTTTACATGATTATATTACAGAGACGCAGTTGTCATGAATCTGAGAGGGTTTTGCAACTCGTGCGTCTCTAAACAGTTGCTTTCTATTGCCGCGTTGATTACTAGCTGCGGAATAGGGCGGGTGGGGATGGGTTGGATCTGATACGAAATGAGTAGCAGCCACTTGCTAATTGCGCGCGAATCTTCCCTCGTTCGTGTTCACGAGCGTGGGATAATGTAAAATGTAGTGGACATCAGCTCGAGTCAAGCGGCGGGAGAGAGATACGATCAGGATAGCTTAGGGAGGAGGCTAACGCAATAATGAGCGCTTTGATGAGCGTGCGGCGGTAGAATGATTATCGATTTTACATGTCGCTCAATCATTCAATAGAAATTTGCGCACGTTATTGAAAACAGGTTAAAATTGGAACAGCATCAAGCGTATCGCGCATTCACAATCTACGGATAGCGGATAGATTGTCAGTTGATATTGACTTGGATAGAAAAGTAAATGTACATTCATTTTCATTAACTCATGGCTCATATACAAAGCTCTTCTTCAATGAACAAATCATGCAAAACGCCTAAACTCGCCATTCATTTACTAATTAATTGCAATGTAATTGTGCTGTGTACATGGCAGTTGAATTTGTGTCTAATGTTCATTATTAGTTGTCTAGAGAATGTATGGTGCGCATGCAGATGAGTTAATTAAACCAGTTAAACCAAATGGAAACAGTTTAAAAGACGCCTTTTCGACATGTGAGTAATAATGATTACATGAATGTATGCGTCGTGTTGTTAATGAAAATATTGCTAACGCCGCAATTGCAGTAATTATCTATTTGTGAAGCAGTGCGGAATGCAGGAATTGCAATAACTGAGTGGAATCAAACAGTATACGAACTGAAACAATATTTTCATTGCCACTTCGATATTTATACGGTATAGATACAGGGTGTTAAAGCGAGAACAATTAATGTTTAATGTGAATTAAAGTGATTGATACCTGGTTTCTCTTCAATTAGTCGGTATAAAGTGCCATATTGTGTTATTATAATTTCATGTTTTAAAAACGGACTTTTATACAATTAGATCGCTAAAATTATGCCAGTAAATTGTAAATAACTTTGTTTATTTAACTTGGGACAAATTTAGACTGAATTATAAATATATAAGATTTGGAGAATATCTAGAAACATATTTAAGTTACTATAAATGATAGTAATTCTCTGAGAACCTGTTAAAAATACATAAATCCTATGCCGCCTGTTTTCATCCCGGGACAATGTGTATCGCAAAGTTTAATCGATGAACATGTAAATACTGAATGTATGCAAATTCTAAGTCAGGAATGTAATGGGGCAAATACGAAATCGCGAAATTTTATAAATCAGCGTGCAGAAATTGGAATTATCAGATTATATAAATTGAACAGTATTCTAACTGCACAGTAAAAGAATATTTTAAATACAAAAGCATTCATTGTAAGTACAATTTCGTAAAATGCACAAAAGTCTTTACAACAGAATCTTAATAGATATATAAACAATTAAAGTATTGGTAATTAATTACATGTTTTTCAACATCACATTGATTGGTTTTCCTTGTTTTATTTCTTTTTTCGAGCAAAGCTCCTATTATATTTTTGGTTATCAGAATTTTGTATTAATTAATGTAATCTATGCGATACAATAAACAGGTGACTCTGTTTTATTACTTGTTAGTTGCTTCCAGCTACTTTTACAACTTAATTAACGAACTAAGTCAATTATAATGAGAGAAAATATGGTGATTTTTAGGGAGCGTTTTCGCTGCATGCTTGCCATCTCATAGAGATTTATATAAGCTGCTCTCTCGGAATCGTAGTTTTTTACCAGACATGCAGATGGCGTCAAGCTTTAAAAATGTGTCATGCCATTAATTGTTATTAACAAATTAAAAAAAAATTAAACAATATAAATTTCTTATATTTAAAATATGTAATTCTATTCTTGGCTTAGATTATAGTGGTCAGTATTCTACGTTACAAACAAAAACTAAAAATTTTATATTGTTTAAAATTAAAGCAATTATTTAAAATAGAAAAATTTAATAATATTTATTTAATAAATTATTTTGTATTTTAAAATATTTCAAACACATTTATTTTTTAAATTTAATATCAAAAATTAGAAATTTAGGGAGAATTAGAGATGTAGCGCCATCTAAGGTTGAAGGATAACTAGATAACTAGAAACTGAGCTTTATGCAATAGGAACAGTTTCTGTAGCATATTGACAGATGAGCTTTGGGTGTTACTTGTTTTGCTTTCAGATGTCACATTGATTCTAAATTTAAATTTTCTAAAATCATAAAATGTACTAGTCAACTTAAACTTTGTAAACTCCAAGCACGCAGCCAAATTGATAGTTGTAAACCAGTTTTATCTTAAAACTGTCCATATTCCTAACTATAAGCAACCAATAAAAGTGTACTACCATCTCGAATGAAGACCAAACCACAAAATAGATATAATGTTTGTCCTAGACTTGAGTCTAGCTCGCAACATTCAATAGCCCATTGCACGATTCGTACATTTACGACAGAAGTATTAAATAAATTTGTGTTCGCGAGCGAAAAACACATCAATAATCAAAATATCTCTCCATACGCAGCTATATGAATAAATTCAATGAGCGCGATGCAAATTCAGCGTGCGCTATTTTGCATCTACGCTGACATCAACGTGCAGGCCGGTGATATCGTTTCATCTCGTCGCGACTAGCCGGAATGGGCTTGGGAAAATTGATTCGCCAATAATTAAAATGTGAAGCCTGAGGCGGCAACCGCAGTGCGCTCGTAAAAAGTGCACCGCGTCACAAAATGCGAAATGTGCAATTTGGTCGCACGCACAGCCTGAAAAACTCACTGAGCGCAATAATAGTTGTTGCCGCCCATTCGCATCACCAGAGCGTGATTTATTCATTTTCATTGCGTATAATTTAAAGTATTAAATATTGATTTGTAAATCAAGCGCAATCAAAGCGAGTGTGTGCAAGCGTGCGAAATTGAAAAATTAATTTAAAAAGCTCCACACGCGCCGCCGCCGCCGAAATATCTATCTATAAACGAAATGCTTCTGATGCAAGCCAGATGCGCTTCTGATAGGTGATACTCAACAGTATTTCATTTATTCATTTATTCCTATCAATCATGATACTTTTATTGTTCCATAAAATATATACGACACACTTTAAACGGTAATAAAATTAATATTCAAAATCCCGTGTAATAACAATAAAGTGACGGAGTTAAAAATTTTAGGGGCGTTTTATATCACCTCGCTGTAAATCAATGCGTATTTTGTTATATTTTCACGTTGATGCTTCGACTCTTGATGTTCAATGTCTGACCATCGCATCCATCAAGAGAGGTGGGAAATTAAACAGTTACAAAGTTATAACTCTCAACATTACATCGACACTTAACTTTAATTTCAAACCTGCTTTATGGAGAAATAAATGTCCTCAAGTCCAGTTCTAATTGATTGACAATTAATTTTTATCTCGCCAGATAAGGAGGTGATATGTTGGGTGATTGATGGATTAAGATGATTACCATATGTCTCGATACCTGACTGGCTGACTGGTTTGTGTTGTGGTGGCTTTAGATGCATAAATCTGGTGGTGATTGACATTGAGGAAGTAATCCTTTTGTGGCTCTGACTTGCAACCGCCAAACTGGTAACAGGCTGTGATTGCAAAATGATTATAATATGTATAATGTACACTCTTTAGGTGGCTTAGCTGTTTAGCTTGCTTGACATGTGTGGCACATCTCAGAGCTAATGTGAGCAGATGGTTGATTGACAAGGTTTTCCGGTGACATACTGGTAGTTGGATCAACAGACTGAATATTTAATATTGTAATATTATAATGATCATTTAAGCAACCACACAAATATTATATATAGTGATTTTTTAGAGGTTAGAAACAATTTATAAATATTTTTTTTCAAGAAGAACCGGAAAGTTTATAAATATTATTAATTCCTTTAATGTTTAGTGCAATTAGAGAGAAATTAAAATGTTATTAACTCTTAGACTTATTACTCTTAAGACTCTTAAGACTTATTTTACTCTAGCAATGTTTTTAATGACAGCATTCTATTATTTCTCTTATCAAACTAATATACTAGAAAAAAACAATAATTATCTTTCTTTACATTTATTTTTACAATTGCTCATGTATAAACAAAGTTAGTAGGAAACTTTTCATTAATTTAATTTGTTAAATTTATTATTAATAATAACGGATGTTCCTATTTATAGCGACAGCAAGAAATCTAAGACCTGACTTTAAGCATTTAACTTCGTATTTTCTTATATTTTGTATTAAGAAGAGACAAAAATAAACAGCAGATCTACATGCATAAAAAAGTTCATTAAAACAGATATCTATCTTTAGTTTGTAATAAGAATAGGATTTTAAGGTGATTTTAAAATCTGTTACTCGTACTTGTCTATCATACATACTTTCTAAGAAAATGAGAAATTAAATGGTATAAACTTCAACTTTTATTTCAAATTTGGACTACAATTTAAGCATAGATTAGAAGGTCAACAATGATGTTATTAATAGCGTGTAATATAATTCTATTATATATTTCAGCAGGAGAATCTTAATATGTATAGTTTCAAATTCACATTTCCTGATTTTTAAGTGAAAATACATAAACTGGCAGATATAGTCTCAAATATCTTTGACAATGACATTCTGCAATTAACTTGAACTCTAACCATCAAGTTCAATTAGACGTTGACACTGTCGTCGGACCCCATCATCTTCTAATTCCCCTGCAATATCTTTCTGATATTTTATTGTATCATGTTAAACATTCTGTTCTTTTAGTACTATAGAAATGCATAAATAAATATCTGTTTTAAACTATGTAGAGAAGCTTAAACCCGTTAATATTATGCTTTTTTTAAATTTTAAATATGTCACCATAGAGTATTTAATCATTATTGAGTATTGAAGACAATTTTATCACCACTATACTGATTACTCTCAAATTGATATTTATCTTCCAAGAAATAACTTTTAACTGCAACAATACTTTTCTTTGACCAAACATTTTTCATATTCTGTATTTATCATATTCCTGGATTTTCCAGTTTCCAGTAATCCAGTTAAATACAAAGATAGTATAAGTTAAAACACGTACCCAAAAGAAAATAATACACATTTTAAAGTCATTCTGGCTGAATCAAACCTGATAGATTTATAATGGATGTTAGGTTTTTTACGACATCGTTACAAGATTATGACACTACTCGCAAGAAGCGCAATAATATAATCTATACTTCCATTCAAATGGCAGCCAATGATTGAGAAGCATCGTCAACAAAATACTACACAGGATGCGTGTACTTCGATACTTTATTCTATTTTCATTACGTGATCATAAGAAGAGAAGATGAGCATCATTATAACCACCATAAAAATTAATGAGTTAAATCATGTAGCACTAGTAAAAAACGAAAAGAAACTTATTATATTCCGCAATGCATAAGTAGTTAATTGCATATGTTGATTACAACTCAACAAAACACCCAATCAACAGTATTCATTCAACCTCAACAACTTTCAAACTTTATAAGACCTGAGAGGAAAAATTCTCCTATCGTAATAGGCACATGATTAAATTACCAATCCCAGCGCGTCGTTATTTACAATGTGTAAAACGAACGCGTTCAATTCGCCATTAAAGTTTAATTATTTAATTGCCCGGCCTACAAAAGGTGCCATCCGTATGCTAATTAAAAGAGTGTTTAAATGTCTATAAATATAATTTCTGTACGGTCGTAAAAGAGACCGTGTTGCGGCTTTGGAATCCGTTCCTGACGCCATATTCATAGCGTCGAATAGCGTGGAATACCAACAAGGAGCGTGGGCAAGGCGGGCTGCCTACGTAAGCTATATATAATTGAATTAAAAGCTTTTAATGCCGACAGCAAGATTCAGTCTACGAAATGGCTAATTCAGCTAGCGCGCAATTATAAATTTGCATTGTTCGAGAATAGAAACTTGGAGGATAAAACTTGGAAACGACAGTTTTAAACGGTAGTTTAGAGGTTATCTTAAATCTGAAATGTTTGGACTTTATCTATCTATAATAAGATATTTTCATTGTTGAGTAATAAAATCAAAGAAAATTATAACTTCTAATTGCTACAAGTAAACATTGATTTTGTCAGTTCTCTAATTACGATTAGAAAGGATATGCATCCAACTTTACAAAAGCAAAACATCAGTACACTACTTTTAAGTTTTCTTCCTATATACATAATATAATTCAGTAACAAGACTATTAATTATATCAATACATGATCGGAATTTAGTTTCATATGATGTGGTCTGTAAAAAACCCTCTCTATTTTCCAGCGAAAGATTAAAATTAACTGATACGACGACCGGCGTCACGACGCACACCCCAATCAGCTCTAAACCCACCAACCCTGCCTCTTTCACGCTGGGGCTGCTCGCACCGGGAAATCTGTGGCGCGGCCAATTTAACACGGTTTATGGCCGTTTGATAACGTAAGCACGCGTATAATTATGCATTATTGTGTTTTTGAGATTGCTGATAAGTGATAGTCGCGTGCGGCGGCGGCCCGCGCTTAACAACCGCTTATGCATGCGCGAAATAAATAGAGAGCGAAATATCAGTGTCAAATTGAATCATGAACAATTTACATTTTATCCGCCCCGATTTAAATCACCAATGACCATAAATCGCGCGCAATCGCTGCGTGTATCAAAAAGGACATGCGTGGAAGATATTTTTTGCTCATGACACATAAGTCATTTTATGCGATGTTTTTATCACAATTTGTAATCGGTGCAATCATTAAACCTACAATGCGGATTAAACAACGATTAGATTTTGAAGGAACGAATAGATGTAGAAAAAACTAAACTATTTTTTAAAATAAACAAACTTTAAATGAATTAGTCTAAAGTTTCTAAAACATTAAAAGATTGCTACTCAAACGCGTTTGCGAGTCTCGAATCTACGCGGATTTCGGATTCTGTAATAAAAAAAACATCAAGTTTGTAGATTAATTGACATGCCATTTACTGATTACTATTATGATTTCAATAACTATGAGCCAAGCATTAAAATTGTTACATTTCATGTTAAAAATATGCAGCAAAAAAGAAAAAAGCCGCAGCTGCAGTAAAAAATTGATGAGCAATGAGCTGAGTGTAATGTAATGTAGTGTAATGAGTAAATGAGCAATTAGGGAACAATTTTATTGTTTGTGCAAAATAAACATAAATTTTTTTAAGGCGTTGACAACTAAGTCTTGAGCTAAGACCAAGCATGACTGGAACATGACTGTCTATTTATTGCATTGTCCAAGATGACTTTTAAAATCCCCATCAATGTAATTAGTTTCTGTGCGCTCTTTGTGGTTCCTCGGTCTACAACTTCAATGGGCTCTATTAGACTTCTTTTAAAATGACATTTTGCAGGTAGGCAACTTAATCATTGCCATACATAGCACAATCAACCGGAAGTTTACTTCTACAGCGTCTACCTTTTCTCATTCTCAATACTAAAAACTACCTACTCATCTTTGAGTAAAATCTTTAACTTGTTCTTCCTAATCTATTAAATTATTATGTTGATTCTATAAAGTGTAATGTATATTCGTAATAGCAGTAAGAAATATTTGTAAAACAACGCAATGATAAATATTCAATCCCTTGAAGCATTTGCTTTGCTTATTTAACTATAGCATCTCGGAGAGATGTTGGAAAGCAAACGTAAACTCGTGTTACTTTCCTTCATCTTACACCCAGCATTCGTGCGTAGCATGCTGCTGGCTTGAATAAATATTTTTATAGAAAGAAATATCGATTCACTTTGTCATTTAAATTGGCTGAAAGTAATCTCATTTATATGCCTGTCGCCTCGTTAAATGATTACGCCGACTGCAGACGGGTCATCAGGAGCTTAAATCTCAATATTTTTTCATGGGATCATCTTGAGCAGTGCCACCAAATCCTGGTAGCTTTAACCATTTGCGATTAATCTAAAGTCTAATTCAACTTTTTAACAAGTTGCAGGCGAGTGACGCGTCCACATTTGCGAATGCTCACGACGCAATTAACATCTTTCAAGACAGATGTAGCAGTGTTATCCATAGAAGGCTAATATGCGTTCATCGCGGTGATAAATAGGCTCAAAAGAGATTAGGATTAAATTTGTTTTTCACCCAGCTCCCGAATATAGTCAGTCATGCGCTCAAAGGCAGCTAAAGTCATTCGTGCAGTGCGGACTTTGGGTGAAGTCTTTTCATCATCACAGTGAAAAGGTATTTAAGTCCATTGAAGATACCGACATGAAATTTACTTTTATGTGTAAAGATAATTATGTAGAAATAAATAGAGTTTAGCTTTTACATTGGTTGGGATGTTAATGAACTTTAAATATATGTTATCACAAATTTAAAACGCAAATAATGATAAAATTATTAAAATTATGCAAATAGAATAAAGTATTTAATAACACTATTAACACTAGTAGATTTTTAATACAAATAATTTTAAACTGTTTAAATCATCTAGAAATATATTATTTTTTAATGTGTAAATTAATCATTAAGCCTAACAATTTGTGTAAAATATTTGTAAATTATAGGAATTTTAATTAATTAGCT
>JAODIE010000004.1:6287478-6351414 GCA_027575565.1 Diploeciton nevermanni | reverse complement strand
TAATGTGTAAATTAATCATTAAGCCTAACAATTTGTGTAAAATATTTGTAAATTATAGGAATTTTAATTAATTAGCTAAAATTGATTTAAAACTAGTTTTACTTGAGTATTTTTTTGTTGTTTTGTTTTGAATCGTACTGCAACCATGTCTCTACTTGACCTCCATTCTATTACACTGTATCAATTAACCGGGTTATTAGCAGTTATTGGAACTGAATTCTGTGAAAGTATAAAGTTATATTGAATAACCCCCCAGCGTGATTTAAACCCGTGTCTCCAAAATATTCGCCTCGCTGTCACTGCTCCAGTCAAACAGGTTACCGACTGAACTACGGGGAGAGGCAGTTGAGTATTATTCACCTCAAAACAATTTTAAATTGATAAAATTCCCTAAAAACATATCATGTCATTCAAATAGTATTAATTGTTGGTACGCAACTCTGATATCATCGTATAACTAACATTTAATTTCAACAGCTCCAAACTTCATCTAAAACAAGTCATAATCTTTATAAATTTCAATAAGAAACCAAGATTGAAATAATCAAACAATACCTAAACTATTTATCTCTTATAAAAAGAATTAAAATTTATCAAAAAATACCTCTTCAACGTGATTCTAAACAGTTTACCTTTCACTAATATCCTCACTTCAATCATTCTGTCATCTGTTCTATCTGAGATTAATTCTTGATGTGCAAACCCCCAAAATGTAGCGTTGGAAAAACGTGCCGTTTACCAATGTCCAGGATAATAACGTTAATATTCCCTCAACGATGTCAAATTGTAAGAGTCAACAATGCACTCCTATTATGTGAGGATTAAATTCAGGTAAATAACTGACTGACTTCCTCACCTAAGAATGGAATTAAATAGCAAGGCAGTGAAACCTACGATTCTATTCAGTGCCATTCGTCAATGACCGAGGGACAAATTGCATGCAAACAGGAAGTGCATGTTAGCTGCATAGAGCTGGAATACCTCTGTGTCATTCATGAATCTCCATGATTGTATTCAATCACCGTCCTATTTCAACTGCATCCATAAACCCAGGGACGTACTTGACTTTGTAGTCCTATCTCTAATCATCAATCTAACTACCTGGGAAACTTCTATTAAAGACATTACTGTCGCTCGTTTCTAAAACGGAATCAACGTGATTAAAATCTTTAAAATGGACTCAAGTCCATTGAGAATTGAATACATCACTCACTGATACACAGGCATGCGACGGTAGACGTTGACAATAAAAGCCAATTGTATAGTAATACAGATCAGCCCAGGTGCGAGGCATTTCAGCGTTTCTTTCCGAGACATCAAACGACCGGCTCTAGTTGTATTTCATGTATTATGCTCTTATTTTCTGCTTGGTTGGCTTGACTTCTGCAACGTGTGTGTATGTGTGTTTTGCTTGCACGCCAGCTAATATCGGTAGATAAATTGCTATGTTGTGCGTTTTCACATTGAAGCTTCCATTGGTATTTATGCCTCTAATATGCGCCATAAAGCCACATTTACAGGATGGATGCATGCATCAATAATTTTTTTCATCAGCGCTACTGGTGCGATGTCAGTGAAGGCATTAACAGATTGCCACGTTCAATTAATGTGACAAAGATTTAATGTGTTGCAAGCGGGATAAACATCGATGTATTAAGAAATTACAATAAAATAGTTATGAAAACAAGGTATAAATAGATCTAAGTTACGTAAGATTGTAGTAAATTAAGTACTTACAAATTGTTTGTTTAGATTTGATTGTAGAATTGCGAAATCACTCTTGAATTACTTTGTTTACTTAAACTGCATTAAACACGCGGGAACGCATTGTAAGCATACAAGGTCACACCTACCATAGAACTATCTCAGCCTCTTGTTGTTTAACTAGAAAAATCGTGCAAATTGATGCAGTAAGGACATCTCTGTTCTAAGTTGCATACTTGAATATACCATAAATCCATTATAAAATATCACTAAATGATTAATTTATAATTGGTGGTAATTAATCAACATCAATCATTCATTCTTTCCATTCCGTCAAGCATAATTCTTGATTTTCACACATTTCTAATTCCACGTTGCTCTAGTAACAGACTTATATTCCAGATCAATGCAAATAAAAAGCCAGTTTAGAATGACTTTTTATTCAAAAAAATCATCCCCCATGTGCCTTATTTATTATTTGTATGCATTTAATTTTTTGCCATTCTAAAGCCAAGGGCGAATAAATCCGTACATTAGTACAGCTCGCAACTGCGGCGGTGAAATGACAGCGTTGAAATGAGCAGCCAACTATAAGGGTGATGTCGATGTAAACAGGGGATGAAACAGATACGGCATGGTGTGGATGTGACACAAACGGGAGAGCATTCAACGCATCCCTCTTTGGCCGCCCCAAGGGCCTTTTTTTATACACGTTTAATTGAAGCAACCAATCGTCTTGCTCATTTAAATTTCTATTTGTTGCCAACGCCGTCACAATATGATAATTAAAATGCCGTAAAATGACGAGCGTGAGAGGTGTCTTTTGTGTAGGGCGCAAATGAATGATCTGGCGGAGCAAATAAGGTCGTTATTTCTAGTTAGGAAGTAGTCAAGGCACCTCCATATTTGGCAGTAAATAAAATTAATTTACTTATGGAGAGCTACAAGCGCTTCCGTTCTCGTAAATGGGAAACATGCGGAGTGTTTTCCGCGGGTGGTGGAGCTGGAAGCGGGAATTTATGATGATTGCCGAAAACATTGGTGTTTTACTGTTATAAATTGCACTTTAGAGTTAACTTAACTTTTTATTACTGGGTGTAAAATAAGGAATAATTAAGAAAGACCGAAATAATTAACAGCTAATATCTATTTCAAAGCAATTTTATACGACGAGAATAATTGATATTCTTCAAGAACAATTTCAAAAGCTTGAAAATTGATCATATAAACGGAGAAACAATCAGTGCTCATACACACGTTGTGTGAAAGGTGCGGTCACTCAAAACTGCTTTTCACATATCCCCACTCCACACCATTCTATAAAAACTCCACTGATACTCCACAAATCGCTTAGTTACGTTTCAGCTCTCGTCGGAATATCAACATCATATTTTTTTATATCCATCACGTAATTCATACTCACCCACCTTATTATCTCCTCTATACAATTACTAAATCATTAATGACAATAAATCCGCATAATAAAATAAGCGAGTGTATAAATCACGTCTATAATTAAATTTGTCGAAAGTCGAAAGATTTAATCTGCACCACCGGTGCCTAAATAGCCTCGATCTCCTTATTATATCCCATATCCTCAACAGCGGATACGAACCCATCATAGAGCCCCGGTGCTCTTTGTAAAAGCGTTGCTAAACAGGGGGAAGCATTTCACCCCTCCAGCAATGGCCAATTATATTAAACTGTGAATACAAATTGACTCTTTTGAAACGCTAAACGGTTGGGTTTTCGTTATCATTGTGTTGCGTAGAAAGGACTCGATTGCTTTTTATTCACATCTGACCAACTCTCGAGCCGATCTGGAGCAACTTCCAGTATGTGTCAACCTATAAATTTAATACAAGAGCTTTTTGGATGTAGAGAAAACAAGGTGTTTTGTTGACGGCATCTGATATTTTATTGTAGTTTCTGGCTTGAGCTGTTTTAGAGACCCTGTAGATGAAGCAAATGTGTGCCTAATGTCTACTTTGTCTGTTTGTCCGAACTCTCTCTTTTGTAGACTTTCGTCTGATTTATGTGTCTTTAATAACGCATCATTGAGCGTATACTATAATTTCACTTTATTAAGTTGCACATGAAGCGTGTAATGCAGCTTAATTATAAGCGAACATAAAATGTAGTTCATCCAGGACCCGCATCAAAAATTGAACTCACAATGTCATTTCAACCAGCATCAGTGCAATGCACAGTATCTGTTTGTTATTCAGCATCAATAAACGACGTAATTTCCAAGCGAGTATTTCGCATGAATAAATTAGCCACTCGTAAATACTTCACGTTTATCCGGATCCATTTTGATTTTTGCACCTGGTTGGTGCTAAGGTGGGCAAATGCGAAGGGCGGAGAGTGTTTCTTGCGGTTATCAAGAATTCGTTCCGGTGATCAGTTGATGATCATAAGAGCGGGAGACGCGCCGCGCCGCCGCCGTTCGAGTTTATCGTTTGGTTCTCGCCGCCGCGCATTAGAGAGCATCCCCTTGGCACGCGGCGAGGGCGTGCGTGCGTTGGGGTTTTCCGGGAAAATAGCATGACTCGATGACTGCAAGACCGATGTCTACGGAAAACGTGTTATGGCGAAGTTGTCAAGGCAACGCTGTTTTCCCACACGGAAAAGACAGACAAAGCAATTGAAGGAAAATGTATTTTATTCTTGTATAGTATTTAGATATATAAAACCATCTTTAGTTTAGAACTACTACTTGGTATTTAAATTCAAGAATTTTCTTAAAAATAATAGTATAAGTTACTTAGAGTGAATCAAAGCAAGAACACATACAGCGTCGCGGTCTCTCTAAACCGGTTTGCACTCATTTTCCCACCACTTTAGGTTCCATAAAAGACGCAACTCAAACCTCAGCCACCCAGTCGCAGTTCATTCTTCTCTCTAATAAGATCCTTTAAATCCTATGCTCGTTAAAACGTCTGTAGATTCTTTCAAAGAAGAATAAACAAGATAAAATAATATTCACTTGAACATATTTATTTCAAATACAAATACAATGTCTTTGTGTCTTTTATTCTTCAATATAATACATTAAATGCTCTCCGCGAGCAGCAAAACAGCCTGGAGCATCTCACCAATCTCACATCCGGAATGTTCCCAAACTAAATCGATTCCGCACTCTCATTAACCGCAACTACCCGCGATTCTAGACATTCAACACAAACATCCTTAAAATGCCTATCTTAAAATCACATGTACTAAGAGAAACTGTACAAGACTACCCTTGATTTATAATTCCAACTAAAACAACAGAGCAAAGCATCTTTCTAGCTACAACCTTCCTTTCTTTGTTTATCAAGCATAACTTGTTAATAATTCGGGAACCAGTTCATTCCATCGTGAAGAAATTTATTACATACTCTAGATATTCTCTAGTTAATAAATAGATTGCACGTTTTTTACAATACTCCAGCTGGTGGCTGGATGGTGTGTGTGTGTGTGTAACTTACGCATAAATAGTCTTATTACATAAAATAATTACAAGTCTTTTGCATATAGATATTTCATATCATAGTTTGTTATACATTAATTACGCGGAGATTATCTATGTTGTAAATTCTGCTCTAATGTGGTTTAATCATGTTGCTTATGTCTGCTCAAGTTGAGCGGAAGAGAGTTTAGTCAATAGCGTATAATCAAGCAATTAATGACGAAACAATCACACAAACAGAACATTGATACATTTCTATCAAAGCAACTGGTACAGCAGTAAGTACGTTATTGATGAGAATATAAGAATAAACAACGTTCAGACGTATACAAGTATATGTAACATTTTTACAGACTTTGTAACACGCACTTTAACATAACATCGTTGCCGGCTTAGACGCATTGCCCCTCTAGTTCAGGCACGATAAAAGGCGCCTACCGCGTCTCGCACATTCAATCACTCTACAGTTCTCGTCAGCAACCTAACCAAATACGACAATCAATGCCTACATGAAATAAACATGTTCTTACGTTGTGTTATTTTCTTTGGATATCTTTTGTAACAAATGTAATGTGACTTTTAAGGTTACTGTTATATAATGTTAGCTACTTTTGGAGTGTCAGCCGATGTGTGTTAATCATGTGTTAATTAATCGAGAAGACAACACATATTTTCGTCCATTGTTGATTGAGATCACTCAATTTCAGTGCGTAACAAATATGTACAAGTCTTTTCCAAACAAAGAACGCGCACCTCACTAATGACCATGATCCTCTGAATCGGATATAACATCACTATTTTCGTCTGTTTGGTTATCAAGAACTTCTTGTTTTCGCTTTGCAGTGGCCATTTCAGCGGCGTGTTTTTTCCGCCATTTTGTCCGTCGGTTCTGGAACCAAACCTGCAACAAGGCAACAAATATTTATTTAGCATCATGCAAATGTCATTTCAATTCAAGGTACACATCATGGCCGAGCATTGATGTATGACAGCCTTATGTGTGCGCCTGGCAAGGAAAAGCAACCCCTACTAATATCTAATCATGTTCAACCCTCGGCAACATGTGTACGTCTGCGTCAAAAGCGACGCAGCAGAAATTTATATATCAACTTTGAATATGAACATCGAATTACAGCTCCGTGTGTGCAAACATGCGCAGCGAAAGGGTGGAGAATGTAGGGTTTGAGGGGCGGGTTCCAGGCAGCAAGGATGTGAATTGTGGCGAGGAGACAGCTGGAATAAAAAAGCAAATTTTTTGCTTTGATTACTTGCCAGCTTGAGACGCAGCCATCTTTCTTGGCGGCGGCACAAGGAGAGGGGTGAAAAGTCTTGCCGAAGAACTGCGACACGAGTGGCGCACGCCGCGTTAGGAGTAGTTTGTTTTCCGCGCTCTTTGTAACGAACGACGCCATTATGCGATATTAAATTTGCGAATTACACGGTATTTAAGGCTATAATACATCTATAAATCATGCAAAATATGGGGTCTGAGGGCCGCGAAGGCGAAGTTAATACAGCGCCAAAAGCGTCCTGCTTTGTGCTCGGGGCTAGGAGAGAGGAGCAGACTTAACATAAACCTGTGCTACGTGATTACATTTTCTATTCTTTGTTTTTGCACAACGTTTTATTTTGATTTTTATTCTTTCATAACAATACTTCATTAATATGCAAATCAATAGTAACAGAGGAAATTGTAGAGACATGCATTGCGTAGATTTGGTTGCATAAAATTCAAAAGAATCTTAATTACGTACATAAGCGTGATTGAAATTCTATTACTTGCCTAAATTTGTCATCACCTATTTTTTTCAGAAATATTAATTCAGGTAAATAACTTATCCGGAATACTAAGTAATTAAGGAGTTCTCCCTCCGTATGTCCACTTTTCCGACGGACCCAGTTGGAATGCGTGCACTCACGCACATATATAAAACAAATTACAAATAGCCCCTAATTTGCAAGCGAGTACCGCGCGCGTCGAGCGAACATCCGAGACCACAATGCATCGCACCCATGTACAGCTAATTACGCAGTCACTTAGCGTTAATCGATTCGGTCGCCTTACGTTTACGGTTAACGACATACTAATGACCCGACATTTCCATAGAGATGGCACGAGGCGTGCGCGCTTGTGCTAGCGAGAGAGAGAGCGCCGGTAGGTGGTCGTTGCGCGCTGCCGCCGGCTGGGAGCGGCGGACGCGCCCCGAAAAGGGGGAAAAGGCACGAACGTGGGAATGGGGATTAGGGCGGCTTGCGCGTGTAACTCATACCGATTTTATCTGAAATTATAAAACAGGACATTTCGCGCTCGCAAATAATAAAAACATCACGTAGATTAGGGACGTCAGCGATAAATCAAACCGTCATTTCGCGGAAGAGCAATGCTGCCGACCATCGCCAGCGTCGATACACCGCAGAATAAAATTCCATATACGCTCGAAATATGATGGATTGGCTGGCCGATAGACAGCAATGGCTGGGCGCCGGTTGCGAGAGGTGACGTTCGCCGCCTCCTAAATGTACGCGTCGAACGAATAGAGGTGATCGCACGTGAGCTGAACATCAGTATTCGCAATGCATGTGGATATTTCAGGCGTTTATCGGAGGTAGAATACATCTAGTATGAATGATTCTATTAGCCGGTGTTTTTATTTTCGGTGGTAAAGGAAATAAAAAAGGAAGCAAGGTTTTTAAAGAGAGAAGAGAATAAAACCAAATAATATGTCAAAGTAAAGAAACTTATATGACTCAAATGGGCGCTACTTGTGGTTTGTCGCCGCAGCGCAGCAATCAAAACCTGTTCTAACTTGTGCCCCCACTGCTTTACGGACTATAAAAACTCAAAAATTAAACCTCGCACTCTCAGTTCCTCTGCCAAACGCGCCCGAATCACACGGTCTACAATAAAGTCTCTACAAAATATAGAAAAGAAAATTAATACTTTATTCTCGTCCTGTAAAAAGGGTCGAGATTCCGCTAACTTATTAATTTCCAAGAGAGCTTTTTATTTAGCATTTTTATTTAATCTGAGCGTACTTTTATTATCATAAAACATTCCGCATTTTTGTAAATTAAATCCTTCCCCTGCAAACACTCTCCAGGGCTCTGCGTAACGTTCAATCTCCACCAACTTCCTGCCAAACACCTCCACAAGCAAGACAAGGAGCACCATCTCCATCTACCCGGATGCGCTACACAAACCGGCACTTTTTGATTCACGTAAATAAATACTAAGACGAGAGCTTCTCGCTTAAAACCACGCCGCAATTTGCCTTCGTTAACTAAAAGGCACCCTGAAGACTAGCACAAAAAATAATCTGGACAACTTTTTGCGCAAGCAGGCTATCATAGTGTTCGTAAAAACGCGATATTCTTTTAAGATCTCATCTCCATCCCGCGCACTTTCAAGACAGCACAACAAGGCAACAGTAAAACTCAACGACACTGCTGTCTGCAACTCTCCAGGGGGACACCATTAGCGACAAGAATTAAAAATTAATTTTATCTCTCTTACACGTTTAATTAAATTAAAAACGGTCGCATCCGGTGATGGCAGTAATACAACGAGCACAAAATGCCTTTTTTTTATCACCAACCCCTTGAAAGTCCTGAAGACTAAAGATGGACTACTTAACTAATCTCCCACAATTGCACAGCAGGCGCAGGATAACAAAAAGTCGTCGCTAGCCACATGTGATGCAATAATCACAGCACAATGCGCAACACGCATAATCTTATTATATCATAATGCACATGCATTTTTTGCGTTTAGCTTGTATGGGGGGGATGCAAATCCACGACGCCGTAAATGTGGGTTTATCGCCATTTGACGAAATCGACGCGTCGAATGCTGCGAGGGTGACGAATGTTGAGGTGCGTGTTTGTTATAAACAAGTGGCGCCCCTACGGCGACCGTGCCGCCTGCCTGCCCCCTAATTCAATTTGTCAGGAGATTATACGCGCACAGCCGCACACCCTCCGCGCGGCCATACATCATACCAGTATACACCCCAATGTCAGGCCTGTATCTTCCGTGTAGCTGCGTGGCTGATCTTGTTTTGGGGCTTTCGTATACAAGTGGAGAAGATAGACAGGATACACTGCCACCTCCGAGGGAAGAGTATAAGAAGCACTTTAAATTATGTGTAAAGAAGGAAAAGACTTGCAGAAATGTTGAAGAGAAATTCTTTGTAAGAGAATTAACTACAAAAATCTTTGAAAAGATTCAACAATCGTAATATTCAGGTTTTAGGTATTGAAAGATGTAGTTTAAAGTATTGTTGAGTGTGGTCACGAAGTGTTTAAGATTCATATTGTTGAAAATTTGTTTTATAAATCAATTTTAAGTAAGTGTTATAGTGCAAATTTTCAACAAGATGTAGTTTACTAAAAAATATGCATTTTGCTGTAATAGTTTTCTTGTAATTATTTGTTGAAATTTTTCTATCGGTGCCAGGTTGCAGAATCAAAGTTCAAATTTAAATTGATTATAAGTAGTAAAATATTAATTATGAAATACTCTACAATTAATTCCACGTATATTATTACAATTTTGGTATATTCAAAATTATTTGACCTCTCTGAATTTTATGACCTCTCTAAGCTTGTAAAAATCAAGTCTTCAACTTCAACTCAATTTTTTCCAAATTAATTGAAACTAAACTAATCAACCAAAAAAATTTTTTTTCTAGATTCAACTTCTATGTTTAATCGACTATCTATAAACATTTTAAAACTCTCAAATTCATTTAATACTTTCAACCTGTCAAACTAATTTCTTCTTACCTATCTTTGAAATTATGCAAATCCTTAAAACGCCCAATTAAAACAAGTCCCAACTTGTGCACATACTTAAATAACAAGCAAGCATTTATTGAATATCACTCACGCACACTATTGAATATTATAATGCGGTATAACTGTAACAATCTGTCAAAATCCTTGCAGCGTTAAGCACGATTAGACTACGCCCGCGCGGCTGCCGCAATAGATTGGTCCGCTTCGGAATTAATCCGATTAACTTAAAGTACATACTGGGGTTAAAATAGAGCGGCGTTAAATCCCCTGTGAGTAATTCGGTGGCGACGCGTGTAGAACGATATGTTTAGAATTAATGAAATCGCTAAGTGAGCGTGAGCAATTGTGCGCGCCCCCGTCCGCCGCCGCCGGCCACGAGTCCATTGTACGAGAATTTACTGCCCGCCGTAATATTAAGTGTTTGCTGCTCGTTGCTTGTTCTTGTGTTATTGTTGTTGTTATTTCATTGTTATAACTATTGCTATTAGGCAAAGAACATGGCTGGTGATAATATTAGAACAGCGAGGGAAGATAAAGGAATTGGGGAAAGAAATGGATTAATAAGAAGAGAAGAAAACAAAGAGATGAAAGAGAAAAAAAGTGAGAATATAAGAAGTGCTTTACATTTTGATTGAATATCAACTTTTCCTTCTTTGTGGCAAATCTAACAACAAACTCAACATAATTTAACTTAGCTTAGCTTAAAATTAACAAAACTACATTTGAAATTATTCGAACAACTAGAAGATTAGAACGGTTTTTGATTTGACTAAGAACTAATCTTGAAAATAAACTAAAGTAACAAACATCCGAACACAGAATTGCAATCTTAGAACGTTGCTAAAAAAAAGTCCACTGAATTCAACCTCATCAAACTTTCAACTTTTGCTAAAACTATGCAATTTCTTTCTTATTGTATTGGCTAACATACCTTAACTTGTGATTCTGTCATGCCTAAAGCATAAGCAAGTTTAGCCCTCTCCGGCCCAGCCAAATACTTGGTCTGTTCGAAAGTCTTCTCCAAAGCGAATATCTGCTGCCCGGAAAAAGTAGGCCGTGTGTGTTTCTTCTTAGCATCTTTGTCTGCATTCCCAATTCCACTGTTGTTCACTGCAACAAAAAGATTTGTTCATTAACTTCCTCCATCTTTATCTCAACACCAGAAAGCAACTACATCACTACGACTTCTAATAGTATCCAAATAACCAACCGGCACAATCAACAAATTGCAGTTTAATCAACCATAAAGTTATCCTATGTTTAAGTGAGTTTATTGAATTTGTAGAAATAAAATTCACACATTGTTGGTTGGTCTGCTTGCCTTTGGAAAATGAAAACTTACAGCCAAAATCGAACTCGTGCAGGATGGAACGTTGATTCATTCCTGCAGAGTAAAACAAAATTAATATTCTCCGCAGACACAAGCCGCAGCAAAAAGAAGTGAAAATAGTGACTAAAGTGAAGTGAAGATGAACAAGCGAATATTTTGTTCATTCCAAAGTATGATTCAGTAAATTCTCCAACTCCATGCTCGTCCTCATCATGATCATGCTCCTGTTATAGCCAGTTACGTATCCTGCCAGCCACGTCGGTAGGATAAATGAATAAATAAAAAACGCGCCTCGCAACGACGTAATAATACCGGACAGTTTACCAATCGAGTGAATTCAGCGCGACCGTTTCAGCAGAAGCGCTGAGGTGTTATTGAATTTGTTCCGAAGGCTTATATGTCCCTTGTGGGCCATCTCCAGCAACACGCTGCGTTGTCAGCATATATAGATTATTATATAGACATCTGGTCTGAATCTTTTACGATATAAATGTATCGACTGGGACATCAACATGCCTCACCTATCGGCATATCCGCTGCTGATGCGGGGCTTATATTTGATTGTAACGTGTAGAAAAGGCGCTGGAAGAAACAGGAAGATAAGAGGATGAGGTAGTAGCTTTCAAAGAGAAGAGAATACTGATGATTCAAAAGGTGGATGGAAATTGTGAGATTTTATCCAAAGGACAGTGTTTTAAGGTAGGTTTTATTTTAGATTTTTAGAGGGTTTATTCCGTATTATGGGTTGAAACAGTATAATAAAGCAGTGGAAAATATGCAATAAGATTTGGAAACAGATTATTCTTTTTTTAAGAGGAAACTATTTGAGTTGATTTGCTAATCCTTGAAAAACGATATTACTAAGTACTTTTACTAATTCTCTACACTGTGGGTAATTGTGGTTTATCTGCAACCTAACGGCGCAATTTTAGGCTGGGCGCTGCTTGAGTAATGTGATGGCAAACTGGTTTGTTTGTTTGTTTGCAAAAAAACCGAATTAGGAACGAGAGAAAAGTCTGCTTTTGAGCACGTCTAGAATGACCCACACAGCTCAAACGTGTTAAGGAATTTAGGATAATCTTTTTAAAAAATTGTTAGAAATTTAATTCAACATAAATTAATATATAGATTGTATTTTTAGCCATTGTTTAAATGCCTTTAAATCTTCAGTTTGATTAAAAATCTTTCCTAATTCAGATTGCTTCTTTTTCAATATTTTTGAATTTCTCTAACCCAATCTCATATAATTTAATAATATTTATGATATATACGAGTTATGTTCTGTAACTGTAGCATATGTTTTTGCTTGAATTGAACGTTAAACAAGAAACCCTTCACCCCATTTTAAAGTAAGTGCAACTCATTGAGATAAGCACGGAGCTGCGCATTCTACATGAGTAATAGCACTATCTGGCACTTCCACAATGGCGGACCCAAACCGTTTTTGTTATTATTAATTGGACTTTAAGACGCATCCAATTTACGTATTTGTAATTACCGCATGTAAATTCGCGGGCGGCAGGTCGTGTCTGCTGGCGGGCGGCGTGCGCGACTCTCCACTGAAACAAACTGGATAATCTCATGATCCCCCGTTATCTAAAGATATAATTATTCTAACAGGGTGTCTTGTTTTAAACAGCTTGCGCGCAAAAGGGGAGCGAACGAGGCACCCGGCGCCTAGGCGGCTGCGCCTCGCGCCCTCTTGGCGTTGCCTGGCGACGCCGCCGCCACCGACCGCAGAAATATCAGCGACGATGTCGGCTGCTTGTTCTACATGCGATACTACACGACAAGACACGACGCACACCAAAGGCACAACAATTCCCGCTGATATGGAAGATAAATTGATGATAACAACTCCATTCACCCTCCACTCTAGGCTGGCTTTCTTTGGCCCTTTTTCCTCGGATGCTGCTCTTTTTGCAGCTTTACTGGTGGCGGCTGTGTGTGTTTTTATCTTGCTATCTTTTATGTATCTATATATGAGACTAACGTACTTTACACGTGTTTTAAATTCTTCAGCTTACGCCCATCGTCATATCGTTGGCCTTTCTGTAAGGATTACAAACAACCCAATCAATTGCGCAATGTAAAAACGTCATCAAATGACATGAAAAACAATTTGTTAATCATCTTACTAGTGAACTACAATATTCTATTCATTCAGGTATTAAATTTTTTAATTCTCAGAACGTGCGTCTTGAACCCTTAATTACTTGGTCACTATGGCACGCAAAAGCTTTACGAAAGATTCTAAAAATTGTTTAGAAGTACAAAGAAAATGTTTTCTCTTTTGTAGAAAGAACATAATCAGTCGAGAAGCAATCAGGAAAGAATTCGTAAACTTCAAAAATTTCAAACATTTTTCCGATATTTTAAATAAATATTATTAAGAATTTTTTCTTCTTGTGCCCAATATATAATAGAGTACAAATATATTTTCTAAATGTAAACCTAAATTTGGAAACAGAATCCTGTAAGACTCAAAGTCAATTATATAGATTTCTATAATAATTTAAAGATAATTCATTAATGTTGCTACAGAATAATTGGTATATCTAATGCCAAACAAGTTTTACTTGCTATGAAAAACATGAATTGAGCATTTAAAAAAAAGTTCAACCGCCATAACCTAAACAATTGCAGCATATTTTATAATAATATATCCTTATATAAAATTACTAGTAATTTGAGTGTCACCCTTTACTAATTGTAATTCAAAGTCAGCAATGCGTGGTTTGAATCGTTGCAATTTAGTCCTCAGTACATTCCAGCGGTCTCGCAGCTTCCTGCTGCCACAATCTATCAGAACCCCGCCCGGGAGGATTTATCTCTTCCGCATCGACAGTCTCCGACCTAAAGAATCATAACATTAAGACGTTTCGTTTAGATATTTATAAAGTAAACAGCAAACAGAAAGTCGGCGATAAATAAATCTTCTTCGCCGCATCTCTCCCAACTTCGCTTTGATTCTCCATTCTCAGCGCAGTCTGTTCCACAACATGCGTTTTTCTTTGCGACTCTGGTTAAACATTTATCTTGCTGCGATTAATTAATAATTCATTCCAGTCGACGCGACTCGTACAAATTACTTATACAAATATAATGTTATGTCGGTTTTCGCAGATGATGAATAGTTATTAGGAAATGGGCGACGGCAGGCGTCTCATTCCCGCGCGTCTTGCAATGCCAACGATGCATGTTGGTGCGCTCCCCCATCGGCAAAGAGGCGGCTGTTTGCAATCCGACGAGCTGCCGAATGGGACGGCTTTGCGGAAAGCCGTAAAAGCTCTGCCAGTTGCCTGACAGCACATTTAATGTTGCTGCGATGAACAAGTAATTCACTAGTGTAGTCTTCAATTAGTAAAGTTTGATGTTATTATGGGCATCCACTTCTTCTCATTGTCCCACAAGAAGAAGAAAACAAGTATAATAAAACTAGTTGTCTTGTAATCACTAACCTCTTAAAATCAATCCAGCTGTATATTCCATTGCTGTTTATGATCCGAATAATGTTTACAATCTTAATTAGGCGCCCTTTGCAGTAGCGCCAATTACTTAGCCAATATAATAGCCGGTGACGTATGTGTTATTTGTTTGTGCGCCATCTGGCAACGGCGTTATTAACTTGCCAAATCAAACAAACTCCGACATTAATTACCGGCCCGAAAGCCAAGACTGGCCCAGACGGTCGGCAATCATATTGGTCTTTCGATATACCAGCATGTGTTGCACCTTCAACACTTCATGTTGCATAATATTGTTAACGGGATTTACACAAACAGCAAGCCGAAGCAAATTGCGACATGCAGTGTATTGTCGGTTGCATACCAGTCGAAAAAAGCAACATCCAAGAACTTAATTAATTTCTATACCGGTACTATTGCGCTCTCCCATAAAATACTCGCATAATTCTCCAATTATTCAATGCCCAAAATCAATATCATTATAATCTCTAATGTGTACACGACTTTAATCGCTTGCAATCCGTAATTAAATTCGTTATCAGCTCACCATACATAATTCCGCTACGTAATATCTATTTGAATAGCAGCATACTAAGTGGCAGATGTGTTTCTTCATTAAAAACAATCAGACATGCCTAGAATGGCGGATATCAATAATAATGCTGTTATCGCGAGGCGTGCGCATATGTCGGTTGCATTATTACATCATATATTAGCACGATTGTGCGGACGCATGCAAATAATTCAATGCTCGCAGCTGAACGCAACTTAACACTGGGTGCAGCACATTGTTGCTGGACCAGGAGAGCGAATTATGCGATGTGTGTTAATGTTGAATGTTGTTGGAATATACTAGCGCGTAATTTTGTCATAGCTCGCAGCCGGATTGGGCAAATAATAAATATTTGGTGCGTCAATTGATATTTGCTGATAAAATACTAACAATTGGGAGAGAGTTGAAGAGGTGGTGTGAGGAAAATTTCTATGGATTAGTAAACATGATTCATAGTCAGCACAGGTTAGGTTGACTTTGAGCAGTACTATTTGCATCTAATCAAACTTAGTTTCGCCAGAAACCAGAGAAAACAGAGGTGGGCAGTGGAAATTTCTGTGTTTTAGAGGAAACAATGATAGTTATAAAGCCAGAAAAAAAAAACAACGGCAACCAATTAAATTGTTTATGCTGTTTCTTTATGTTTTTCCATTCCCATTTTGATTTCCTCTTTTCCACAAGCAACCAAACATTCCAAACCGCAACTGAATAATGAAATCTCCATTCCAACGAAACCAACTCAATGTCTAAAGGGAAGCAATTGAATCGAATCGCACCAAGATCCATCAATGACTTCTCCTCCTTTGTTGCTCACTTCCTCCCAAAATCGCAACATTTCAAACGTTTTTCGTTTATACATTCCCCCGTCCGATGGCTACAAAGAATGTCCCATTATGTCGCGAATAATGCCAGCCGGAGGTGAAATGACCACTCATTTGTACCCTCCTCAATATTTGTCATTGATCAGATCAAATCCCCTGAATTCTATCCGGAAAAAGCAGCATCGAATTAATTCTAATATGCCAATAGCATCGCAATGTATTTTTGCTGATGCTAGCAAAAGTGTTTGTTTTGTTGTGCTAGAGGTGATACACGAGAGACCTTGTTTGCCCAAGTAATTGTACACCGCTTGAGTGAAATCTGGACCCTCAGGAGAATAACGTTGGTTTCCTGCAGCCACGTGCGACGGGCCACATGATCTTCTATTATCTCAACGATTTAAGTACACATGAGTGAGCTATACACGTGGATAGAGGAGAGGTGGAATCTACAAATATCCATTGGATTTGTGGTTGAGGAGAACCAGAAGATAAACATCTTTTCAAGACGAAGGAAATGTCAACAATATTGTGGTAGACCTCAATCAATGTGGAGAGAACCTTTCTAAATACTCTATCATATTGTTTGGAGAGTAAGTAGTACTTACTTGCATTACGCCACGCAATTGGATTCGAGCATAACCCTTGAAATCCAGGCCAATACAACGAATTCGCTGATCTGCCAATCTCCACCGACGGTTTATTCACCGAATTCGCAGCATGATGATGCAGCAGTGCAGCCGCGGCGAAATTGAAGCCTCTTAGGCCAGCATTTGAGGGACCTTGTGTGTTGTGCGCGCCCATTCCGAGGGAGTTCTGCGAGAATCCTATACTATGTGCAAAGTGCAGAGGCCCGGTGGTAACTTGCGACGGTCTTGATAGAATATGATCAATCCCATGTGGGTTTGCACCTTGTGAGCTGTTGCTGTTCGACGTGGCGCCCAGCGGACTCCTTGATGCCCTTCTCGCTCTATCCACATGTAAGCTGGTGCGATCTAGCAATACATCCGAATCTTGTTTGTCGTGGCTATGGAGGTGATCGGGAAGAATGTCCTGGGGCTGGTGTTTCATCTCAGTCATCGAGTGCAAGGCGGCCAATGGGGCAGCCAACATATTGCGATGTTCCAGATTGAAGAGACTCAGGTTTTGTTGGTTGGCGAATTCGAGCATCTTGGAGACAGGCGGCGGCGGCGTCACAGACACCTCGGAGCGGTCGCTAGACGCGTCGCTGTGCTGGGTCATGGCTGCGGGCGACGCCGTGATGGTACAGAAGATGGACGCGAACGAAGCCGCGTCGCTATCACACACAGGCACGTGACGACACTGGGCACATTACAGTCTCCGGGAGGCAGGCGATGAAAACCGGCACTACACCACGATTAGATCCGTCGGCGAACGAAATGATATACGAGTGGCGCGCGATGCGATTTCGAACTGACTATATGCCCAGCGTGGCCCTCTCGACGCTGCAAGCGGCTTTGGTTTGGCTGTTGATGGAATAAAGAAGTTCGGTGGATGGTTAAGTGTTGACGAAACGGGGCGTATTACGCGCCACATGGTGGGGGACGGGCGGTTAGCAGAACCCCCCGCCGGCGTGTATATAAACTCAAGTACATGTTTAATATGTTAAAACTTATTATTCCGGTTCTTATTGCTGGATGGGGCATTGAGTGGCGCTGCTTGGAGTGAGCTGGCAAGGTATTGCGTGTCCTTTTCGGTTGCGTGGCTACACGTTGTTCTATTTTTAAAAGAGATTAATGCTTTTTTCATTGGTTCAAAGGAGGTACGCTGGCGGAAAATTCTCCGCGTGATTGGTAGGCAGCCCATTGCGCAGCAACGCCCGCCATTGGTGTTTTACCCGCCTCGTGCGACCCCCACCAGCAGCAACCTCCCCGACGTCGCACGCGGCGCGCTCGACGGGTATTATCGAAGTGTGTGCACACCAAGTCAATCTGTAAGGAGATATTTTACTACCCCAAACATTTTAGCGGTGGAAATAGGGTCGCCGCTTGCGTCCTTCCGCTTCCACTTCCAGCTACATAACACCACTTCAATATTTTATTAAATAACTTATTCTCTCTCGCGTTGATACAGCGTCGCTGATGACACGATGATTGTGGCATAATCTAAATTCGAAACAGAGATTTCTTGAACGCATGCCAGATTCACCGCAATAAACAGAATGGGCTAGATGTGGTCATATCCTCCCACTCAACCTGCCTATTAAAAGACAACGCAGCCGCCCAAGTGCACGCCCATCTTTGAGTCAATAGCATCTCTTAGGAATATTAACGTTTCACAGGTCGATTGTCTCCCAACGACCACATTAATTCTACGTAATTAAGTCCCTGTCTCTCATACTGTTTTTATATGCTTGTGATGGAATTTATTGCTTAATTGCATCAATCTAGCATAGTTTCTCAATAGAATCTCATTTTAAAAGAGAGATCGAGATGGAAAAGCACTGAATGGATACACTGCGCATGCGTGCCTAGCACCTTCAGCAGAGCAATTTATCCCAACTTATCGGACTTGCTGAATAAATTGCCTGTCTTCTCTTTGTATGCCTAACCTAAGATTTTTTACACCCCTTATCACTGTTTGTCGACGATTGTAAATGCGGCGAGCCACGCATCATCGTCGGGTTATAATCGTGTTTTTACTCGCATTGCCTGGCTCAATTTCGTCAGGCTGGCTGGAAACGAAGCAAAATCCATCGGACGGCCAACGCGACGGCACAGCTGATAGTCAGCGACGACGGCTTCGAGAGGAGGGGGTTGTCGCTACGTCTCGCAAGATAGAGCTACTCTGCATATCATTAATCATAATTAAAGTTCAATTTGGATTTCCCTCTATGAATGGCGGTGTTTATTTGAAACGGTACATTAGCAACTGCTTGCTGAAGGGTCAACAAAGGGAATTAGCAGAAGACAAAAAGGAAATGAGCATGAAAAATATCAATTTCATCTAAAAATTCTAAGATTAAAATTTACTTGCAAAGCGAACAAAATTAGAATGAGAAGGCTGCGACTGAGAAATTCATTTGACAACGTAGCCAAAATATGAAGCTTGTACAAAAAGTGAATCGTGACAACAGCGCATCTCAAATTACAGTTTAGACACCCAGGTCAATTTCGCCTTCATTCTCCTGATCAAAACACAATTCACTTTTATTAATAAATAATAAAATTATAGTGATTCGACATAAAATATGCTATGATTAAACGTTATCTCCCCGGGTAAGCTTTTTAAAGACATTAGTATTTCATTAAATAAATAGCAGCATATAGATTGGATTATGCATCTCGTGTGCACCCAGTGTGTCTACATCACGACTGCAACTAACTTGGTTACACCACTGCTCGCACGTTCCGAGGGGGATTTATTAAATTAGGGAGATTATTAAATCACAACGCCGATTGCGATTGCTTGCCGAGCTCTCGTCCAGGACATACATTTAAATAATATCAACCCCTCGTTGGCAGACTGACGCTCGGATTTTTAAAGCAAAAGTCGTGAAAACGCCTGCGTCGCTAATACAAACTAATAAATGAGAAAAGACTCGTGCTTCTCAAATGTTCAATAGAGTCAATACTACCAGTTTTTATGATCGACCCCTGTAAGCAGTCGTGATTCAATTAGTATGAACATTAATCAGTTGATATACTTTATGGCTACATTTCGTAATGGAATTATTTTCCAGGGGTTTTGACTTGGTTTTGAGTCTTTCTTTAGCACTTTTCATTTCATTCGAAAGTTGATGATTTAATAAAAACTAGATTTGCGTCGCCTTTCAATTTGGTGGAAAGAAAAAACATTTGATGGGTTGTGGAAATCGTGGAAATTGCTTTGGACGTGCGTGTCGTACGTGGGTGGAATGAGTGCGTGCAGAGGAGACTGTTGCTTTGGTAAGCTGCAACCAAATTGCAGTTAAGGTTCTTAATACACTCGGGTAAGATTTAATCTCATCATTTTTGGAGTATGTGCAAGGCTCAAATTGCAATTTAAACTAAACATTTACATTATGTTGATAAAATATCACTATAACACTTTTGCAATTTTCTTTTGCTTACCGCCTCACACTGAAGAAGACAACATGCCGAAAACGTTTTAACAAGTGACTAAAAGTAAGTGGTATAGTGCAGTTCGATTAACGTAATGAATCTTAAACACTTTGTAACCACACTTAACAATACTCTAAACATTTTCATTTACTCAGTTTTTCATTGATTATCATTAATGTTTATATTGCAACTATGGATCAATATAAACTCTTTGATAATCTGAGAAAAGAATGCAAAATGAAATGACTGAGTTTATGAGTGACGTCTATGAACCGAATTTAACCTTACAAGCTATAATAATTTAAAAGCAACATTTGGACAATAAATTTAATTAATTTACTTATTCACATTTGATATGAATAAATATAAGGTTGAAATTATCAAAAAGTCTTATACATTCATATCATTTGAATTTATAGGTTAGGCGTAGGTTAGACATATATAAACAATTCAACATTTTATCCAAGTTTTGTTAGTTTTACTGTTAAATTATGTTAGAATTTAATAAACAATATTAATGTATTTTGGACTTTCTAGGTTAGATTCATTGATATTGCTTAAGTCATTTTAGACAATTGGAAGGTTAGATAAGTTAGACTAAATTAGATTGTCTTTTCTAATGACCAGAATTCTCTTGAAAATGCGTTTACATTTATTACTATATGTTAGAATCTTTAGAAAATCTAGTTTTATGTAATAAATACGAAATTTTAGCTTAGTTAAAGTCAAACTCAAGCGTTGTTTTTTTAACAATATCTTTTGTATTGATATCTGTTTATGTATTAACACACTATAAAATATTTTGTTTCTTCATAAATTTAATCTAATATCACAACATCCAACACCCCATTTGATTCGGTCGCGTCAATAGCCCATTGTTGGTTTCACCCCTTTCAGAAGCGTTACATTTACCCCTTGATCTCTCTCACATAATTACAATTGCTATAAAATAAATACTGTTTCTCAATGGCCTCAGTGGCGGTAGTATCCTTAGATGATTTTGTACAAAAGATGAATTTGGTAAATAGTAATTTTAAATTTAAAAAAAGAATGAAATTCTGCATTCCTAAAAAATAAAATCCATTTTATTACTTTAGCAGCCGCGACCTTTGATTTCACCTGTCCCTATTCTAACCACGGGAATCGCCCATAGCATCTTGGAAAATGTGGATTTTTACTGTTGCATCCAACTGGATCTCGGGATTGAACCCAGCTATTCGTCATACAAATGTGCATTCGTAAAATGTCTTTATAGAACCAATTGAACGTCGTAATATGAACAATAGGAAGCGCTGTAGGTATGTTATACACAATGTGTCTTCATATTTTTCAAATACCTTACTAAATACTAAATACCTTAAAATGTTTTTGATTTATTTACGAATAAATCAATGAATGCAGAGGAATTTCAAGTGAAATTGAAAGGTTTGCTGTTTGATTAATCGAGTATAGTTTGAGGTTGAAGGTAGTGTAAACATAGTGTAGATGTTTGATCTTAAAAGAATTTACTATCCGAAATAATGAAGGCATTTTATTATTTGTAATAAAACATTATAAATTGGGATGCTTACTGAAATCGGTGGTTAGTCTAGTTTTTAACAGGATTCTATTGATTAGAAGGACAGAAAATTTCCGATTGAGATGATATTAACGGCACTCAAAAAATTATAATTTGCTGAAAAAACAATTTTTTAAATATTTTCTCAACAATCATTAGTTTTTTCTTTAAATTTTGATTTTAGTATTATAACATTCGTAATTATTACTAGATTATTTAAAAACGTAATTTGTTTATTTATAATGGTTCAAAAGTTATAAGTCATTAAAGTGACTTGACGCATTTATTTCTTGATATTTGATTGATTTACGCGACTGCAATAGTTCGAATCAGTTGACTCTGGCTGCACGCGGCGAACGATGCTGTTTGTTTAGAGTGCTGAGCGAAGAACATGCGAACATATACGAATACGAAACAGAGTGTCACAACACGTTGCTCACTCAGCCATATAGGATACAATAACTGCCCTATTGTATCCTAGATACAAGCATTGCTCGCAGCTTAGAGTCGAATAATTCGAACTATTGCAGTCGCGTAAATCAATCAAAATCGATGATCAATGTTCGGATTAAGTTATATTTGTAAAATTATCCTATTAAAAAATGTTTTTAAAGTCTGTAGGTCAACTGCTACGCTGAGAATGTTCAAGAATAAATAATTTTAAGAAGAATTGATCAAGTTGATTCTAATATATAAACACGGCGACATCTTCATAATTTGAATGTTGTAAAAGAAGTATAAATTATTGAGATCTTTAGAGTTGTGAAGATTGCATGCCAATAAATACCAGGATCAACAATTCATAAGCATGTAAGAATTAAGTTATATCTATGTATTCAGGAAACTATTGAAATTATATGTTTCAGTATTTAGCTGAGAATGTGCTAAACTATCTTTAATTTTCTGATTACGTAAGAAATCTGGTTTACCTCAAAATATACATGAAACTAAACATTTTCACTGCCCCCAAAAAAGTAATAAACCAACACCACATTCAACCCACTCCCGCTTGCCTTTCCTTCCCTGCTGAGCTCCAAACTGCGAGTCTTTTATACGCGTCAATATATCGCACACGGTCTGCCATTTTTTACCACAATCGACTCCGGCGAACTATTAAATCAAATAAAACTTTATAGTCGGGCCACATGTATACAAGACCATTTATGCGCGCCCGAAGGTATAAAAGGTGCGCTCCTTTATTCGTTTTATGCGCCGCACAAACACATGGCAGGAAGAAAGGAAGCAATTCAATGGCACAATCGTATCGCAGCTATAGTCTATCGGCGGATGGCATGGAATGGCGGCAATCGGCGCGCGCGTTGCAGGATAAAGGGGCAGGATAGGAATGCCTTCCCGGCATGCCTTGGTGTAATGGTTATATTAGAGACACATTCCACCGGCTGTGCACCAGCTTAAGATGCTGAACGTAAAACGATGTTGTATTTGACTTTTGTGGGCAATTATGGCATGTCTTTGGGAAGAAGATGCAAGCAATGGGAATAATTTCTGATTTTGGAGTTTCAAATTCGTGAACTAGGCACAAAATTACTATAAACAACCAACTTAAATCTGTTTCAACATACTGATTATTTCATTAAAGAAAATCCGACTGTCAATGAATAACACCGTAAAACAGTAAATTTCCGATCGAAATGACATTAACGGCATTCGATCAATCATAATATTTTAAAAAACAAGATTTAATTTTTTTTTTAATTTCGATTTTAGTGTTTGACCGAATTTTGCATCCGATTTGATATATTGTCCCATAACTTCCGTAATTATTGTTAGATCATTTAGCTGCCTTCAATAACAATTCGTGAATAGATACCAAAGAAATGCGTGAAAATGTGATTTGTTTATCTTTAATAGTTCCAAAGTTATGAGTTCTCAAAGTAACTTTTTGTGAAAAAGTGCAGACACCGATATGAACGAAAATTCCGAACAAATATACATTTGGGATGAATTGATAGTATGTTCACTCGATTAAGTATGAGTTACCCAATACGACACTAGTATTCCAATTTTCTTGACGCATTTTGTTTTTGAGATGGAATTTTTTTAGTCGAAAAATGGAAAGTCGATTTTTATCAATTTTTACGACAGCAATGCAAGCATGCTATGCTGTTTGTTTACAAATAAATAAAAGCAAGTTGCAGTGCCGAATGCACACCCTAATCCGATACAGTGTGTTACGATACACATGCCCAGTCATACATTTACAACACGATTGGGATATCATATTACTTAAGCATTGCTTGCAGAACGCAGAGCGAGTGATTCGAACTATTGCAGTCGCGAAAATGAGTAAAAATTGAGTCAAAATGCGTTAAGAAAATTGGAATAGTAGTGTCGTATTGGGCAACTCATACTTAATCTAGTATATTTGTTTGGAATACGTGTTCATATCAGCGTCTGCTCTTTTTCACAAAAACTCATTTTGAGAACTTATAACTTAGGAACTATTAAAGATAAATAAATTACGTTTTTACACATTTTTTCGGTATCTATTCACAAATTCTTATTGAAGACAGCTAAATGTTCTAATAATAAGTACGGAAGTTATGAGACAATATATCAAACCGCAAACACTAAAATCGAAATTAAGAAAGAAAAAAAAAACATCGACGATTCGAAAGTTTTAAAAAATCCGTTTTCTTAGAAAATTTTTAAAGTTTGGTAATCTTGTCATATTAAAAATGGTAAGAAAAAACGTATAGTTTTTAAGTTGTAAAAATCAAAAAAATCTTCTACGGTTTTAGGAATAAGAATATTTCTATTTTTTAGCCGCATACTATATTGTTTCTAGTTACTCATATAAACCTTAAATCAAAGCTAGACTTCTTAAATACTAAACAATTCTATTAAAACTCGCAAGATACAATTTATTCCAAGTCTTATTCCTTCTTCGCCTTCTTTATAACAAGTCCCAACAATAACAAAATATATTAATATGAATGAAGGCCCATAAGCCTGTCATCTTATAGCCAACTCTCCCGGAAATTGTATTAAACAAGATGATACCCATTCGTACACGAAATCAGCATAATGTAACGGGTTAGATTTGCTGGCGAATCCGCTTCCGAAAACGCGTATGTCATTAAAATGCTTGCAATATTTCTGCGCTTAAACCGCATGTAATAAGGGGGCTGAAATAATGTAATGTAAACAATATGCGAACGTGTGCGCTGCCGCCCGAACCACCGCCTCCTAGGCGCACGTCGCTGTAAGCTTGCGCGGATTATTAAGTTTGCGAGAAGGGTGGCGGAGCACGTGGTAAATGGTAATTCGACGGATATGTCGACACATGTAGATGGATCGGCGGTGGGTGTACATTGTGGGGGCAATATGTGTACGACAACACTGACAAATCATTACACAGCGATTTCCTGATTTCCTCGGTGAGGTCATAGCACGTGGCGGTCACGTGCAGGAGTGGGTTATCTTGTAATAGAACATGCTAAATATTAGATGAGTCTTGATAGGCGGTATGGGAAAATTTGGAGAGGTTAGGATTGAGAGCGCGAGGATTGTTTCTAGTCTGCTGGTTAGAGAAAGAAAAAGTTTGATACTAGAATAAAGGATTGCAACAATTCAAGGTGAAATTTTCTTTCTAGGCTGATAGTAGTATAGTACATTGTAAAATTACAAAAAACTGTAATTTATGTTTATTTAATTCGTTGGTAAAAAAAGTAAGAATTAACCAACTAACAATTGTAACTATGTATTATTCTAAAGGTTCTTTTCTTATTTCTATTCTTTCTCTATCTCTGCTCTTGAGATTTGAAGATATTTGGAGGTTATAATTAAAAGTATCAAAATTGAATCTTTTCTGGTGGTTGAAGAAACTAAAATTTGATTGTAAACCAAAAAAATGCAATAATTTGTGATAAAATTTTATTGCTAGGCCAGTTTCTGTGTTTTTGTCAAAATAACAGTGTCAAATTACAAAAAATGTAATTTTTGTTTATCTAACTCTTTTCTACTAAGATCTCCTAAAAGGTCAAACCTTATATTGGCTACTACACCCCCACAATCTTATTTTCTCAGCTGGCCATTTCTTTAAGAATTAATTAACCAATGATTGTTATATATTGCTCCAAATGCGAAGGTAAAAGGTCAACTGCCCCGAAAAAAATACCAAATTGGACCTTTATCTCTTTTCTCTATTCCTTTTTTTTTCTGTTTTTGGGGGGTTAAGGATACAACACTAAGTTAATTTTGAAACGAGACAGTAACTAGCGTTGACTTGTTAAAAGGCTTGCCCACCCTCTCGTTGGTCTAACCAAAACAAACGGCCACTTACAACGTCGACCGCAAATAATTGCAGAAGCCAAACAAAGTGGCAATGTGAGTATCGCAAATCACACTGGGAAAACACGCAACTTCTTAGTCTCCTTACTAGCTCGTACTGCATCAGTGGTAGTGCATCCGCATCACATTGTAATTTTTAATTCTTTTAGGGATGTTGGCGTTATTTCAAATGAAATCCAATTAGCTTAGGAGTTGCAATTTCGTGATGTGAAAGCAGGATTCTAACCGCATTTTCAGGAATTTACAATTGTTTGGATGTTGGAAAATGAAATGAAATGAGTTATTAAGATTTTAACTGTTGTGAAAAGGAGGAAAATTTGTGTTTACTTGAGAGCAAAATGGAAAATGAATTATAGCTTTAAAAATAGCTTTGTGAGAGCTTACGGAATTATTAGACTAGAACAATCTTGGTAAATTTAAATTAACTAAATTAAACTATAATTTAACAAATATATGAATTAAAATTTTACTTAATATAACCTATAATCATCAATTAATATATAATAATAAGCTGCGTAAATAGCTTTTTATGAAAGGTTTTTCATAATTTCAAAATGTTTCTGATCTTTTTCATTTAAATGCATAATAAAATGCATGCTGACCTTAAAATACCAAATCTAATCTCATCACTGTTGTATCATTGAATATATCTCATTAATTTGAAAAACAATTTAAACAAATTAGGTACATAATTATTAACTTTCATGAAACAATAATTCAATAAACAATTTAAATATATTTCTGACTGAGTTTCCAAATCTTGAAACTAATAGTGTTTCAACAAATTGTTTATATCATTCAAAACACACTTTACAATTTGTTTTCTAAGTGTTCTTCTTTTTCTAGAATTGTTTCTCGCACTTTATTCTGTTTCCTAGTTGTTGTAAGACCCTGTATTTGATATCCTATTCCCAATAATACAAGTTTATTGATACACACTGATATATGATGGTCGAAAAATCTAAAAGGCAATTGGCTGCAATTCGTAGGGTTGTTGGCAGTCGCAACAAGAGATATACAACACCAATAACGCATCAGCAGGAATACGAATATCATCCCGAAATCCTCACGTGCGGCAATCGCTGACGTCTCCCGAAACATATCTGTTTGCTCGTCGCTGTGTGGATGGCAATGTAAGGTCGCGCATTATAGATTCCATCCGAGTTTTTGAATTCAATTTTCGGAATCGTAATCCGCGCCTGGCCCCGCTATTGGTCAGTCGCAGTTGGAATTCAATTTTTATCCTCCCGAGATAGATTCCGTGCGCAAGATATGTGCAAACGACGTCGAGGGTAAGAGATGGCCGGCAACTGGGGTGAACTGGACTGTTGGATCATGTGTATGGAAATGAAACTTGAACCCGACTTAGAATATTCCGAAATCAGTGTTGGCATCTACACCTGCGACCGCGATGCGTCCTGTGGTCCGTCCTTGTGTGTTGCAGATCAACACACTGAGCAGGAAGGACGACAACATCGCGCAATGCTAATATTAACACTTGGATAGAAACAATTCTATTGATGGAGAATTCAGCGCTGGAAAAACTTGCCAAGTCATTCGAATTGCACTGGGTATTCGAGCTTAGGATCAGATTTGACTGAAGGTACATTATGAGAATGATTGGGAGCATGATGAAAGCACATCATGTGGTGAACCTATGTAGCTGTCTCATTTATCAAGTTAATTGGACATACATCAAATCAGCAACGCATAATAATCAAGATTAGAGCTATGAATTTGCTTTAAATAGCTTTAATAATTCAATAGTCAACCACAATTGCTATTTAAAGTGAAATATACTTAGTAATTTTAATTGCCAAGAAATCATTTTAAAGTCATATTATAGTACATATATTTCTTTATGTTTTTAGCTAATTTTGTTTTACATGTTGGTTGTAAATATATTAATATTAAAGAATTCCAATGAAAAACCAAGCAACGAATATAACTGTAGATTTATTTACAAGATTAATCTTGTTTTATGTAGAAGTTATTGAACTTTTTATTATTAATTAACGAGGTGTTTATGATGTTCACAAAGTGTTTCCATTAATAAATCAACTTTAAGGTTAGATTAAACAAAATTTCTCAAATATATTTTATCATTAGTTTATGGTCCTGTATATAAATAATTATATTATTATTATATGTAATCAATAGAAAATATCTTCTTATAAAACTATTACTTTTCAATAACAATACTTATTTGTTGTATTTTTTTATAAATACACATAATTTCCACTTTTGCAGTAAATACAAAATTTTAATTGTTTTGATTGCAAAATGTAGATAATGTATCAATGATAATTTATATATCCAAGAATTCTTAACATATTTTCAAAATTCAAACATACTCAATGAGATTTTTTATTTAAAACCCAAATAAATCTTTAAAAATCAACATCGGGAAAAGTTATAATCTCCCATTCGGTCTCACCATCCACAAGATATTGAATCATAGGTTATTATATGAAAATGTGGTCATATATATTTCTTTCCTGAGTTATAATGCGTCAGCTGGACTGGATAACTTGCGGCTGCCTTTTTCCCGCAAGCCAGCAATGCACACCCGGCGGCGGCAAGTGTCCACATGGTCCATATTGTCCACACACTCTTGCCTACCGCACTGCTTGCATTCGAAGTGATCCAAGATCGTATCATCGGGTGTATCATAAATACAATAAAGTTAAAATATGGCTGAGCTTGCATCAAGAATAATGAACCACATCCGTTGCAAAAAAGTTAGAGCAAGAGCAGTAAGCGTTCACCATCCTGGGCAATTCAATCATTCTGCGATAATGCTCCAAATATGAATATTATTTGGATATAAGAATTAATTCAGTGGAAGTAGAAATAATGTGGAGAAGTTTCAAATAATAACATGTTAATGCACAATTTAGTTTGCAAAATCCAAAATGCGAGTGTAATACAAAATGGATCAAATTTGTAATTGATGTTAAAATAAATGATACTAGTGGCGGGGTTGGATGAGTTAGTTGCGCACCCTGCGATCATCGTATCTCATCTAATTGGAAATGACTACACCACTTTAATCGCACATATGATAATCTGCAAAGCTTCTACGCTTCGTTGCGCAGATCATTCCTCATTCCAGAGATGGACTCACAAATATTACTTTACTTTAAACTCATTCAAAGCAACTAAAAGTAGAATTCGTCTAGAATTAATAAATGGTACCATTTGATAGAATTATTCTGCTCTATTGAGTGCAATTGATAATTAAAGGAAATATTTGGTTGGGAATTATGTTGAAACATGTCCAATGTGTGCAACTAGTGTGCAAACAGTCGATAATTGTAAGCACAGCCATGTGCAATGTGTTTGAGATAACAGCAAACAATTATAGTTAGTAGAGGAATAAGCAATATCGATGTTTTATCAACTAATCACGCTGATAACACACCTAATTTTAGTGTACAAATTTGTAATTGAGTTAATTAACATATATTCATTGGCATGTTTTAATATTTGAGACTACTTAATTAGACTTGAATAGTTTTTATAGTTTGAATTTGGCCTGTTTATTGTGAAATGGAAGTACAACATAGACAACACTGAAAGCAGTAAATTAAAATATTTAAAATTTTATAGTTTGATAATGCCAAAATACTATTAAACATATTTTATAATTAATTTTTATAGTTTACGGGTAATAATTGTTTATATCTATTTTTATATAGTATTTTTATAGAATTATTAATTAAGGTGATGGCAAACTAAGATAGGCAATACATTAAGCACCAATTCACAAAAACTTGAATTTGTAGGAAAGAAAACTCTATAAAAGATTAATTAAATATTAGTTACTATGCAAATAAAATAGTAAAAAAATTGTATTTGTATACCAACAAAAAAATTCATAATTATATTTCTTCTTCTTTCAAAATGTATATATGTTTGTCTAAATTAAAAATAATTCACAATTTAAGTTAGTATAATTTTACTTCCTGTAAGTCCTTCACTGTACTATTGAGATATCCCTATAACGATATCCTTCTCAGCCACCCCAGTGAGACGCTCAGTCGCTAAAAGCCTTTCGGATATTGCATGTTAAAATGAGGGTAAGTAATTCGATTTGTGCCCAGCGTTCAAGCAGCAAAGTGAACGAGTAAATGCTTGCGCATTTACATGCGCAGCTAGCAAATGAGAATGGAAAAAACTCGCCGACCACCCCTGCCTTTCAGCTGCGGTTCGATGCAGAGCAACACGCACGAGTGGCAGAATTAAGTGAACATGAGTATGAAGAGCCTTGTCGCGTCCTATACGAGGGTGTCTCTATTTGTATCCGCTTGTATCATAATTAAACTTAATTAACTTGCAACACAATGGCTGTCTTGCCATTAGCAACCATTAGCAATTAAATAAATAATACGATTGAAATCATTCGTAATTTAGGAAAGAATGACTTTGGAAACTAAATATTTTTTGTTGATTTTCTTGCGTTTAAGTTGAGAATTGAGTGTTTGTGACTTTCTTTGGAGGGTGAAAAATCAAATTACATAAATGAAACACATTGTGAAGTTGAAATTTATTGCGTCGAAGCGTGCGGACCAAATCAATGCGTTTCGAGGCATGCATCTGGCCGCTTCTAATATCGAAATGAAGCTGAAAATTTATCACCGTTTATACTTGTTGGGGCGTAAGATTTGCGCTCGGGAGCGGCGCGCTAACAGTAAAAAATTAACGCGCACACAGCGCAAATTAAAAACTTCCACGGAGTGCGAGAACGCGACGGAAATCAAACTGATTTTTTATTGGGAAACTCAACAAGGTTTGCTCGATTGTGTTTCATTCCTTTGTTTCGAGCTATTGTAATTATTTATGGCCACTTTGTAGTTGCAATTGTTCAGAGGGCATGCGACAGGAGCTTGAAATAGACTTCAGAGGTAACAAAAACTCAGAAATTTGAGGAATGCAAAGGTAATTTAGAAAAGGACTTTCAGAAAAATGCTGGCACATACTTTTTAAGCACAAACTTATTGAGTACAATATATTAGAATTATTAATTTATTTTTAAGCTACAATTTCAATTGTGGAATGTTTTAACACGAATTCAAACTAGCATCGTTTTGAGCAAGCAAAATTCAATTTTTATAATTTTCAATTCGTAATATTCTTTAATATTCTATTTAATTTTCTTGTCTAGAAACAAATAATGCACTTAACAATGTGACACTTTAGTAACAATCAATAAAAATTTCATATGTCTTGCATAATAACATATTTATTTCTCTCAACCATTTCAGTAATTTCTTAGCTTTTTACTAGAATTCTAACGTAGGCAACATTACTGACTCCAATTAATGTCTCATCAATTTGTAAATTTGTTAATAATGTTGCCTTCTTCAATATCAGATACTGAAGAACTCAACAATATTCTAAATTTGTTAATTCCTGTTTCTATGATAAAAGTCTTTCGCAATTAAATCAATACTATTTTTGCAGCGTTCGAAAAATGAATTGTTATCAAATATTTATCATAAAGTCGAATTACTTTGGTCGTGTGTTAATTTTCTCATTAAGGTTTTGTATTAATTAAGAGCTATGCGGCGGAAAGTTTCTCAGCAAAAACCATCTCGCACTCACCACCAGCGCCGTTGCCGCATGGTTGCCATGGTTTATTATACTGTGCCTTGCCTTCTTCTCCGCTGCCGCCACCGCGGTTGCCTCCACTGCTACTTCAGTATTTGGCGGCGTTCTCGCCTCTTGTGCGCCGTCGAGTTGTTGGCAAAAGTAATTATTCGACATTAAAAAGCATGTAACCCTAATGTTTTTTCATATTATACGCTTGAATTCGACATCCATTAGGACTGATTTTAATTAGGGTCATTTGAAGGAAGCACGAACAGAATTTTAACACCGTGCAATTTTCATCACTAAGAAATACAATCTAAATGTATCCTGATTTTACTGATTCCAAAACCTTTGAAACAGACAAAGTTTTAACTGCAAACTTAAAATGTCATTCTTTAGGTTTAAATATTTGAGATTTTAAGTGGTTTTTATAGCATGTAGACACAATATGTGCGAATCGTGTGTGGAAATCAGTATTGAAATCAAATGCACAATGTAAAGCGAGTGAGGGAGGCGGCAGCAAGCGCTAAACTTGGTCTAATGCACAAACAATGGCAACATACTCGCCATGAATTCTCTCCGAAGAAAATGACTTTTTCATTTCATCCACACTGCGCGGACGATGCGCTTCTTTCATGGCTCTGCGAATGTAACACCGTCGCCGGGGCAAAATCGTGCACGCCGCCCCCCAGGCGAGAGACCTCGTAACGACTCTCTAGTTGGAGACCACAACACATGCTGTGGTACAAGTGCTATCGTAGCGGATACCCGTTGAATACTATTTAATGAAGATTTAACACAGCCTCTGTTTGCTTTACCTTTACCGCATGCACTTGTGACAGTTGCGCCACGTACACCCGCCCCGAAATTAGCACTATGTCCTTCAACTTACGCTTGATCATTACAATCATTTTTTAATAATCGCCGGACAATTAGAATCGAATCAATGCGCGCACCTTATAGGCGCGTGCAAATTAATAATAATCTTAATTGAAACGCAGCTGGCTACATTAATCATCATCGAAATATTTAAGATTAAACGCAAGTGCTGCCGGCATTCTTGTAGCAATGGGTGCAATGTAGTCGTGATTTACTTGGCATTGCCAGCTTTTCGGCCACATGCTCTCCCGTGCGCTCATTCTTTCTTCGGCATGTCGATGTTGACATCGGCGCCATGCCAAACTTGCTGAAAATCGTAAATCAACTGGAATTAAATATTAAAAACGCTCCGAGTTGGAAGTTTTACGCGACGGTGCTCTCTAAATTTAAAATGAATGTAAAGTAGATAATTCGAATTTGGGCGAATCGACTTCTTTTCGCTGTTTTCGACCGGCGTTTTGATCTTTTTTTCTCGGCGAGGAATGAAATTTAATAGCAGCACAACACATGTGGCTGTCATTTTGAAATTGGGTTGGAATCAAAATTGGTTATGTTTTATTTCAGTTCAATTCGAATAGCGTCAGCGCTTATTTGTGAATTCATTTAGTTACAACATGTTTTCATACTTTATCAATGCAGAAAATATTCTATTGAGACCCAAAATGGTTGAAATCCAAGAATATAAAAAAGCTTCTATGAATTCTGTATCATTAAATAATGTTTAGGTTGTTTTTACCATTCATAACTTAACGTTAACGTAATAGCCATCTTTTAAATCTTTAAAAAAAAATTCTGAAATTTAAACTTACTAACAAAGATTCTTTCTTTGTTAGAAAGAATCATTTTTTTACGTTTTCATGGTTCTAATTCCTACATAAAACAATAAATATATTCAACCTAATTGCAAATTTTGGATACTTTAGCGCCACCTCATGTTCTAGAAACGAACATTAAAGCTCAATCAAAGCTCAAATTGTACTATTAAAATACATCATTCTAAACAATATTTTTCAAAATTATTTTAAATATTTTAAACAAATTATTACGTGTTTTACAATTATCGTAAATATTATTTTTAATATCTTTGTTATTAAAACGGCATAGATTTGATTTTCTAGGCATTTTATAATAGAAATATTTTACTGCATTATTGCGACTTCTAGTATTGAAAAGACAAAGTTTCTAACTACATTACGCAATTTTGTTTTGCTACTTTTGAAATCTTAATATTCGCTTAGAAAAATAGCTCAATAAAGATTTCTTAATTTTCTGCAAATTTTTCATATCTCTTATACTTTTCCCAAAAAGCACTTTTTCTGACCGTGTAATAAATCATTTAAAAATATCATTGAACTTTAAATAATTATAGACAATAAAGTTATTGATTAATAAACCCTCTGATTTTAATAACTTAAAAATTAATACATTTCTACTACTACTAATAATGATAATAATAATAACCAACACTAACGACGTCTGTTTCCAACGTCTAACAATTGAGTTAACAATATTATGGCACTGGTTATATAATATCACCCGATTCTATAAGTACATTATAAGTAACAAAGGTGTTATGTACATAATACCATAAGTATTTCAAGTCAACATCAAGTTCAACTCATCGCCTCGTTGTTTGCCTGCTGCCCGGCTGTCATTTTTAATACAAGTTATTACAATTATTATACTTTTGGTTACTCCCGAAACAAGTGAAAAGCAGAGTGTATAAACCAAATAAATTATTGTCCCTTACTCTTTCTTTACACAACTATGCCGACGAAACCCTGGTAATAAATATAGAAAATCAACAAAATGTGGGGACGTCAGTCGGGGTCACTCCGCGTGTCGCATGACTAGAAATAAAGTTGTAGTTAAGGCGTTTTTTTTTTTTATCGAAAACCACTCGCGCGCATATTTGCTAACATCAATGAATAAACTCAATCACAGTTTTCGTTATTTCTCTAAAAGCGACACCGTAATGAGCTGGATTTGCAAATTGACTTTGTATCGTATATCATTAAATAACAAACAGAATGCCTTCAGATAAATATTACATCTGTGTCGATGGTGTAGTATTTAGATTGGCATTGTGTGTGGAAAAAGCTCAAATGCTCATTGACCATTGAGCATGGAGCTTTCATAACAATGGTTGGTCTGAGAAGGAATAAATTGTGTCGCGCATATTCCACCTCGAGCAACCAGAGATCATCATGGTGTCGCTTCCATAGATGCATTCGTATATAAATAGTTCTATTCATTTGTAACCTCTTAACTTTATAGTCGTCGTTTTGAACGTTTAAAACTAAATTACACTGCCTCCAATAAACTTGTTAAACATCATTATGAGGTGCTGTTTTAATTCGTATTCTTTGGCGTTCACTTTCTGGAAATCAAACCGACAGTATACTGGATGAGCATGCTCAAAGCTACCTTCGTATCTCTTGCTTCACACGTCAATTTTATCGTAGAAAGCGAAATAGTGTGGACGAATTTGTCTTTTCTTAATAATTGTGTCGCTTAAATTTTGTTCCACCAGGCACTACACTACATCATTATCAATATTATTGTAATACTAAGGCACAGACCCAGCTTTACTGCTCGTAAGTCGTCGAAGGACTGGTGAAAATGGTTGTAAAGTGTCCTTCGCGCAAAGCACAGTCGTGGAAGACAGCTGCGCTGGATAACTACCCAACATAGGAACGGAATACAAAATAACTCACCGTGTCCACGGCTAGAGCAATGCACAGCCTAATTTATAAACAATGCTTCAATATTACTCAATGCTCAGCAATTGCAGTACAATGCGGATAACAGCTGTGTCGCTTAGTTGTTACCAACATCCGAGAACACTTCCGGAACAATTTCATGAGCACTGAGTAAGACGCTGTTCTTGGCATCGGTGAATCATACATCTTTTTGGAGTATTTTAGAGACCAAACGCAGTTAACTTAGTTAACAACTAAGTTGATAAAAAGGAGCATTAAAATATCTAATGTTCAGTGTGGTAGAAATGTTGAGGTTAACTCTGTGGTGATGTTCAGGATTTCCTTGCTTTTCTTTGATGAGATGACTTCCCTTTTATCGACTTAGCTCTGAGTTTCTTATCCGTAAGGCATCTGCAACACTGTTTGCGCACTTTTTTTATATATATATGTATCCAAAATGTAGTAATATATAATGGTCACAAATGCCTCACGCTAACCGCTCCTAATTTCTATTATTGTTGAATAAATATCTCATATAATATTGTAATATATCCGTACGTATGCTTTTTGTTCTCTTGTATAATGTTAGGTAAATCTGCAGCGTTCTGTATACTATTAAGTCGTTACTCGTTAGCAAATATGTCTTACCTATTCTACATGACTACTCTACTTGAGCACCGTAACGCGCGCAAAATAATCAAATTTGTTGTTATTCACCGTAAATAATCATCACACATAAACTTGGCAAGAGTAAGCTGCATATTAAGGCAGTTTGTTCATATTCCTCCTTCCTTGGCGTTATCGCTTCGTCACTATAATTGCGCTAGTTTTGTATTGCAGTAAATATTGTACGTTGTCGTTGTCTTAGGTAATAGAGTGTGTCCGACATGTTCTGTCATGGAGTCTTTGTATCCGAGTCTCTTTGCGTCGCATGCTCCAGACCATCAGCAGCCTGGAAGAATCTATCCGGATCGCAGAGTTGCGTCAATGTCGGATTGGTGCAGCACTGCGAGTTATGATCGGCGGCGCCAGCTGTCGCTGCTGTGCCGTCATCCATGAGGATAATTGTGTTCGCCTCTGCATTACTCCCAGCAACCGGATGTGTAATCATAAAGTCCTCCTGGTCCAGCGTGAACAATTGCGGCGGATTCCAACGTGGTATTGTGCTACAACGTGTTCCTCTGCTGGGTGTCGAACCGGGAGTATACATGCTCAGGTTGGTAGGACTGATAACACCAGACATCGCCATAGGGTAATTGAAGAGCTGCAATCAAGAATACCCCAGATTGAATCAGCAAGTCGCGTGGCTAATGATGCGGTGTTACCAACATGTCCCGGCTGCCCAGCGTGAAAGTGGTTGAAGGTATAGTCACGACTGGGAGAGTAGGGCCCCGTCGGCGGAATGCTGTTACGCAGCGTGGGCGACTTCCGCAGATCGTGCCCGTTGGGACTGAGCGGGGGCGACGCGCTGATTTCAGGTACTTCGTCGACCGGCGACGCCTCGCTGCCCGGCGGCGTGATACTCACGGGTGGCGAGTTGGTGCCGGACATGGTGACATCGTTAGTAGAGCGGATGATTGCCACCGGACGCGCCATGGGGGGCAACGGCGGCGGTGGGAGCATCGTGGTGGAAAAATATTGCTTAGGGCTGCGGGCCATATTCGGCTGCATCTGAAACTTTGCGAAGGCAATGTGCCAATTGGCGGTAAAGTTTTCTCGTTGTCGGAAGTGGCAGTTACCTGGGATGGTTGAGAGGTGTTGTCTGTTTCTTGGCACACAAATGTGACAAAATCGGAGAGGGTATCATGTCCGTTCTCGGGGTATTTTACTTGATGGCCGTGCTGATGTTGTTGCGGTTCGGGGCTGTGTTGGTAGAAGAGGGTGTTTGGACTGGTTGACTGAGAACTGGAAGACACTAGTGTGGTATTTTGAGGCATTGCTGAAGAAGAGAAGCAAAGTTGAAAAGGCGTTATAATACTGATGATGCAAAGTTCAAAACAAAACAAATCAATTTTTTATGTTGCGCATGCGCAATTTCAATTTTATCGGCTTTAATAAAGTTTTGTGTCTTCGACGTTAGTGAAAGAAGAAAATTCCGTGTTGGGAATTGGTTATTTTAAAAGGTTTTTTATGTTCTGGTGGTTCTATTTCCTTCTTCAAAGAACCCACTTGCATTTGATGCCAAAATATTGACACACTCTACTAAATCTGTATGAGAAGCATAAAAAAGAAGCTTGTTTTTGGAGATGTTTAACCTCAAATTTGAAAATAGGGTTTTTCTTTATTAACAAATAATTTTGAATCATAAAAACTGTGCTCTGAAACATTTCCAGTCTTGTATAAAACCCATTTTCAACATGTCGACAATCCTAATTGGAAATTCCATTCCAGAATCATTTGGCTAGAACTTCCCTATTCATTCGTTTGTTGGCAAGTTGCATCAAGCGATAATTTCTAATAAATGCACATCCATGTAATGTATATGCATTGTATATGCGAATTTTATTGATTTCTCGATAGGCTACCTGCCAGACAACATATGCACCCATTGCGGCGCATATTTTTCTCATCTTCCCCACCCCCTGCCGCGCACGTCGCTCGCAGGAGAAACAAAATATGCGGCCGCATGTATGCCGCCGCCATCCTACCGGCTGTACTCACAATATGCCGCCGAGACGACCATCGCGTCCACGGGCGCTGATCGATCTGCGACGACGGAGCTCTGATCCTGATAACTATTGCAGTAGTACGCTGGGTGTTCTAATTTAACGCTATTAATATTCGGCTGCGGCTCGGCTAGCTCCTGCATAATGGAGGCTGAAACAATGATGAGCTGCGATTAATACGATACCGGCGGCTATTAGAGATGCTCGACAGTGTGCGCATCAATTTGAGTGCTAATCGAAATCAATACGAGGCTATAAGCAGCCAGAGAAAGATCAGAGAAATAATAAATAATGAAAAGAGGAAAAAACAAACAAATTAGGATTTCCTTCTAATGTATGGCTAAATCGGAACTCAACTAAGGGAGCAAAAATAGGATAAAACAAAAGAGTGGCAAGTAGTTTATAGATGCTTGACCTAGATATCGGTTCCTGCACACCACATCCATGTTCCGGAGTGATATGAGCAAGCACTACGAAGAAGAAGTATTAAAATGAATGACCTACGTAATCGAAGCAGAGGAGGCAAGTAAACGAATAGCTCGCAGCATCTCCAATAGCTTACTTACATTTTGACAATTTCCACAACTCTTTGGAGGAAAACACGCCCGTGGCTAAAATAATGTCATTACAAATGACGCCGTTATACGGGTTATGTGTATATCCTGTAATTGCAACAGTACAAATAACTAACAAACAAACCACACCACTATATATTCTGTGTACCTTTGTTCTTCCTGTCGTCCTCCTTTTTGTTGTTATTATTGTAGCACACTCCACTGAGAATTTCTGTGAGAACAAAGAGTCCGAAATTGCATATAATAAAAGCAGCGCGTATAATATATAACCACATTTAACAGTCTGCAAACGTTTAACAATAAATTCTTGGCATATTTGGAAAGAAATGAATACACTAAATTAAATATATGTGCAAGTCAGGAGTTATAATCTATTAATGGCGTTGGGGTCAAAACAAAAGAAGTCGGTTTTCATTTTGCGCATGCGTCAATTTCAATTTCTTGTATCAACCTTGCTGCAGCAAAAAAACGAAAATCCATAATACAATATATGCTCCATTTTGAGTTTTCTTGCTTAAATCCTATTAATATGCAATAATATGACAGGAGCTTGAATTTGCGCATGCGCAGCGTTAGTAATATTGTACCAAATTGTACCAAATATGATATCACAAAATTTATTCGCAACATTTGCAGACTGTTTGTCTTCTCCATAGTGTCTACTAGTATCTTAGTACTACGTTACCTACCATGACTATTAATGAAGTTTGCTAAGTAGAGATCGAGTTCGCGCACAGAGACATTGATATGGTACGGATTGACGCAGAGTCCAGGCTGCGAACATTCGGGATTCTTCTCCAATCGCTCACCATCGGTGCTCTCCAATGGGATCGCCTTGAACAAAATCACCATCACGAGATCCAAGCGCCACACCTTATCCGCCTGCCGAAGACAGTCTATTCGCCGCATTTTGCCCTTCTGGTCAGGATTCGAGAGGACGCACACCGCCGGCCGTTTACCGGTGATGCTCAGAACGAAATCCTCGCGGCATTCCTGCGTGATGTCCTTTCGCAGCTTACCCAGGAGTCGAGATGCCCATTTTTGCTTCACCTCGGCTTTTTCGTTCTTAAAAGAAAACCAAACGCTAACAAGAGTCCAGCCCTTGACAAACAGTGTTCAACCTACTTGTAACGCTTCTTTACACTGCCTCTCCTCCTCGAGTGACATTCGCTTCTCATGTTTCTTGTAATACTTGCGCTTCGCCGCTTGCAGGTTGAACCATGTGTACGAAAAGGACTTGACGAAGGGCAGCAGAGCTTCTATGAATGGATGAAACTCGTCCTACATCATCAAAACAACACCTTCAACCAGTGCATCTTTAAGACAGGCGAACAGATAGAAACCAGACCAATCACGATTAGAAGGAAATGAAACCAAACGCAATGTGAAGGAACGTGAAGAGCCAAACATCAAGGAACAAAGAATGCAGAAAGAAAAAGTGAAGAACATTAATTTGACAGATCGAATGCACGTCGACGTGAATGCATGCGCATATAAATGCCGAAATATCAGCATTCGTGGAAAGTGACGTGCTTTCGAGTGGTTTTCCAATTACACGATTAAGTCAAGCAAACTTATACATTGCAAGTACATAAATCAAAAAGTCAGACGCGTACGACAATGTCACATGTAAAATGCACATCGAGAACGAAGAACAAAATATTCAAGAAATGAAGACAACGTGTCAAATTTGCATAAAACTGCACCACTTTCCATGTTATTTCCTGAATTTATGCTAAACAGTTTTCTGCAAATTTACCGCAATAAAATGCAGTATTATCATGCACATAAATATTAAAATTTGGAGAGTAGTGAAAATAAAGTGTAGGAATTTAAATCACAGCAGGTAGACGCGTCCGCCACGATGCATAACAATCATTTTCACTTAAATATTATGGCGGAATATATAAATACGTATGCATTTTTCATGAGTGCAGTTACGGAGTAAAATAATAAAGCTCCACCGTGCTATAGACAACCAAATGTACACCCAGTGATCAATATGCTGATTGTGCTCGAGATGAAGCTTGTAACTGTAAGAAAACTATTGAAAGAATAAAAAATAAAAGCATACATCTTTAAATATATCCACCATATAATAGGGACATAAAGTTTTAGAGGCTTGAAATAAATGACTTTCCTGCGATCGGGTTATACAAGTTCGTCTAAATTCTGGTATTATAAATAGTTCAAGCTATTTTTAGTGCCTAGCAAGGAGTGATTCAGTTTAATAGCAATAGGCAAACATCAACAACACAACATAACAGGTACGAATTTCCAACAACAATCAACATCGATTGATCAATTCTCGAGTTGATGCCAATTTTTGATGAATCCGCCGGAAAATGCAGAGAATGGCGGCGAGTTTGGTACGCGTTGTACCGCTGCGGATAATCCCCGAAAAAAACGAGGCGAGCAATCTGAGCGCTTCCGTTTTTCACTGACTGCTGTGTAGATGCGCGCTGGAAGGAAGAATGGCGAGTGCGCCGGAAAATGCAGTGGACAGCATCCGAGCGAGGAGACGCACGTAATCGTCATAATTGTTTTAAAGTGAGATATTATGTTGCTACGAAAATATACACGGGCGGCGGGAGCACGTGGTGCGGCTGTGCAACGTTGTTCCTGCCGCTCCTGCTGCTTCGCGCGCGCGACGCGAACATGCAGGCAGTGCGCACGGCGTGTACACGTATACAAGGGCACGTCTCAGAGTTATTTATACAAATATGTGAGGTATATTTCGGCGGAATCGCGTTGAAATGCAGGGACGCATTTGAATTGGCTTTACAATCCGACAAGAAAAATACAGATTACTACACCTTGAAGGTCTTAACCTACAAATAGAAATAATAAGCTACGAAAATATACCGATTTAATCCTATTCACTTCTTATGATAGATCATAGGTGTGCTTTCTTTTTTTTTTGTTTATGTCAAGCAAGCATGTTCCCGTTGCGATCGCGCGCAAGGTCTTAATTATAATTAACCGACTTATTGAAGGATAAGTGGAGGACAAGCGAGGACATACACGGGGCGGTTGAAAAAAGCAGCATCAACTCTTGAATCTTGATCACTTGGTACAGAGAGAACACTCAGTTGTTAATCATGTTAATTACATATGGCGACGCGAGAGGACAAAGGGCTGTGGGGTAGCAGCGTTAAGGCACCTGTCCCGACGACGGCGTTTGCAGATAGGAGGATACATCCGGCTCCACCATGCAGCTGCGCACTGTATCTGGGATAAACATTCCTTAAGGTCACCGGAAGGCACCACGTTGCTGCTGCTGTCCCATTACCATGAAGACGGCGAACATCGAGCGGCTTCCTAGCGCATACACCTTTGGGACACAAGGAGCACACTTGCAATCATCCTGTTTGTGGCGTGTTTTCATTCGGGTGGTTACGTAACCTCAAAGGTAAACTAGAGGCACGCTTTGACACGTGCGAGAATGATTTAGACTGGGTGTTTATTCGTGTTGTTACAGGAATAGCTTATGACGCGCGATTTCAAGATGTCTGAGCATTTTTTTTCAGGGATTTACAGGAGCGAGTCCTTAGGAAGAAATCAAACTATACATACATTGCAGATGACGTCACACGTGCAAAAGAGACGAATCGAACAGAAAATAACAGCTCTATGTATCACGTCACATGCCCAAAGTGCAGCCGCACACCGATAATCGGGGCTCTCACTCGGCAGAAAAGCTGCGTCGGAAAAGCTGCCACTGCGTAACGCTTTCGTAACGTACCGCCACACACAATCCACGTTTAGTAAAGCGCAAAAATCGGCGTACGCACTGTGTTTTTCAGAGTTGAAAGTCAAAGAAGGAAATTCAGAAGCTGGTTGGTATTTCGGGAAGGTTGTTATGCGCGACGAGATCTCGGGTGGCCGGGCGAATCTTCGCGTGCGCGATACATTTTCAGCTCTCGCTCGAGAGTGTTTTCCACGCACCACGAATGTTGGTCGCCGACTAAATGCGGCGTCGATTTTATCGAGCAGCGCGGCGACGCGCGCGGACAGCGACGACGTCGGTTCAAGCGTCGCTACGATTGCAGACGATTTCCATTCCCATAAGAACTAACGACCTCTGCAACTGCTGCATTTATATTACGCGCACATTCGCAAGCATCGACGCCAGCGCGAGAGACACGTCCGCGCCGGCGAGACGTCGCGATGCTTCGCAGGAGCGGCAGGGGCGCCGCGAAATGCGGCACTTGCGTGAATACATATTTCTCTATTGTTGCGGTTTGCACATTTTTGATACAAGCAGAGCATACACGACATCAATTCTTAATGCTACAAAAGGCGTTCAAGTAAGAAACGTCGACCAGTAGACCACATTGAGGATGAAGAACGAAAAGGGGAAGAAGAAACGCGAAAACTGGTCGATGCACAATGCGGTGCTGCGGCCGCTGCAGAACGTATCGTATTGCGGCTGGCTACCGAATCTCGGCCGATCCATATCCTGCACAGAAAGCCAGCGACACCGCCATAAATAACAACAATTTATTGCGAGGCAAAAAGTCGGAAAGCGACTGGAAGCACCCTACGATCTTCGTATAATAATCGCAAATGAGAGGGTCGCCGCCGCAACTACAACGCTTAGCTACAAGCGCACTATCGTATTGATTTTACTATGCGAAACATAATTTTCCGCAGAGATTCCACACTCCACCAGCGCTCTATGAGCTCCACTTGCCCCCTAAGCTCCCCTAATGTTCTCAACTACACAAATCATGTGCACTTATCTCAAAAACAAAATTTCCAGACTACTGACCACGCTTAAAGCTAAATCAAAATTTCCGCCAGCGACGACAAGCCAAGAGTACGATCAATACAAGAAAAAAATGCCACATAGAAAGCATCTATTTGTTCTCCAAGCACCATGTCTAAAAGTACCTTGTAGTCATTCTGCAAATCGGAATGTAGATCTTCATCCGAATAGCCTTTCATCGCTTTGGTGGCGACGGGGCCCATGTAATTATTGACCACGGCGAATTCCATCAGAGACAAAAATACAAACACCGAGCAGGACGACATCCAAATGTCGATGGCCTTAACGTACGACACCGGTGGCAGTGATTGCTGCGATTGAGTATTCTGCGTCGCTGCGCGAAGAGGATTAGAATTGCATTTATCTGTTTATATGTTGCATGTTACCTAGCGTGAGCAATGAAGTCACGCCTAGTGTCACGCGGGCTGGGATTGCTTCTGGTTTGATCCAGAATGAAATCCAAGACATGACGACGATCAATGCCGATGGTATGTAGGTGTGGAAGAGGTGATAACCCAGACGTCTTGTAAGGTTGAAAACAATTGCAAGACATGTGAAATTTCCTAAGAGAAAACAAATGAAATAAATCAAATACTGCCCAGAACACAATATAATTTTAATACAAACCAGTGGAATATTTAATCGTACAATCCGTAGTATAATTATTTGAAATATCAAGCTGTGGAAGTTCAATTTCCGGATTGACCACTAACGGATCAGTCATATTCCAAATAAAAACCAAATCGTGGTCAGTATGAGAAACTAAAAATATCCCCATTTCAAACTATGACTCCCCCATTACAGTTATTTTCTTTAACTTACGACTTTCAATCATAATCGAACAAATCTGTGTGTCGTGCGGATAAGATTCAAACTTCATCGCACACGAAAGGACTAAGGTCAGCCTGCAACGAAGCCATACATCAGCGACCAGTTGTAGCCAACAATTACTATATCCTCGCAAAAGAAAGAAACATATAGTGCATACTTAGACATATACAGGAGGGTCTTATCATGGTACAGCCAGAGATAGTGATTTGGAATGGTCATCTCATGAAAAGTGACACTCTTTGCATTCTTGAAGAAGCAATCCGGTCGCCATATGTTGTGCAACCACTCCACGTCGAGAATGCGGTACTCTTCACTCATGTTTTCCGGCAGACGGAGGCGCGGGTCACGCCAACTTTGGGCGAGAAATATATCAGTCACGTAAGTCTACAAAATTTGATAGATTGCAGCGAGAAATGCAGACAAGATGGTGGCACTTTGTCTACGAACTGACTTACCATAGACTCCTCGTTGATCGAGTCCAACGACAATACAGTCACATGAAAATATACAATTGTTGGGTGTCCTTTGAGCTTGGGAGCACGATTCTTATCATAAAGCTTCGCCCTAGTAGGCAGAATGTCCCTCAACGACAAGCTGCTTTCATCAAAGATGAAATCACTCGCAGTCCCCAATGTGGCGTTGTTAACACTGCAAAACCACACGCATTGACAATAGAAAGAAAGCCTTCTGTGTTATATCTGTTTAATATTACTCTGCACTTTGTACAAACAATATGTTCATGTTTTGACCAACACTCGTAATGTACGTCGCTTGTGTACGATGGTTCTCTTCGAGCGCATTACAATTAATTACAATTTACACGTAAAAGTTGTAACTGTTCGTTTTACAATAGATACTTACATTTTATGATTATTACTCATTACATTCGAGATCGTAATACATAGGGCGATGAACAAGACTTGCAATTTGTGTTCGCACATTTTACAACTGAGAGACAATGGTTGTGTGGTGAGTTTTCGCTGCTGCACATACCCGCTCACTCACAGAATATGCGCTAGACTAAACTAGAGACTAGCTTATTTTAATTGAATTAAAGAGATAATAAGCTTAGTGTAAAACACTATCGCAGGACATTGAGTACGGATATAAGTGCGAGTATTGTGAAACAAATCAAACCAACGCGTTGTCGGAATGTGGAAAATGCACATGAAATTATTGGTTTTTGCAAACATTCGGTGTTTCCTTTCAATGTCCTGGATATAAACACAACAATCCGAATCGAAACAAACGTTTACTTTTGATTTGCAATAACTTACAGAGTGAAAATGCACGTTAACGAACGTAAACGTTATATAATACATGTTGTGCAAAAATAAGTCAATCAAAAGTGATTTCATTTCACTGCATCCAAACAGTATTGAATTGTTTATCCCAGATTACTTCGTGTTTCATGCAATTTCTTCCGACATTGAATCCTGCAATCTGGGGCACACACTGCCAACATATAACACATTAATAATTAATTCTAGGACCATGTCTATCCAATTGTACATGCACTTGTGTTGCAACCCTCCGCATAAAATGCGCCCACATTGCTATTATCATTCACTCGTATCCTCAGCCGTACTGATACAAAGTTGATATCAAATGATACGTTAATGTCAATCACAATTGTCATGTAAGAGTATTATACTTGATTTAGTCAATTTTGATAAAATCAATAAATAAATGGAAAATAGAAAAATATAAGTATATTAAGTACTCGAAATGCACCAAACGCACATAATCTAGCTGCTTTATCTTAAACTAATGAGAACATACAGGGTCTATCTGAAATCTTGACTAGGATATTTGCAGTGCCCTGTAGCAGTATAATGCCTATCTAAAATAAAAGCTGCCCAGCCTCAATTTCAGTGATATACATTTACCATGAGAATAGCATTCTTCTACAAATGCATCATTCTCTCTCATAGTCCTTTACTTATTCCTAATGAACTATCATGTGATTTCTCTCGTATCCTTCGTCAATTATTATCGTCTCGTCAGTTTCGTAATTTAGTAACAGTATCACATAACAAGGGAAATGGTAGGGGTCTACAATAGACGTAATATGCACGTGCACTCGTGTCTACATCACAGAAAGTAATTCAATTAAACTCGCTAATTAACACATAATTAGAACTTGCCATTCGCAGTAAGTAGAAATACATTACTAATATTTGTAGGTCAAAACTAAAAATTAACAGTGATTTTGCAAAAATGGTAATTGAAGCTACTATGTCTTTTGGCAACCATCTACCCTGAGTCGTACAAAAATACGGCAGATTAATTTGTCTTCCATTACTCCACACGACACAACGATACACAACTGGATAATTAACATAGGTTTGATAGCAAGCGTTCTTCTGGTGTCTGTTGCTACGCATTTCCATGTTTACTCTCTTGGTACCCCCATCTAATTTTATATCATAATACTCGTGGCGCATCTGCTGCTTCGCAGGCATTGCGGATCAATATCCGGACGGAGCAGAAAACACGCGCGCAGTGTAGTAGAGTTATGCAATTAATATAAGTTAAGTATTATTGCTAGTGGCCATGGTGACGAACATTTGTTGAAAGTCGGCTAACTCCTGGCCTAGCATCTCAATGCCGGGCGTGCTGCGTCCAGCGTCGGGTGTACTTACCGCACCTACAACATCTTTATTTAAACTGTGTTTCTTATTGTCCATGTCGGCGGCGTCGGGCCTGCGTACCACATTTTGTTTACTCGGGATAATCGGTTTGTTGGGTGGAATCGGCGGCGGGACTCCTCGGCCAACTGCGGCGCCTTTCTTCGGTGGGGTTTGTGGCGGCGCGTTCGAGTTTGGCGCGTACGATGGGTGGAAACCGGGTTTACCTGGTACTTGACGCATCGTCGCAGTCTGACTTAAATTGGAAGGCTAAAAAGATAAAAGAGAAAAAAACTGTAGCCTTTATGGAAACCGTACAATAAGAAAATTCAATTGAACTTAAAGGGAAATGCTGCGCATGCACCAACTTAAATGACTCGTATAATTAACGATTAGACTTTCTTAGAATATTCAAGTATACCTTGACAGCTGATGGGACAGAAGGTGCAATCGCAGTTTGCCTGAGTACTTGTCCAGGTGACACAGATTGAGCAATTCCCGTCGCTGCAAACAAAACACAAACCCCCACCCAATCAACTTAAACCCTTACGACATTCAACTTATTCATACTTGGCCCTGAAACAGGTACGCTGGACACAGTGGCAGTGGGTTGGACAACTTTAGCCACACTGCTCGTCATCGCCGCTGCTGCGTCACCCGGATCACGGGGACGCGCCCGTAGTGCATCAAATTCAGCGCGCAGCTTTTGTAATTCTAATTCTAGTTCCTGGCAGCGTGCATCTTTGTTCGCTAGAGCAGTCTTCAATGTCTTTTTATCCGTCTCAAAACCATGTAATTGTTTCTCGAGCTCCGCTTCCATTTGCAGCGACTTTTTGCTTTCTTCTTCGAGACCTTCCGCCATGCTATCTATCCGTGACTTTTCTTCAGACAAAATCTAAAAATACATCACAATAAGTCCCGCGTACACATAAACGCAAACAGGAAAATATTTCCTAAAAATTACCAAACTAACCTGAGCTAAATCTTCACTGCGCTTTCGTTCTTCGATATATTTCACGATGATTTTCTTGCGTTCTGCTAGAAGGAGCAACACGATTTGCTTCTGACGGCCCCGTTCCTCATCTGCCAGCTCCTGCTGACGCTTAACTTCCTTCTCGAGTTTCTTCCGTGATGTTTTTTCATTTTCTAACTCTTGGCGTAAACGCGTCCGCTCCATTTCGAGACCATATGTGATATCGTCGCCTTGAGCTGTGTCATGCTCATGTTTACACTTTTCCTCCTCAAGTTCCTGGATGACTTTTTTGTGCTTACATTCAGCTTCTTTTAATATGTTAACCATATGTGAATGAGCTCTTTTTTGTTGAATTGCAAGCTAAAACCAAATTAGTCAAACTTCATTCAATTCCCTTTGTTCCATACTGACCTGTTCTAGTGCTTGTAGTTGTTGTTCAGCTGCTTGGTTAATATCATTTTCAGACACTGCTGCCTTTGCTCGAGTGCTATCCATAGTACAATCTCTTAAAAGAGCATTATATGGATCAGCCATTACTGCAGGTCGATATCTGCCCATATTTGCAAGTTGTTTCAGTCTTTCAGACTAAAATAAACAGCACTTTATTTGCAAGACAAATGAAAGTAGTAAAACAACATTGTTGTACCTTTAGAGCTGCAATTACAACATCTCTTGCCTGAATTTCACCCTCAAAATAAGTAACTAATTTAAGTAGATCCCCCTTAGACAATTCCATCTTTGGATTCCTCTGGAATTCAAACACATTCCCAGGGTCAAAGGATGACTAATTGGTAATTATAGCAAATATTTTAGCAGTGACAACATCCTGTAAGCACTAAGCATAGGAGAAAATGTTACCTTCAAAGTGCTACTCCCCACAGCTGCCCTGTCTAGCTGCTCGAACTGGTTACCTTCCGAGGTCCCCGGCTGCTGCTCGGGAACGACACTCAGCGGAGTCCCGTAGCCGATGCCCAAACTGTTCAGCCAACCATTGTGGTTATTGTTCCCAGACATTTTAAGGACCGGCTCCTATCCGCTGCTCTCGAACTGAACAAAGTGACGACGCACTACGTCGCGTTCGTGGAGAACATCCGCGGTCGGCGCACTATTTATGCAAGCGTAACGCACGAGGGTCACTTCACCTTCATCTTGATGCCGAGGGCTGATGCTGCGCGCTGGTCCTACACGAAGCCTGATGCGACAGCACTTTGAGCACGAGCATACAAGCTTCAGAATACTTTATTCAACAATCGATTTCTTGTTTTTGTTTAGAAGCTCAACGCAGACTATATTATTAGGGATTTGAATTGGACATTGAATTTTAATAGGATATGGGGCCGAGCTGCGTTTTAATTGTGTATGTGAGAATAACTTGACATTCTCGGCGATTTGCTTGCTTTGCTTCCCCCACTTTCCCCAGATCCCCAACGGTTGTAAAAAGCGTCGAAGAGACTCGAATCTAAACGAACTAGTAAATTTGACTATAATGCCAAGTGCTTAGAGGGCGCTATCAGATTCAAAAATACACAAAGCTTGCTCGATCTCTTCGATATTCAAGACATTACTACCAATGTAACCGCAAGAATAAACAAATGAAGATGAAAGAAAACTCATGACATTCTTTGATTACATCCAAACAATTGCAATTTGCTGCAAAGTGAGTAAAAGCTCATGTTATACTTCATGCTTTTCGTTTGAATCGGCAACAAAAATATCAGTGTCCAATTTCTTCTAAACAACTGCTTAAATAACATGAAAGTGAGTACACAGTTAATCTAAACGACCACTCGCTAACTATAGTATTCAACTGTTAGGTGTTTCAAGATGACAATTTGAACAAGTGGCTGACTCGTCATGGAATGCTCATCTATGGCAACTACTTTGTTCAACAATGCAGGAACATGACGGATCACGCATACTATAGCAAATTTACGCGCGAAATTCGTCAAGTTGCCATTAATATGGCTCTGAGTTCTACAATCCCTCATCCATGGTGTTGGTTCTGCCACAATTTCGGTCGGCTCAACTGCTTCCTGTTCCACATTTGGCAGCAGAGGCATGGTCAAAGTACTGCATGCCGTGAGCCGGGACACCTTCCTCTCTACCAGCGGAAAAGTCCTAGATATTGTCAAACTAATGCCACAAAAATTATCCGTCAACCGCACTTTCACCATGTGAATCACAGCGCGTTCCATCTAGGTCCGTATCCCACCAAGGATGCCGGAAAGCGGAAGACAAAGATCGCGTACTACGAAATCGAAATTCGCGCCAACGCTAGGAATGTCCCTGCTAATCTAAACCGATTCATTCCATATAGTAGGATACACACTTAGAAAGGACTCTTTTCTGACGGCTAATTGCGGTTGGTGTTTCAGGAGTTCCTGTTGATTCTGATGACGAGTCTTCCGAATCCAGCGCGTGCCCTCCTCGCAACTCAGACGAAAACACAATGGAGAAGTCCCAATGGGATGGTGAGTCTTCAGACAAAACGTTGAAGATGTAGATAATATCTACACGTTGCATTTGAATGCTTAATTACTCTCTACTTATTACGAGCAATAGATTTACTTATCATAATCGTCGCTAATCTTGATCCGTTTATTGCCTACTCGCGCGCGAAGCAGAGCCTTTTCAAGTTACTTTTGGACCTAGTGTATCCTTTAGTTTTGTGTTAGATGTCTCATTTATTATACACATTCACCAGCTGATCAGATGTACTGATAAATTCGTTGTATTTCATTATTTCAATATTTAGATAAAGAGGGATTGTAAAAACTTGCAAACTTTATTACTTAAAAAACAATCTTGAATAAATAACATCGGAATGTAGATTGAACATCCTAATCTAAAACAATCTCAGTTTAGTTTATAAATCAAAACGGTAACATTATTAGGAAAAACTAGTAGGACTATTTATAACCTCCTCATCAATAACTGACATCACGTTGAGTATTCTGCATCCAAGTAAGACCAAGTAGATCCTGCAGTAGAAAGACAGTAGGAGTCGGCATTGCAATATAATTAAATATCATATTAAGTTGATCCACCATCAATTTTTGTGATTCGTAGCCTTCATCCTGCACTAACTTTGACGCATGCATGGCCGCCACATTTAAACCCTAAAATATAATTTATTTTCTAAACATAGAATCAATAAGAACACCTAGTTAGCAATGTTTACCAATAATTTCTCTAGAGGAATCTCGACATTTATCATCCTCTTGCATAGTGAACATTTCTTCGGTGCCCTAGATTTCGCAGTAGGCACATAAACTTTGCCACCGCATCCACATAGAACCCAACAAGAATCAGATCGGAAGCCTTGGCATGTGGGCCAATTTTCCACACATGGTAGACACTGGCAGATAAAGTTATAGTTTTCTAAAAATGCAACTCGCAACTCCTTGCACACCTTGGAGTAGGTTTTATTGAAGATGTAGCTAATGGTCACTTCCTCACCCGCTTTGATGGGTTTGATACACCGAACGACCAACTTATTCCTCACGTTATATCTATCAAAAGTGCATTTAGTAATCCCATGGAATTCCGAACATCTGAACATCCGATTTCTTTTGAAAACTTACCCCCAGAGTGTTGGCTCACATGAGTGATTAATTGAAGATAAAGTTCTATACAACCCTATACCAATTATATCCTCATTATGCGTACGAATTGGATATGAATTAAACTTAACAATCCCTGAATAAATCATTATCAATTTAGCCACAAATATCTGCTTCTTGGTCAATGCGGTTGTTGTAGACGTCGGCAAATACTTCTTTTGCAATAAGAATCTCAGTAAAAGTGCTGCAAGCAACGTATCATCAAACAAGCCACCCGGAATATGACGGTGATCCAATCTGTAGATGTGAAAATACTCGTTATCTACGTTTCTAGTGCCCTGTGCTATCCTTTGGTCTTTCATCAACTGAGACAATGTTCTCTGAGTGATCATCCGCAGAATGCATCGAATTGGCAGGGAAATTCCATCTATCAAGCCACATTCATACCTATGGTAGGTAGCGGCCTTCTCCAAGCACTCCATGCTGCAGAATACAGCAGGACATTCAGGACACACATAAATAACATCATCTGCGAATATTCCGCAGTGAGTGCAATGATCCGGACTGCCAATAAAACACGCAAATGGGGCTTCAACCCCAATAATCTCTCCCACTAGAATATCTTGCAGTGCTACAAGGTGTTTACCTTTCTGGGGCTTGTATTTGACCTGTGTCTTATCTGACAGAGCAGGTAAGCGTAGATTCTCTGATTTCCACGTGAGTTCTTCCAGCGGAGGTCTATTAGGAATACGGGCAGCAGTAATTAAAATAGATTGATAACGAGCGCGACTCTCAGGTGTCAATCTAGTGGGTAGATACTTTTGTAAGACCCGAATATCTTTCTCTGCTTGTTTGTATTTTTTATTGTAATCGAGAAGATTAATGCGAACTTGAAGCAGTTCGAAATAACACACAATTAGGTGTTCGTTTTCTATAAAATTAGTGCCTCAAAATTAGGAACATTGATAACATTTATCGAACTCACCATTACTTCGTGGCAGACTTCGGAATACATTATTAATTTCAATCAATGATTCTTTATAGTTCTGATTTTCAAACCATGCGATCATTTTGTTATAATCCATTACGTATTGATTGGACTTTGGCGCGCACGTCGGCAATGAAATTCCTTCTTCAACAATCTTGGTGAATACCATTTGAAGCCTTGATGCATCATCTTGTAGTCTATCAAAAGATGAAAGATCGCCCCTTAGTTTTTCATAAGCAGGTATACCCAATAATTGAATGATTTCGTGCATTTTCTAACCGAAATCTGAGTGGTAACAGTGACAAGATGGTAACACAAAGTGAAATGCAGCTGCTAGAAGCTCAGAACAGACTGGACTGCACTGCTGAAAGCTAAGGAAGTGAGGCAGGCCATTGAAAACTATTGTTTCAGTTGCCGTTGGTGAAGAATGTTTTGCTTCTTTAGCAAAACACGAGTGGACGGTTGCTCATTAGCAATAATATGCTCAATACGAGTTTAGCATTGCAGGATCATAAATTGTAATGTGATACTTGTTTTGGTTATTTCGCGTCGCATGAGGTATGAAGTAAAAGGGAGTAACATTTCTTTGCTGATAAGAGAGGTGGTAACTCATGAATAACTTGCTTTGTTGGAAAATATGTTCCTTGCGTGAGACATCAAGTGTGAGAAGTGTGTAATGAATGTTTGGAGGTATTCCAAAGATGTATTATAACGTGGGGGTCAAACTTCATTAATAGCTTCTGCGTCTTCGGGCCATTGAAGCCTTAGTTTTATTAGTATGTGATGAATCGTGGTGTATTGGATTATATTATATATGGCATATGATGTTGATTTGTATTAGGTAATATGTTAGTGTTAGATTTGATGTTGCTTGCTTAACTGGGTTTCTATAGGTATATAATTCTATATTGTATTATGTTGCTTTGATTTGTATTGCTACTTATGGATGATGCAATGAACTCGTGCTTCTATAGTATATGACAACATGTGGATTTTCAATGGAGGAGAATAACTTGTAAAAGATGTTGCTTGCTCTGAGGGAGATTCTCGACTGTGCTCAAATTTCCAGGATTTGTAGCCATTAGACCTCGGTGTTTTGTGGCGCTGGCGATGCGAAGAAGAACTCGTCGTGACTTATCGCGCGACTTCGCAGATTTCACGAACAGTATTAATGTGTTACCTTACTAAGTTATAACAATACAAAGAACTTGAAAATTATTTAATATTTATTATGTTTATAAAATTTTACTTACTAAATTCATTAAATAAAACGTTTCCCGCATGTGTTATAGTGAAATTTTATCAACATAATAAATCTTAAACACTTCGTAACCATACTCAACAATACTCTAATTTCTTTTTATAAGAAAACAAGAACTTCCCATAGAGATTAATTTGCGATTTTAGAGGTTCAAGTCTTTTAAGCACTTGTAAATGGTACCTATTGGATCTCAAATTTGATCATCATCAATCTCAACCCTTTTGTGCCCAATTTTCGAGTGCAGGGCGACGTGGTGTGTAACTTGTAAGCGTACTACAAGCACATCGGTCATAAACCGACACCGTACTTGATCTCTCACCACTGGCCGCTTAGTAGCTGCACCGTTTTCTTGTTCGACGGAATGCAGACTTTCAGCTAGATTTTAAACTGCAACGCTGTCAATAACCGAGTTATAGCGGAGATCAAACCCGCGTGTGAGACATCTACTGAGTGAGCACTACCAAACCATCTGAATGATCTGTTCACTCGGAGTTGTTGTTCAGCTAGCGAGTAATGAAGACGCTAGTTTCGCTCTTGGATATATATATTCGCCAAATTCATTTCAGATTTGACGGCCAACACGGTGAACCTTGCAGCGCTGTACTAGGCAGATTAGTAATAGAAGTCTGCCGTTGAAGTTTTTGATTTTCTTTTGGTTGTCCAATGCCTGCGTGACATCGCTAGCAAGTTACATCCACCTACGTTCATTCCATGATGATTTCGAACGTGATTCGATGAGTACCTAGTACACGCAGCCGACGCATCTAGCGTAATTTTACTGCCTAGATACAACTAGCTAGTAGGTCTTAAAGTATCGTCTTGTTTGTACAATTTGCATCAGGGAGTCCTCGTTACAATAGACGAGGATGTCGGTAAATCGCACAGAAGTGAACAAAACGGTGTGGGAGGTACCCGATAGGTATCAGAATCTGGTGTCAGTGGGATCAGGTGCCTATGGACAAGTTTGGTGAGTACATACAATGGATTGTGATAAAAATAAGCTCAGCAACTGCTTGGTGATCAGTTGTCACTTATGCATGAATATTTTCAGTTCATCATTGGATACCAAGACAAATATGAAAGTTGCCATCAAGAAGTTGGCCCGCCCGTTTCAATCAGCAGTGCATGCCAAGCGTACTTACAGAGAGATCAAACTCCTCAAGCATATGAAGCATGAGAATGTCATTGGTCTTCTGGATGTCTTCTGTTCACAACATGACAGTGACCAAGTAGGCAACTTTTTTATGTATTATGTATGTTTTGTTTTTAGAGATTTGAATTTGATGTCTTTATAGATATATTTGGTGACACACTTAATGGGAGCAGATCTGAATACAATAATACGTACTCAAAGATTGTCAGATGAGCATGTGCAATTTTTAGTTTATCAAATCCTGCGAGGCCTTAAATACATACATTCAGCTGGAGTGATTCATAGAGTATGCATTATTGCATGTGTTTCCACTCTATGATATTTCTAAACTTTATTTTTAGGATTTAAAACCTTCTAACATTGCAGTGAATGAAGATTGTGAGTTGAAAATTCTGGATTTTGGACTTGCGCGACCTACAGAGAGTGAAATGACTGGTTATGTTGCAACAAGATGGTACAGAGCTCCTGAAATCATGCTGAATTGGATGCACTACAATCAAACAGTTGATATCTGGTCTGTTGGATGTATTATGGCTGAGTTTATTAATTCTAAACAATTATTTCCGGGAAGAGATCGTAAGTCATCACTTCTAATCTTCACACATAAAATTAAGTGGTAATATAAAATACATATTTTAGATATTCATCAATTAAATCTCATAATGGAGATTCTCGGGACACCAAGTGAAGAATTCCTATCTAAGATCACGTCCGACAGTGCGCGTGGATATATTCGATCTCTACCTCCAACGCATAAGAAAGACCTTCACACAGTATTCCCGCGTGCCAGTCCACTAGCCATAGATTTACTCGAAAAGATGCTAGAGTTGGATAGTGATAAACGTATTACAGCGGAGCAAGCATTAGCACATCCTTATTTAGAACAGTATGCTGATCCAAGGGACGAGCCTGTGTCAGCTCCTTATGACCAAACAATTGAGGACCAAGATCACCCAGTTGAAAAGTGGCGGGAGTTGGTGATGGAGGAAATCCGTACTTTTGTTCCACCTGTACCTGAGATTGATATTCACGAAGGAAGTACGTTTATAATTAATATTTATTTACCAAGTACTTGAAACAAGATTTTGCATCTCATAAGAGGCAAATATTTGTTTTCCTTGTGATTCATTACACATACAAACGTAATTTGATATTAAGTATGGTGTTCATTTGCAGGCCAGTAATTAAATTATCACCTCAAAGCAGCACTGTTAAAATCTACTAAAAGTTGATGATAAAAGCCACCTAGATTTTGCATCGAAATGGAATTCAACAAAGCTCAACGATTAAAAACCACCATTAAACTGTTAAGATTTTGTTATAAACGAACATTACGTAACCATAGTTTAACTGAAAGTTTAATTTTGTGTCAGCGACTGTCCAGGAAAATGAAGTTAAACTTCTTGATTTCAATATAATTTATATGTATGTACAGCTAAAAGTTACTAAATAGTATTTACATTCTTACATTCGGAGATTGTGGAACTTTGAATTCAAACAATACGAAATGATTACATTAAAATATCGTTATCTCACAGGTTTATTGTTACTACGCTTACAGAATCGTTGAGGAAATGATGAGCAAACCTACACATGTTTCAAAATGATTCCAATAACAGTAACACGTGAATCCCGCTCCTAAATTAACAATGCTTGACTTTTAAAGCTCTGCGTCTAGAACAACAAGGTAATAACAGTAAAATAAGTACGTTCAAACAATTTCTAATGAATGGCATTTGATTCCTTATATTTGTTGTTTAATTCTTTATGCTTAATATTGGAAAGACACCTTTCACATCCTGCTACTTTTAGGGTATAAAATATTTGCAATTCTTTCGTTAGGCCTATTGCTTCTTCGCATTGTTTCAACGTTTTGAAGACGAAAGCTTCTCATCGCACTCTCATACGTATTTCCCCATAAATACAAAATGACATGTTTTAGGCTGGTTTCACATAGTTCAGTAATATAGGCCATTAACAAATATATTACTTTTCTATTCATTAGTTGATGGTAAATTCACATGAAGCTAAATATCGATTACCCCAGTGAAAACTCGATGCTGATCATAACAGTGCAGACGATTATAAATTACAAGAATTAAAATGGAGATTAGCTTAAACAGATGATGTATGTATCACTAAAAATATAGCATAAAATGTTCCCTGGTAAAATGGTTCCCTGAAATGACGAACTATTTCAGAGTGTGATAAAATGAGCAACGGTTGCGTTTTGTTTGTGTAGTCAATTTATCCAACGCTAAAATAAAATCAATTCATGATGACTAGGACGAATATGCCGATTAGCCTTGGATTACTAATTACTCGTTTTTTGCAACTGTAGCACACTCTCGCAACACTGACGGAAGACCTGTTTGCACCTCATTGCATATGATGTAAATTACATTGCAATTTCATTTACACTTGGCGAGGCCATCCTGCAGCTTCTTCCACAGGTCATACTGTTCGGCGCCTTTTACCATGTGAATACTGATGCCGCGTTGCACCGAGCACGGCGTGAACGACACACGCTTGTTGAGGAACTCTGGAACGTGCACACGCTTGATTTTCAAGCTGCTTGCAACAATGCCGGTGACGAAGACATCCTCCAGCTTGAAGTAGGTGTGATTTAAAGCTGCTAGATACAGTTCTTTCGCCAGCCGGCCCGGCATTAGGTACGCAGGACCTGTGGTGAAGTCGGGAAACAATGGAGGTCTATACTGCTGAGGTGAAATGTAATACTTGGACTTTTTATTACGAATCGGCTTCCATTTCTTTGCAAGCCGACCGTAGATGACCCGCTGCTCTGGTTTGTGCTTGCTAATGAAGAGCAGCAATCGTGAGACATTGATGAACATATCGTCATCGGTCTTCAGGACAAATGACACCTTCGGGCAGTAGTTGTCAACCCACTCCAGCATCGATATTGTCTTCAAGGTGAGATTATCGTACGTATCAATAAACTTCCCGGTGATAATGTCTCCGTACAAGTACTCCTCTTGCTGAATCTGTTTAATGAGCGTTTGGTTGGACGTAGTGCCCAACATGAAAGTAATGGCGATGTCTCTTCGGGAGCTGTAATGTCCCCAGGTCTGTCTGATGGCCATGCGCGCGGATAAGTGACTAGGCGCCGACGTGATGGCGATCAACAACTGAAGGTCCTTTCCTAGATTTGGGCAGATGCCGAAACTAGGGTCGTTATGCCCGGCTTCGTAGATGATCTCAGCGGCAATGCCGCGAGTGAGATCATGTGCTGGGGGCGGCTGGCTTTGCGTGACCTGCGAGAACGCCACGACTGGCACCGACGATGGCACATCTGACACCGTGGGCACGTTTTTACTATTGCTAATACTACTTAGATTGCTATTACTAGATCCTACTATGGCCGATTTAATCTCGTTCGGTTGCACTGGATGCTGCGATGGCTGGGTGTCCGCCGTCGACCCTGTGCGGCGTAAGCCATTGGTATAGTTGTGGATAAGGTGGGCCGGTGTTGGCGAGATAATCACCGGCGTCGAGGAAAGCACGTACACATAGACGAGTGTTAGGCCTGCTATTGTCAACAGTGCCAAGTGCAATAGTCGCACTTGAGAAAACCATAATATACCACCCATGCCTAAAACAAATAAAACATGTACAACTTGATGCAACTTAATATTTGTATTGGAGTAACGAAAACGTTATTTACTTGAGAATAAATTTAACAGACGCTTCGTGACCAAAATCAACAAAGCATATATTGCAAGGTTGTGTGATTATATCAAACGTCGTTATTGTGTTTACAATCGTGATGGGTGAAGAAAACATGAAATAACAAGAGAATAATAGCCAACTTGATGGATCAACATCCTTGATGTTGAACCTCCAATAAAGCAAAACCACAACGAAACAATTTCCCAGAAGTGATTTAACATACGGATAATACTCAGTATAAACCATACAAATATGAAACTTAAACGTTAAGTCAAATCTTATCATTTTACAAGGATGTTGTCATCACTTGCATCAGACAGTCATAAAATTAATTAAATTAGAAAAATCAAGTTTGATGCATTATTTTCATGTTGAAGGCTTTTGTGGTAATATATTTCAATGAATCAGGTTTAAAATGGTATAAAAAGAAATTTCTATGAACAAGAACTACTGCTGCCTTCTAGGGTGAAATGTGAGGGATCATATTTAATCCCCAGTTGCTTCCTTCCTTCACAATAACATTTCTCAAGAAATGTTTGGATAAAACATCAAAAATTGACAGAATTTCTGCAAATTTCTTAATGCAACTGGTTTCTAAATGGTAAACAAAGGTGAACCGCAAACTCCAGTCAAACCCAAATGAGAATGTAAATTTGCCCAATGCACAAATAATACTTTTCAAGGTAACCTGAATAGCGTTTCATCTCGCCTGCGTAGTTCTCACTGCGAGGAGAAATTGCAGTCATGGCTGAGTGCTCGAAGAAAGTAAAACCTTAACGAGTAATTAATAAGAGTGAAGCAACCAGACGCAACAACAATCGACTATGCCTCTAAAGTATACCGCATGCACAAGAAATTAATGAAATAAACTCGATTTCGTTGAGTTGTACCAATGGCATTCGCATTTGGCAATAAGCATTAGGACATCACCGCCGTTTTGCGAATGCCTTGCTTGGAATTAGGCAATTCCTGCATAATTGCACTACCGGTTACGTCGCGTTGGAGTACACGTACATTACATCCATATAAAATGCCATATAAAATAGATTAATGGAATTAAAGTAATACGCTAAGCGACTAGTTCCGGCGTAGAGCTTTCACTTTACAATACAATGCAGTTACATTTGTTTTGGGAGTAAATTGTTTGGAAATATTTGAATGACTCACATGCACGGTAACTTGAGAACAGATTCAAGAGACCAACTAAATATTCACGATGCTATTTACCATCAACCACGAAAACCATTTCCGCATTTGCGACGTGCAATGCTGACGCAAACTGCAGTCAACGAGACAGTCATTTTTAACGTTTTTGTCGATGCCTAGAATTCATGGCGACATGCACATGTGGCTTTTATCTACTCAACTGCTGAAACGAATTTCGCCGCTTGGGTAATAAATATCATAGTCTATACTGGGATATGACTGTACTATTATTACCATACCCCAATGAAAACCTAAAACAACATTAGGAAGTGATACATTTACGTCGATATCTCATATTTACAACTCTATTATCTAGAAGCCAACATTGTTTTTGAATGGTATAAAGTACTTATTCGACGTAATCAACCCAATTCACTGAGACTAATGCTAAATCCGAACCTAATTGAAGTACTTGAATTACCTCTGTTTGTTCACTAGATAATGAGTGATAATGTAATTGCGATTTCCTGGCACAATTTGCAATTCTACGGATTGAAATCCAACGCACCGTTGATTTCAGTATTATACAAACGAAGAAAACTCTCGAATAGTGCGGATTTTAATGGTGTTGATCGTCTAATCATTCCCTCTCCTCGATGTAATTTCTCAGCACTCACACGCGAAATGAAACTAATTATGGTGTTAAAGAAGCAAGATCCAATTAAGCATCATGCAGCACGTCAAAGTAGCTAATGAAAGCCAACCGCCCAAACAGTGGCCGCTTCATACAGTCCGTTATTAAACTAAAAATGAACAACAACTTGTTACACAAGCTTACACAAAAGGAATGTAAACATATCTAATGCAAAAATATCAATAAAACGTGATAAGCAGGCATGGAATGAATGATGCACGTGCAATTGCAGAAAGATAACGATATTTAGTGCGGGACTTACCAAATTATGTAGTAAAGTAGAAGTAAAATTGTCTACGATATGTTATCCACCCACTAGTATCATACATTTCGTATGAACTGATCTGCAACGAGATAAGCAAGATTGTCTTAATTAATAATTCATCACCCATAGATAATTAGTACTAGAATTGGATGGAGTTGTTTGCTAGCCAATAGGACAGCGCATCAAAGTGTGAAGCGTGCAAACAGTTTCTCGATGAAAATCGTCCCAGTTTTTAAACAGCTGGCCTTGACGATCGACTGTTCATCAAAAGTATACTTTGGCCATTTTATTATTTCCCATTGCAGCCAAAGATTCTCCACTTTGTTTGAAACATCGAAGCAAATAAAAACATTAAGAGACCTGCTACGCTGCTCGCGATGATCATTTGTTGGCTGGCGAGCAATCTCGTGCTTACATCATGAAGCTGCAGCTGAATTGGAATTTGCATTCAAGATGTTTGATTGACCTTGCATCAACCGGTATTATGCTAATGTGCAATTGAATGCTCATTTTGGTGGTTCAATGCTGATTTAGGGATCGTTCATCGCGTTGATAAGTTAAATAGCGTTAAATATGTCAAGATTATTCTATTATACATGCAATTAATGTGATGATTTCACGTCGTACCTCGCGCTGTTAACAACAATTTAGTTATTTATCAACAATACTCAATTAACCTTCTTCACTTCATCTTGTATTATCCAATATGATGTACTTTAGTCAATTGTTTGTAGTCTCGCGAACACAAAATCTCGTTTTACCGACACAATTGTTCCACAATAAGTACTTGCTGTATCGGTAAGCATTGAATCGTATGCTTTATTAAATTTTTATTCGGTGTTTTGTTGTTTAAGTATCTAGATATTGTACCTTTCATTCAATATTCTTGTTATCAATAGCACGTCGTAAGCCAGTTGAGTGATGACGTCGATCAACCCCAAGCGCACTCTCTGCATTAGGCCGCATTTGCTGCTGCTCCTGGTCCAGCAGCAGGAGCAGAAGAGTCAGGAACTAGTTGAACCATTGTCGACCGGGTAGAGTCTGATAGCATCTATCGTATGATATTCCAATGTGTCCCAATGTACTCAGGAAGCAGCACGAAAGCCGAATTTGTATGACAGCCACAGCGTGTGCTGCGAAGTGTGGATGTGACGTTCGTCACTTCTTAGAACTTCCAGCTGAATGGCCCAGCGCATTTATCCAATAATGAAACGCCGATCGAATGGCTCGCACGTACTAATTAATTATGCGAAGATTGCGTCAAGTTGCACGGCGAATAGTAAAAGTGGCACGGGCGAAACAGCGGAAACGAGTGTGTTGTGAGCCGACGGAACCGACACAACAAATACTTAACGCCACTGATCGAGCTAGTAAGACAATCGCGCTACAAAGAGGAAAGCACGGACTACGCACATAGACTGACGCGAGTTGGCCGAGTGGCGGCTTGCAGAAGGCGAAATCGAATGGGAAGTGTCGAGTTCGTGGTGGTTACGACGTTCTAATCCCAGCCGCGAAGCTCTGCAGTTTGAGTTGAGAAACTATATCGTTTGATGCGGCTACTGCAATCACTGTGCGCGGCTGACTAATTTTACTAGCTGGTGTGGTGGTCACGCAATGAGTTTAAAAGTGTAATTGTTTCAATCAGTTGTAATCACTATACTGGCTTTGTGCTTGTTTGTAATGATGTTGACATAACTTTTATTTACTCCTTAATCTGCATGATGGAATTTCGGAGCTTTAACAGCTCTTCATATTTGATAATTTACTTAAAGAATATGTTATTTATATTTAAAATGGAATAGTATTAGAGGTTTATTATTCGCTTTTCTATTAATTTGTTCAGTTTTTGTCGGATAACTTTTGTTTGATGGTGAAGGACGGGAATGGGAGGAATTCTTCAGTTAACTCGCTTAAATCATCCACAGATGGTGCGCATACGGACTTTGGATTTTTATTTCTTTAAAATATTTTATTGCCCATAGTGATGCACACATTTGTTTCAGGTATTGTTTATATTGTTGGGTTTCGGTTAGTTGCAAATATACTTAAATTTAGGACTTGATTTTGAGCTTTTGATTTCTGTTTTCTTCATTTTCTTGGAAAGTATTGAATTTAGGAAGAATTTTCCGAGAAAATTAAGAAGTGAGACGCAAAAACTTAAAACGAGTTGTCAGGTTTGAACCGAAATAACAGCATATAGAAGGCAACATGTCGAAATCTGTCCAAATAAATAAAATCTAAAACCTCATTTATAAGTTTAAAACTATTTCTTCTTTTTGTGTACGATCTGAGTACGATCAGTTGCATCGCTTCCCGTGAGGTAGCGCCTATGACACGGCTCTAGATCGCTACAACGTAATTTGATTTTATCACCATTAAACTGAAGAATTTATTCAAAATATAGTTTTACTGTATGCAACTTATACAACGCACTTTTCTTTCTGGAAAAAATTGCTACTGTTTACAATTTAAATTGTAAAATCATAGATTTCTATCTGGAAAATAAAATTTAGGAACAATAGAAACAATTTTTTCTTTTATTTACTAAATATTTTAATTATATAAAACTTTTAGCGTAGTATCGTTGATTGTAATCATAAAGTTTTTAATATTTATTATGTTGATAATATAACTTAACACATGGCCTACTATTTTTATGACCTAGGTAGCGCAACAATAGAAATGGTGCAGTACGCATTTTAAAAACACGGGTTCAAATCTCGTTGTGGATTTCTTGCTTTTTCGTGCTGCATTTTGAAAGCACACTAATTGCATACTTAAATTTATACTTTATTGAAGCTTTAAATTGTTATATTTACATGCCTTAGTTCTTTAGAAGAGTGCATTGATTAGGACAGTGTGGATCAAATCCAGGTAAAATAATTTATAACAAATTAATCCTTCTTTAAGACATCTTTATTTGAAATTATTATTTTCATTTATTCTTATTAATATTTAATTGTTAACACGTTTTTGGCCTCTTTCTTTCTTCAGTATAAGCTTATAAGTAAGTATTTTACTTACCATATTGCTTCCACTTCTAGCGTTGATTTGTAGGCTTCATGTTGCTCTTCAGGTGATAAATCCACCTAAATTTTTAGAATTCCAGAGGATCGCAACCTGAATGTCCCATCCAATAGGTACATGGGATATATGGGCTTCCTGTATGTAATGAAAAAGGTACAAAATAAATGTAGAAATTTACTGGAACTCCAAATTTCGTAAATGCTATAAATAAAAAACACAAAAATATTCCTCCAATAAATTTGTATATTTCCAGCACCACATTTACTACTTCTACACATATATACATGCCACATAGAAATAAAGAAAAAAGAATTCTTACCATTCAATGGTTTTCACAAAACGATGCTCCCTCGTTGCTACCTGGAGACGACCGGTGGTACACCTGGAACTGCTGGGCGGAAACTGGATCTTCTTTCTCCATTGTCAGATCTAAAACATTAAACAGAATTATATAGTATTATTGTCAGC
>JAODIE010000004.1:6241485-6287378 GCA_027575565.1 Diploeciton nevermanni | reverse complement strand
AGTCAGATTTAGCCATTGCCCGTAAATTTGTATTTAATATAATGTACTCTTTCAGCCAGCAATTATGATCATAAGTTATTGCTCTATAAATTTTTGTTAAAACAATTCCGTATATAATGCATTGTAATAAATTATCAATACTCATTATATACCGTGTTTTAGGCTCGAAAGAACAAACGAGCTTAGTAACATTACTCGTCACCTTTCGATGTGCAGGACAGAATAGAAAATCTGAATGAGAATCATTAATTGCCTAAGATATTCTAAATCTACTTCTAAGAAGCAGCTCTGTTCACATTTCTGGCCGTAATAAATATTATTAATTCGTCCGCTTACGATATTCTATTTAAAGAGTTCAATTGACTTCTCATCCAGCCAGTGGAAATTTCTAGTTGGGAGACCCATGGAATGCAGAAGATAGATTTGATACATCAGTGTATCCCGAGAATAATATTCACGGTATTAAAACTTTTAACAAAAAAGTTGTGAGAAATTTAAAGATAAATGCGCTTATACTTTTATTTCTGAACTTATTGTAATGTGCTGTAAGTTGTATGCTTTTAAAACGTGTGAGAATGAATTGATTAAGAGGGCAAAAGGTGTAAGTAATGCAGTGATAAAAAAAATAATTGTTTAATACCTATTTCGATGCTCTATTTCTTGATACAAATGCTTATGTAACGTTTCATACAATAACGTCTTGTAATCATGAATTGTTTACTGAGAAGATTTATAAATTAGAAGCATGTGGTGGATTAATAATGCGTCAATTTGTTGCTCTTATGTCGAAAAGTTATTCACACCTTCGAGATGGAAGTGATAAAATTAATAAAAATAAAGGCATAAACAAAAGGGTACTAGAGAATGAAATTCGTCATCAACATTATCTAGACTGCCTATTTAAGCATAAAATGAGAACTATAACGCAGCACCTAATTAGATCCAAAAAACATCAAATTTATATGGTGGCACAGGAAAAGAAATGTTTATCGTTCCCGGACAATAAACGATGCGTTAGTGATGATGGAGTAAACAGTTCTGCATGGTGCCCCTATTCAATTATTTAATGTAGCAATTTCATTTAATACGCTTGTAATTATGAATTGTTTATTTATAAATTAGGAGTATGTGCTAAAGATGATAAAAGAGTAGTTGGTACAGATGAAATTTCAAGTTTGCATTTTGATCATTATAAGTTAAATTTATAACTTTGTTAATAAAGTATTAATGTTATTATTATGAAATGTTTAATTCAAATTCCTGCAACCTTACTATAGTATACCTGAATCAAAACTCCCGCTCGCCCCATTCGATGTTTAAATCGATGTTTAACATTGTAGTTGATATAGTCTAATCTCACTCAGCAACTTCATCCAGACGTAGTGCACATCTACTTCCAACCAATGCGAATTATCATAACTCATTGTCTGCTATTTTGAGGCCCACGAGTCATCAAAAGTATCGTTATAATCAATTGATATGTGACATTCAATAGCATTTTGCGGTGTTTAGATGTATAATGTGACAAGAAGGCTTGGCGATGTCAACATCTTTATTTCAACTAAATCATTTTCACTTTTAATTATATATAATTTTCCTCCCCTCTTTAAAAAAGCAGAGGGGACAAGAAGTTAGTATTTGAATTTGCTGGATATTCTTAATGATTACTACTTTTCAATCGTTGGGCAGGAACCGACGTGAGTTGTAATGTATGAATTCGAGTAAAATAAATAACGATCAAACTTCCTTTGGCACCGCTATTGGATAACTTTAGTTTTCTGAAGTATTTCCTAAATGACATTATGACACATTCCTCTGAAAAGAAGGAAATAAATGCCGAGGAGAAGAAGAATGGGGGTAAATACGAAGAAGCTGGTATTGTTGAATAAAAGACAATTCCAATTCGGAGCTCAATGCTCAATGTCGGGTTAAACATTCTTCACCGATGGTGGAAATAAAGTCAACATCCTCTGCATTAATGCTTTTGCAAGAAGAATTCCTCTTATTAACTACAACCTATAATACGGCCGCAGCAGCAGCAACACAAACCTGAACCGCTTGCGGTTAAGAAATAAGGCTCTTGAAAAACGTGAAACCGATAACCTTGCATATAAGATCATTGGGAAAAAAAAATAAAACGTTAGTACTTCAGAGAGACGGAAAAACGTTATAAATTCAAATGCGCAAGATTTTTAAAAAATAATCGAAATTAGAATGTTTGTGACTTGCAGAAGTTAAAAGTTTCACTAATTTTATTATAATTTTCTAAATAAAACAGTGTATAATGCGCAGCCAAATCAACCAAAACTTGAAGATATCAATGCACAGGTGATGGAAATGTGTAAGAATGACGATAATGACGGTAATATCAATGAAAATCTAATGGCGTTACAAGAAATGCTGCATAATTCATTAAGAAGGGTGATATAAGATTGTAAAAACGTGTTTAATGTAGGGATAAAATAAATGTACAACTGGCAGTAAACGTATTAAAACGTATTATTTAACGTATTATTGTTGAGTGTGGTCACGAAGTATTTAATATTTATTATGTTGATAAGATTTCAGTTTAACATTTACCAATTTTTACTTGTTAAAACGTTTTCGGCCTATTGCTTATACTAGAGAATATACTCTCAGCATTTGGACCCGTACCAGCTAAACATTCGTTTTGCTGTCGTTACTATAGTTAGACGGTGTGCTAATTGAGCTACGGAGCTCGGCAAAAGAAAAACTCCAACACTTTTGATTACATTAATATAAACAATATCCTTCCTAATGAACGGTTTGACATAAAATGCTGGTGACAATTACAGACACAGATTTATTGGTTGGCACATTCCGAAACTACCTACAATTCTTCATGCTGTCTCTATGTTACAAGCAAGTCCTCCTCGGTAGAATGTTTTCAAAAATCTTCTTTTAAAGAATTAAAAGTTTACTAGTAATACTTAATTGTTTTTAATTATCTAGAAGTTATTTAAATTATTATATAAACTATTTTTGTTGAAAACAAATTTAGACTTTAACATAAACTATTTTAATTTATAAAGGTAAAATTGTATCCTCTTAAGGGGTAATATTAGGGTGTAGTAAGTCAGAATGGCCGAGCGGTCTAAGGCGCCAGACTCAAGCGCAAGCTTGCCTGATATGTGATCGCAGGTTGAGATTTCTGGTCCTATCTGAGGGCGTGGGTTCGAATCCCACTCCTGACATTCAGTTTACGTGAATGAGTTTTTATTTATTTGACTTCATTGAGTTTTTTATTTCTAATATTATGATTACACTGTAGAACAACAAATTTCCGAACGAGATGGCATTAACGACATTCGATCAATCATAATTTTCTAAGAAAACGGGTATTTAAAAATTTTCTAATCGCCGGTCGTTTTTTTTTTTTTTAATTTCGATTTTAGTGTCTGACCGAATTTTGGTTGCTATTTGATATATTGTTTCATAACTTCCGCCATTATTATTAGACCATTCAGCTGTCTTCAATAACAATTCGTGAATAGATACCTACCTACTACACGGTATGTGGAAGTTGCTACGGATATTGTATCGTTAATCGCTACTCTTTCTATCGCTACTCTATAATCCCAAAAGTCATCAGAATCTAGATGTATTTCCAACACTCCTGCGAAATTATTGCTTAAAGGATAGAATACATGCTCCAAAACCTTACCTCGTCCATCAAATTTGAGTGTACCATCCCTCTCAAACAATACTTCTCGCATAGCATGATTCAATCATCCTAGAGAAAATAATTATGTCTGCTCCAATTTTAACGAAAGTAAATTTCATGTTTGTATACACATTCCAAATCTTGAATGCTTGTTATGCTAGACGTTTTTGTTCCTCTGTCGGTAAAATAAAATTCCATTTTAAATCGCATTTTCCCAATTTGTAAATTCTTCGTTTCTTGCCGGGTATAATCGAAACTCTGATATTTTATTACTTGAAACATCTGCAACATCTGCATCGTCCTACATTCATCGCACTTATCGTATCTATATCCAAGACTGCTGTAGATCTAATACCGTAGTATTCTTGAAATGTAATAACTGCATTTTGAAAACAGTTTGTCTTTGCGCTTCTAGACCATTATGATTTTCCTCACTTTCATCGCTTTCACTTATAGCGAAAAAATAACCAAATCATTTCAGATACGTCGTTGCAAAATCATAATCACTTTGATTTACACTTTTGCTTATCACAACCATAGCACGCGTGCTAAAGGTAAAAAGAAGAATATAAGCATGCAGATGCATTGCTAATGTATGACTGAATGTTTTTATCAATCCAATTATTATGCTATCTATGAAAGCCTAACCATTTTACATACACTTGATTTTTCAGTCGACGTTCAATAACATAACTAAATAACTACATTAACATAACTAAATAAACATCATTATAATGCGCCAAGTGTAATTCTTGTTCTTAGAAAGATCCTTTGATTTCACGTTCATACGAATCTTTTAAAAGGTATACAGTAAGATTGGAAAGTTTTAATTTGATAAATGCTGGATAATTCAGTAGACCAGTTAGGCGTATAGCCTTTATCCAATTCTGCCTTCTGTTTACTAATTCAAACAGTGTATCCTCAATTTTAAATTTCCGTTCACCAGCAATTTTGATGTGAGTAAATGCTGATTGTAATATCTCCTTCTCATTGCTCTTATTGACATCAACAAGCAGGCTGAACATGCAATAAATTCTCGATTTCAATATTCGTTTAACCCGTTCAGCAATCGATGCTCTGTGAGTGGAGTAGTGATTAATGTGCTGAGTCTTCATGAGCCGATTAAATGTTGCATTATAAAATTCTGTACCTTGATACGTTTGCAAATTAGTCGGATGACGTTTCAATTTCTTCAGAATATCTTCAAATGCTTTCGCTACATTCGCGGGAGATTTATTTTTCAGCGATCAAGTCCGCACATGCTTTGAAAGCAGTCAACACTAACACGTACTTATATCCTTTATTTTCATTCACATATAAACTGAAATCCGCCAAATCTGCCTGCCACAAATTGTCAATTCCTTTAATGATTACTGGTCGTCTTGGAAAATGAATTCGTGCTGGTTTATGAATCTGTTCAACAATACCTTCTTTTACTGACTTTTTCGCCATCATGTTCGAGCTCTCCAACGGATGATTTCAAATTGAAATATTCACTTTGTTGTTACCGTTCTTCCTAATGCCTCCTCAATCGACTTAATTCTATTCGTAATGTCTTTTTTATAACTATTGTCAAATGCTCGCAAATTATCAAAGCGTAAATTCATAGTTTTCAACAAGTCTTCTTCGAAATGTTTATTACTCGTTACCAATTCATCGATTACTTTAGTATCCTCATTCATCTGCTCATCTCAAGCGGCTCTCTGCGTTATAATTTGCACTTTGAAATTATCAATGCGTAAATTTATTGCATGAAATAATTCATCTTCATGACGCTTCTTATCTACAATCATATCATTGATTATCTTAGAATTTCCATTCACTTTTTCAAGAAACTGCAGATTAACGCCTTGTGATATTTTCTCCGCATCTACAAGATATTCTTTAAAGTTTTTCTCATCTCTCTTTTATCTCTCTAACCTCAATCTTATCTTTAACCTCTCTCACTTCTCCCTTCAACCTCACTCGCATTCCCTTGCCTCGCTAGGATCTAAAATTTCATCGTTTTCCTTATAGCGATAGTAGTCGGCAATGCCCGTTAGAAATTTTCAGAAGTTGATACTGGCTGGCATAATTACTTGGAATAATTGTAAATCTTTTTGAATCGTAGTTCATTCTTGCTCAAGAGCATGCTCAACAGTACGTTAGATTTACCGCAATTTGATGGTCCGCAAATAATGAATCGAATCTAGTTTGGAAAAAGTGGGCTGTGTCTTCTTTTGACAATCATACGCTCAATAAGGCACAAATCATCAATGTTGATAATTAGCAGGGTAAGTCGATGTTTTCCATCTTTAACACTCAACTACACTAACATCAATCAATAAACATCAAATCAGTAACATTAAAGTATTAGACTAGGAAGGTAATCTACGCAACGAGAGACGAGTTGTGAAACTCGAATTAAAGCCGAATGTTTAGTTCAATAATGAGATAAGATCTAAAGGGGAGTATAAACCCCTACAATACATAACTCGAAGAGGTAGTTGTAAGCCCTGCTTTTAGAAGGTGACACGTGCTAAGTTACAACAATTGCAAACTCTTGGTTATCAGTTGAAGAAGAAAAAGTAACATGGAAGGATCTATCGGCACGTAATCACGAAATACGAATATTTTACCTATTAACCTCAACGCAATAATTGCCTCAATAACGATGTAATATGCATATTAATTAACCAGAAAAACTTATTTACCTATCCATGTGAAAGCTACCTTCACATAACTGGTAGCATAGAAAAAGTGGTGAATAAGACAGGTGTGCAAAAATATTCAGCGATAAATCGTAATGACTTTTGTTTTCTATTTGATGAAATTTGTTATAAAATTAACAGGGTGAAGATTGATAAAGTGCGCGACGTTGGAATTGTGAGTACAATTAAGGGATATCTTATTCTCTCTCAGCATGATGGTAAATTTACCATTGCCGGTTGGAAGCGTGCGAGTCACTTACCAAATAATGAGAAGAATGGACTATTTTCAGTACATCTTTCACTCAATTTCCTACCCGGATTTGCCGCAGACTATCTCAGAATTGTTACAAGTGCAAAGCAGGAGATAATTCTTCTACCTTCGAGAAGCAATAAGGATCAAAATCATAAGATTGAAATTGAAACCTTGGGATGGTATGTGCTACATTTGCAAATTAATGATGAATTACAATTGAAATTTATGAATCAAATTAAAAACGATCGCGGAATTATGCTTCCATTCCGCCGTTGGGAATTGCATGTTTCTTCCTGTTCTACGAAATACGGAACGTGACATCTGGTCAGTATATACCAGCACATATACGTCTTCACGAACTTCTGATCATTGTGATGTGCGAAATGTAAAGAATTTGTTAACTCCGAATCATTCCCATATAATAACATGAAATATTCATCAAGACTACTTGTTGGCATATCAGATCTATGCAAAGTTCAATCAGAGCATCACAAATCGCCGAGATGGACCGTACTTATATTCTTACAATATTCTAAATTTTTGATTTTTTCAAGCAGAATTAATCAGTTAAATCGTCGACGGTGAATTTGAAAATTGAAATGGAGGCTCGTAAGATATCGCCCGCAGAGTATAACCTCTTACAGGAACTGTGTAGAAAATTATTTCTCAGTCAACCTGCTGATGCATTATAGTACTTGAAGAATTTCTACTCTCATAATGTTAAAACAGAAAAAAAAATGATTAAAAACAGTGGACTTTTGCTTGTTATAATCACAATGTTATTGATTTATTCAATGAATTAAATAAGTAATATATGATATTTATCTTTTATTTATTTAATCCAAACACAGTTGAAAAAGAGACGTTTGTAAATTAATAGGACACTTGGCTGATAGACCGTTGGTCGATGGCCTTGTATATGTATAATTATATTGTGCAATTATATATGTACAAAATATATTATTATTAAATAGGACATCACATTTCCCCATCTCGACTTTCTTCAGCTAACATCTCAATATCAATTTCTCTCCTTCCGAATCTTCTCCTCACGATTTTTGTATGAAAATGTAACAAATCATTATATACTAGATAACATACATGACATAGGTGCAGATTTAAATACGATATATAAAAATGACGAGTGTTTAGGTAAATAATCACTCTCTGTTCCTCCTCTTCCTGCTTCTCTCACTTATCTTCCGAAAACACGGTTTTCCATCTATTATTATACAGCGCTATTATGACATTTCTGTATGAACTTCCAAATTGATAGCTTTCATAAAACTTTTCTTTGAGCCATTCTGTATACTCTTCTTCAATCATTTCTTCGACTGTAATTTCTAGTATTTGAATATCAATACCTGAATAATAATGTGGAATTAAAGTTGAGGATGCCTGGTTAACCAACTCTGAACCTCTTGTTCGCAATCATGTTTTTTACCATTGAAGCGAGTACAAACAATTTTAATGAGCACATGGCGGAAAAATTAATTAAGCACTTGGTTTGTGGATGAGTAGAAAATGCTTAATTATAAATTGTTATGTTGAAAAACTGCACTATAACACTTACTTTTTGTTGTTAGGTAAAACGTTTTCGGCATATTGCCTGTATGATTGAAATTATGGAAGTTTGCGATTTATATAATGCTTAAGTTAGTATTATTGAGTGGAGGGTGGTCTGCTCTTTCTTCTATTGAGGATGGGTATTTTAGGGATTATGTGATTAGTCTTAAGGGTTTAAAGATTGTCTGGAAGTGTGACTGGGTGTGCTCATTAAGAAGTTTTGGGTTATTTAGTTTATGTTTGTAGATTTGAAGGTTTTCTTTAATATCTAAATGCCTATTGTCTGTTTTTAATATTGTTAGTGTTGTGTCTATGTTGTTACCTGCATGTGAATATTTAATTAAGTGGTTGGCAAAAGGAGAATAATACGTTTGGGGTTCTTTGAGTGCGCGCATGTGTTCTTTGTACCTGATTTGAAAATTTCTATTGGTTTTTCCTATGTAAATGGATGGACAGGAGTTGCAAGTAATTTGTAAATACCGCTGGATTGGTGGAGGTTTAGAGGATTTAATGGGTTATTTAGTCTTTGGAATATTTTGCTGTTTGTTCTATATGCTATTTTAAAATTTAATTTTTTAAATATTTTTGTAATTTTATAAATATTGTCGTCAGTGTATGTGAATGCGAGGTAATTTGTGTTTTGAGATAGTTGGGAAATGTTTTGGGATATGATTCTGTGTTTTCTCCTGTTGTATATTTTAATTATTTCTTTGGTGTTGTATCCATTTTTTATTGCTGTTTTTGATTTTATTAAATTCTAAATTATGCTGTTCTGTTGTTAATGGTGTGTTAAGTAGACGATGGAAAGTGAATCTAAAGTATGCCATTTTATGTTGCTTTGGGTGATTAGAACTATTGTGAATTATTATATTTTTATCTGTTGGTTTTCTATATATATATATATATATATATATATATATATATATATATATATATATTGATGTTAATATTATTGTTGTGGATTTCTGTAGTAAAGTCTAAATAATTTATTGTTTTAGTGAGATTAGTTTCTACTATAAATGGCATGTTTGAGTTTGAGTTGTTAATTAGGTTTAGGTTGTTCTTATTGTTGTGTTGGTGGTTGTCTTTAAAAATGTAAAGAATGTCATCTACGTGTCTGAATGGGGAATTTAATTTGTTGATAATAGATTCTTTGTGATGTTGTAAAAATATTTCAGATAAAATGGGTAAAAAGAGGGAGTCTGTGAGAGCCATATTTCCATTCCATTTCAAAATGTATATTTGTTCGGGATATGCGTTTATATCAGCGTGTGCACTTTTTCACCAAAATTTACCTTAATAACTGATAACTATTAAAAATAAACAAATTACGTTTTTACATATTTCTTCAGTGTCTATTCACGAATTGTTGATTAAAAAAAGCTCTATAATCTAACAAAAATTACAGAAGTTATGGAACAATTTATCGAATTGCAACCGATATTTGGTCAAACACTAATGCCATTAATGTCATCTTGATCGAAAATTTACTATTCCACAGTGTAATAACTTGGACTTAAAACCATCTGATTGTGTCTCATCTTGAAGGCAACAAGCTGAAAACAATAAACGATAAGTAAAGAAGTATTAATAACATATCAACACAAAACTAAGTATTAAGGTTTTAAGGCATTAAATCCCTTTCTATCTCTGATGTAATGTAACATTCTAAACACAGCCAAGCGAAGAAAAGGGATTAGGTATCCCTCTGCTCGCGCTCGTTCTGCTTTTAAATGTCGGATTAGCGCATTAACATTTATGCCCGACGTGCGCTGAATGTGTGTAATCGCCGCGCGCGCCGCATCAATGTCCATGGTGCGGGGGGCGGCGACGGCGACGGCGACGGCGACGGCGACGGCGACGGAGTGTACTGGCAGCGTTTATTAGCCTTGGTGCGGACGCGTTACGGCGTAACAATTACGCCGCTCGGCTAAACGCACGCCGCGATGAGCACTTCATAACGCCTAATAGTATCAACTCGAGTGCGCACTCTACGAGTTCACATGCAAAGGGCGATGAAGGACTTGTGATCGGTTTTATTTATAATCAGTTTTTATTATGATACGTATGCCCGCATCGATTAATTGAGAATAATGAGATTTATTAAGAAATTATTATTGAGAAGAATTGAAAGCAGTTCATCTAGAGTTTGTTGTGTTTTCGAAAATTGCACTTCTATCAAAAAGTCTAATAGACAAATTGAAAAATTGTTCTTAAATTGTTGACCTTGCATACGTTTTTCACGCAACAATATTCCCAAAACCAAGCAAAGATAATTTATTACCTATTTGTTATTATTTTTCTATAGTGAATTAGACACACGATCACCCTGACCATCTTCACTCCCCATTGTCTTCTATTATTTTCCTTTAAACTGTTCGGTTATTTATAAAAAGCAGTTAAACTAGTTGCGTGACAAAATCCGGTATTCTCCGCCGTCCCGTAAGTCGAATTTCAACAATTAATGACCACTGCGTTCATAGTTCATCGCATTGTCCATTGTCCGCACCGTCCGAAAATAAATAAATCCGAATTTCGGTTATCGAGAGGGACCTTGAATATTCATCGGCCCTTGCTTTGCATTTCTTGCGCATCTTCGGACCTTCTTACCCTACCTGCCGGGGTAATATGCATATCTAGGTTCGCATGCATTAACGGCGCGGAAGGAAACGCCGAAGACAGGTCAGGGGTTCCCACGGTAGGGTGCAGCTACCCTGATACACATGTGTGCTACGGCATGCAAAAGGGCCCGCCGTGCACAGATTTATTGCTGAGATATGTAAAGTTAGGCCATGTAAACATGCAAAGTCGATAATTTTTGAATCCGATACCGATATCGGTGAATTGGGGTGATATCTGATTTTGAGCAATCGTTGAGTGTAAATGAATTACAATTTAGTTCAACTACAGTTTACCCGAAAACTAAAAAAAGATCCCAACAGAAGAATTCTTCGTGCATAATGTCTTATACATTTCTTAAGGCAATAAAGAATTTGTTCAAACAGTAATTTCTAAGACGTGCTTTTCTTTAGTAGCATTTTATTATCGTACTTCTTTAACTGTTCAAGTTTCGGTAGTAAGCAATGTCGCAAAGTAATAACCATTAAAATCCGACAACATATTGTCCCAATTGTCTTATTTCATAACTTCCCTAAAACGCGAATTAATTCCGAATCTGAGCAAATTAAGATTACGCTTTGCAGATTCTCTCCATATCCTTCATTTTCTCGCTGTAAGAATGGCATTGTCAAAAGACGCGGAAAACTTGCAGCTGTATTAAAACTTGATGAAACCGCAGCGATCACAATAGACGAGGAGATAAGCTCCCCGAAGAGACGAAGGTGCACAAAGTAATGAAATCCACGTGGCGTCATTCTTATTTCCTCCGAGCGCCGAGGATGAATCGGATCTGTGCGTCGTACTTTGTTGGGACTAGTTAATTAAGTCCTTACCTACTTATTTTTCCCAGGTCTATTTTTTGTTTACCTCTCTGAGGTATTTTTTGTGCTCAAGTGTTGAGAGATCGGCTCTAATGTTATTGCCGCAAACACCTGATGCGTGCGCGTGCCGCACGTGCGGGGATGCTGGGCCCGCAGAAGGGTAGCATCGACAAACATAATCAGGTAGATACGATCGCGCCCCCGAGGGAGAAATGCGCGGCACGCGTCCGAGAAGATGCACAAAACGCGTAACAAACGCACTGGAGTGATGCTGAAAGAGTGTGAAGAGTGCCCCGAATAGCAGGGAGAGAAAGGGTGAGTGAAGCTAATTACGGTGATGTGAAGAGTCAAGTAGATACCACATCATCTGGTGCATAAATCAGAAAAAGAAGGGATGAAATAAGAAAATTGCTATACTAGCAAAACCTAATAAAGGTAGTTTGAAGGAGGAAAATGCATTTTAAAGCCATGCTAAAGTTACTTTTTGTTCCTTTGAAAGTTGCTAAAGTTGAACAATTTCTTATAAATTTGCCAAATTCTATCGAGAACTATAAAAAAAAAACAGATTTAATTAAAAACCTACATTTTATAGATAAGCAGATGTACTATAATAGTTATAAATTGATAATATTATTGAAACATTGTAATTGTTATTTCAGAGAAGCGCAAAAACGCATTCGAGTTAAGTTTATTCTCTAAACTGGATTTTTAGTCAGTTAGTTACACTTCCACCCTAGATCGTTATTATCTATATTGTATAACTGCTAGCAAAGTTTGTTTCATCTTCAATTGTATGATGATCTTATTCACAAGTCACAACCTCACCCCCACAGCACACAACACACTAGATGAGGACTTTTTGCCTACTTGGTGCTCTCAGTGGTGCAACCCTAGCTGCAGGTTGGACTGTGGTGATTGTGGCTGATGCTGAGCAGGCGATATCTGTGCAGCAACTAGTCGCGCACGCGGATGCACGGCTCCCGTTGGCGCGGCGTAACGATGGAAACGCGGAAATCGTATGTCGCCCAAGGTGTATCGATAGGGGGTGGCGTGTCGTGGGTGATGGGCCGCGACACGGGAAAAGTGCGCCCGTCGCGCACGCCTTGCAATGCGCACGTCCCGCTCCGACCTGCCCCCCTCCCAAGGAGTGGGACCACCAGTAAGGACCCAGGCGATTGGCTGCGCGCGTGACCTGCCTGTGAACCGGGGACCTCCCAGGCCCGCCCAGGCCAAGTCGGGTGTCGGTGCCGCGGCCGAAAGGTCACTAGTAGAGGCTAGAGAGTGCCGAGGGGATGACCTATCACCTCGTGGGCTCTGATACGTGCTCTCGCAACGCAGCGGCGATCGCGGCTCAGCAGGAATTCGAGCATCTAAATCGAGTGCCAAAAAAGTGTACGAAATTAAACTAGGTGAAAATTAAGAAATTGCTGTGATTCACGTGGATATTCACGAATTTCGTGCGTCCACGAATTAATAAGTGTAGTTCTATAGTCGCTGGGAAATATGGCTCTGGTGGCACCGTCGTGGCGAGAATCCACTCTGGTGAACGCCATGCCGACGACGCTCAACACGCTGCCGGCCGGCGGCGGCATCAACGCGCTCGGCGGCAACCTCACCCCGATCGCCGCCACCAATCTCAACCCGCTGGCGCTCGAGAGCCAGCCGGACTTGTCGCTCGTCAAGCACCGTCTCACGCCCTCGCAGAACTCGCAGAACAGTGCCAACAGTGTCGACAAGAATCAGAACATCGAGTGCGTCGTGTGTGGTGACAAAAGCTCGGGAAAGCACTATGGACAGTTTACGTGCGAAGGTAATGTTGGAAAATATTGCATGCTCCGAATTAACATAGGATGTGTGATGGTGCAAATGTGGCGACGTTAATTTACATGCATATTCACGGGATGCAAATTTAAGTTTGATTTTTTTGTCGATTCAACTCGAGTGATTAATTATTGGATTAGAATACTAAAAAAGTTTCAAAGCGAACTATAAAGCATAGCAATTGTATTTTTACTCACATTTTTCCAAATTTTTTTTTTGGTCTTCTTCGAATATGCCAAATTACTGCATTCATGAAATACAGTTTATAAATTATTTAATTGCTTAAGAAGCAAACTTTTTAAAATCTTTCTACTTAATTGTATTCACTGGTCTACTAAGTGTACTTTTGGCACAATTATTACCAGTTTTCTGAAAAACTTATAATATTGATAATTCTAGTTCTAACGCAGATCAACTTCCCTTAATTTTGCAACATTACAAATGTGAAAACGTATTATAGAATTATCATGCATATTCATCGCCTACATGCAAATTAATTTATCTCCCGCTGTGTAATACACCCGGAAAAATACATTTTTCTATAATCGTGTTAATGCCGCAATGCGCACTCCTGGCGAGGGTGAAAATGTAGATAATGGTAATTTCAACGACTGAATTTCAACGAACACAGCGTCACAATTCAGCACGCAATACATGAAAAACTACAACACTTTACTCGAATAACTAATTCATTAATTGACTAAGTGTTGCGTCAATTAAACCCGCATTTTTTCAACCACTAGTCTTTTGAGTCGTAAATGCTTCAAGCTTGACAGTGATAAAACGATGACACTATAAGATGAAACGACACAGTTTGCAGATGATAAAACGATGAGCGCTGAGAATAAAAAGTAAGATGTAATGTCAGAAGAGTCCCGAGGGAATCGTTCAGCACAGAATCGTACTTTATACAAACATTTGAGAAATGAACGTCTATTGCGTGAGTGTGTGGGGTAATAAAGTCATCAGAGATGTAACTGTCACTGACTACTAACGAATACGCTGGCAAATTGTCACAAAATTTCCCAAAAGAATTGACAACAGGCAAAGATCAATAGTCGAATATCAAAAAAAATTTAACGGTGATTTCGTGCTAAATAAACAGAGCTAATTTGTATGTTTCGTATAGGAAGTTGAGGTAGAAATGAAGAGCAGCTGTCGATTTGTCGTTTTTGTTGGAGGCGTAACTAAATGGCAAAAATTGACTGCATTATAACTCTGTTCAATGCACTACAGGACAATATCCGCAAAAATCACTAAAACCTAGACAACCCACAGAAACCTAATAGGATTTCTTCATTTGTTTCCAATTCGAAACCTGCATAGAATCCTTAGAAAAGCAGTAGATTTGTGTTGGTTTCATATTTATAAGAGTTCTTCAAGACAGTACTATTTTGTTATATGTTTTTAATTATTTCATTTAAACTAGTAGAAAAAAATTGGTGAAACAAAGTTTATTTGTTTGTAATATAACTTTTAACAAATATTTTTCTTCTTCCTATTAGAGTTGACATTATTGTTTAAATTGATGTCAAAATGGAGAAACGATCTTGCTTTTTTTTTTAAATTTTATTCTACAATAATAGTCATGCTTTATCTCAAAATATTTTGATGCTTCTGGAATATTTATAATATATTGTTAGAGCCCAGTATTTAAATTTCTCAGAAACTACTCAAGTTTATTCTATAAACTAAACCACTTAGAAAAGTCAATAAAGTACATATCGGATTGAAATTAATTGTTAATAGTTAACTGAGCGTAAACATTCGTAGTTTATTAAAACAAGTTAGAATAATCTGCTGCACTAATCTTGTGATTAAAACCAACGCTGTTTACTAATTTAACCGCATGCACATAATACCCCATTAGCATAGTGTTAATTACTCCAATTATGCTCATCTCGCTCCGCTTGTCCGCAGGCTGCAAGTCGTTCTTCAAGCGCAGCGTGCGCAGAAACCTGACATACTCGTGCCGCGGCAGCCGCGCCTGTCCCATCGACCAACACCATCGTAATCAGTGCCAGTACTGTCGGCTGAAAAAATGCATGAAGATGGGCATGCGACGAGAAGGTAAGTAACTTTTCTACCCCATTGCCATCTTTAAACCCATCTTACAAGATTGAAACCTTTGCCGAAAAGCAAGGAATTTATGAAATATGATGAGAAATACCTGAAATCTGTGTGTTTGACATGGTCTAAATTAAAAAGCAAGATTGAAACATCAATATAACAGGTCCCGCTCTGCACAGCAATGATGCATCTTACGTGATGGGACCATTAATCTTGCCCAGGACCGTTAATGTATGCATGCGAGGATCGTATACTTGGCCGGGGTGCGTGGTCAAGTATTTGTATATTAAACCGATCAATCATACGCAAGAATAGACGACAATAGATTTTGTGAGCTTGGTCGTATTTCCATGCATCGCGTTTTATCGCAAGATGTGGTGCGGTATGAGATTCATATGGCCATTCTTTGCGAAGTTGGGACCTCCAGATGGGAATACAAAGTGTCCCAAATAGACAAGGACCAGCTCAGTACTTTTGAAATTTGCTTCTCTCAAAAGAATGTTAATATTCAATATGTTGTATTTCATTCCTTCATTTTTGAAGGAGTGTCAGAAGGAATCAGAAAACTTAAACTATGTGACGTGAAAGATTGAAATTTTGATTTGAAGATTTATTTGGATAGTAATTTCTCCACTTTCTGGAAGGATTCCAAAATCAAAAACGTTAGAAACCATCAAATTGGAGTTTTTGGTGTAATTTTAGATTGTTCTGAAGACCCAGTATGTATCATATTAATATAATGTATGTTATGCATGTGGTCTTGGTATAAACGGAATAAAAGAGCACGGTTCTAGCTTGGAACGTGAAGAACATGTTTCTTTCTGTCTCATACCTCGCTCTCTGAATGCAATCTTCAATCTTTCTATGATAACCCAACATACCCAACTTGCAGCTTCAAACATTATTGCCACACAATTTTCTCGTTTGCGAATTAATTCTTTTACGGGAACATTTTGTCGCTGCTTTTACGCAGATTTTAATAAACCGTTTTTGTCCTCTTTCTAATTTTCTGATGAATCACTTAGTCAGGTAGCCGGGCAGCATATGCGTTAGCATCCGTTTTGCTCGAGGGTCGCTTCGTTTTGCAATGACACCTCGCTCATAGGGCGCATCGCAATGCCAGAGGGGTGCAAGGATGACCAGTGTCCACAATATTCCCGACCGGCTAGTGGATATTATGTAAATCAAGTAGTAGCTGGGGACTACCTTGAAGGGATTTATTCAAATTCACCCTATTTTTCAGCGTTGATTCGCTTTTTCGTGAGAAACTTGTCCAGGAGAATCATGCTAAACCTCCGGAATCAACGGAAACAACGAATATTTTATGCAATGAATCAATAATAAGCAGTGGTCAAAAGTTGATTTGAAATGTTAGAGAATAAATTGAAGCTTGTATTTCTGATTAATATCTCACCGACGAATTACAAATGTCTAACTACTAGCCTAATATGGTCTTCTGCCATCAAACTTACAAGCTCATAAAACAAATGAGGAGCTTGGCGCCAGAATCGGAAGTGGTCAAGCTTAATTTAACTGCTCTACTCTTGAAAAATGGCAACAATAGTTTCATCCGAGGAAAATTCCTAGTCTCATTTCCTCTCCTCATAAGCGCATTGCTTATAAGCACTCTGGTTGGAGATTTACGAGCAGTGGCTTGCTCATAACTTTGATTCACACTACATTGCCTTGATTACAATTACGAGACTGCAAAACATCTCGCGCGGTTCGTCTGAAATCCATCGATAGACAATGCTCTCTTCCACATCAGCTCCACAACGTCCAACAACACAAAAACTCGCGCTGCGCACGAGCCGCCCAGCAATGAACCACAGCGTTCGCGTCTTATGCTTCTGGGTCAAAGACCGAAGGTTATCGCTGATGAACACAACGCTACTCAGTATGGACATCATGAAGTAGCATAGCCATAGAATTGAGTAGAGAGATGCGCGACAAAAGCCAACTATCGTTCGTGAACGGGACATGATTATGATTACGTAATTCCCGTGCCATTTTCGGGAAGAGGAGCGAACCAGGAAAAGAGCTGAAGCATGCTGAAAAGGTCAACATTTTGTGTCGGCGGCCGCGAAATGACTTCATTCTTCACGCTGTTTGATTATAGCTATCTGCTAGGTGCACCGAGCGCTTCTTGCGCGTACCGTACTCCTCGTAGGTATTGCGCGTTGGTTCGAGGTCAGGGTCAGAAAAGGTCATTTCCCACGATAGCCAGCACCTAGCATGGCAACTGGAGGAGTCCGGGCACATTACCGCAGTTATGTTTTATGCATGCGCATTAAACATGACCAGCTGCTTGTAACTTTACAGTGTCAACGAAATTTCGAAATTTCAAGAAATTACCATGGTAGGTTTTATTACCAACCATTTTGATACCCTTAGAGATATTGCTTCAATTAGACTAAGTGGGGTGGCAGAAAACTTAGAATAGCAATAGATTACATCTTTTCAATAATGTGACTTGTTATACTTGCTCAAAGTTTGGTTTTTTAATAGGTTAGGTTTACGTTCAATTCCAGGGCTCAAATCTTGATATTACTAAATTTAGAAACCAACAACCAAAGCTATTTGTGTAAAAAATTTTGCAACTTTCTTTGTGACATTCCAACCGTTTCTTGCCGGCTGGTAGATTGTTATTCTTCCTCATCTTGTCTTTCTTCTGCCGTAGCAATACCGGTTCATTGGGTCCACAAATTCTGTGAAAGGTCACAAGGTGAAATCGCTCAGCATTACAACCTCCGCCTGTCTCCTCGCCACACAACAAAACTCAACATTGTTTAATTATCTAGTGCTAGACGAAAATTAGTCGCTTGGTCTACTGCAGCACGGAAAATACCGCATTAATTCCCAGCAATCAATGTTAATTCAAACGTCAAACGTTTCATATAAATGATGCTCGTCAACGATTGATGAATGATAGACGGCATTTTCGACCAGCTTGTGCTCTCTTGAGCAATTCCTGCGCAGACAAGTGTTTTACTGCTAATCCCGAGCTAATTTGCAGTTAAAAAGACATGAAACCCAGGCGAAATGAAATTGAAAAACAGGTTCCTCATAAACTGCATTCCGCTAGTGCAGAGTGTAGTTTATGTTTTGACACACTTCAAGCAGAAGACCCTAAGAACTCCAATACTCAAGGTCCAACCAAGTCCTTTCATTTCCATGATTTACAGCTTTCATAACCCGCATTAATATTTTTGTTGGACTTGTTAAACATGAAAGCATGTCTTTGCAGCCGTCCAAAGGGGCCGTGTACCCCCATCACAGCCACCTTTAGCTGGGCTCTCCAATCAATTCCTGAATGCCACCGATCCTGTCTCTACATCGCTCAGCAATCACACGTACTTGAGCAGCTACATCTCCTTGCTGCTGAGGGCCGAACCCTATCCGACCAGTCGGTACGGGCAGTGCATTCAAGCGAACAATATCATGGGCATTGACAATATTTGCGAATTGGCTGCTCGACTACTCTTTTCCGCTGTAGAATGGGCGCGAAATATCCCTTTCTTTCCTGATTTGCAGGTTACTGATCAGGTATGGCCATCCAAAAAAAAAAAAAAACTCTCCAATTGTAATTCGATCGTAATCTTTTTTAAACTTCCTAGGTTGCATTGCTCCGTTTAGTCTGGTCTGAACTCTTCGTCCTGAACGCCAGCCAATGCTCCATGCCTCTACACGTCGCCCCGCTGATCGCCGCCGCCGGCCTGCACGCATCCCCAATGTGCGCCGACCGAGTGGTGCAGTTCATGGACCACATCCGGATATTCCAGGTAAATGCCACATACACCTATTTCCACCTTACAATGGCTTACAAAAGCTTTCAACTCAACATCTGCATGCATTGTCTGATACATTGTGAGGCCCGCAGGAACAAGTGGAGAAGTTAAAAGCGCTGCATGTGGACTCGGCCGAGTACTCCTGCCTGAAAGCCATCGTCCTCTTCACGACAGGTAGGCAAACTTTACAACCATCTACTTTGCGTATGTCTTGCATGTCACTCATGCTGTTTTTAAGTGCAATGTGTGTTGGTTATCTTACGGAGGCGGCAGCTCCACAAGGGTCCGCGCTGATATCTGCGCTTTGTTTCGTGCGGTCAGTGCGCGTACAATGCATCCTTTTGTCTCTGATGACCATGCCAGGGCTATATTTGAATACTTGACTTGAGCAAATTTTGTATGCTTGTCAAGGCTATATGTTGAAGGAAGTTTGATGAGAAAAGCCTGCTTGGTTTAGAGAATTATTGTTTTTGGAAAAATTTCAACAAATACAAAATTAAATAAATGTCTCAACTATCTCTCCTCAATCTACGTTCATATTTTCCCAATCTCTATTACCAAACTTCAGCTATCGGATAAAATATGAGCACGAATCAAGTATTCCATAAAAATTCCCGGAGTCTCTCTGTCTGCACATGCAATTGCGGTACTGGACACTGACCAAGGGCAACCAGACTACTGTGGGAGGTCAAAGTTGACCCTGTGCCACTCGAGCAGGTGCACTAATATATATCTACCTAACACAATCCAAACAATTTATCACCGATAGACACTCAACATGCGTAATTCTCATTATTATTTATTGCCGGCTGAGAAATAATTTCAATCAGCGTCTATTTCTGTACTTTGCAAGCCCACCTTGGCACGCAGATAGCGCACATCGGTTGCTTTTTGCGGTCGTGACCAGGCGAGTCACGACCTTTCGTAACCCATCCCGGCGACCGGTTACCTGCAGCAATATTCCGCGCCACAAAACTGTATAGTATGCTCCCAACGCGGTGTTTGCGCGGTGTTGGCGATGATGGTGATGATGTACAAAAAATCACCTCCTTGCATTGTTTCCCGAATTCCAGCTGTGCGCGCGTCCCTGTTTTGCGCGGCGCTGGGCATTGTGACAAGTTATCAGATTTGCTTGATATGATATGCGGCAGTTCATTACATCTGCACCCTCTTTCCAGTTAGTTACGCTCGCGTTTTGTACATTTGCAATTTGCGCCGTGGCGCATACAATACACACTGGCGTACAACGACGAAACAAATGCACTTTGTGATGTAATTCGTTTCTCGAACCAGGAGGCTTTGTCAGTGTGGAGGGTGGAGGACTGGGCGCAGAATGGAAAAAATCCAAAGAAAATTACTTTTTCTTTTCTCAAACACGTCAGAAACGCCTTGATTGACCCAAAATGAATCTGTTGCAACATCAAACGCAGTTTAAAGTAAATTTCGCAGCTGCTTAGCAAAGTCATGCCTCGTATGTTTTGATCTTGTAATATGCAATCTTCCGCAGCTTACGAAAGGTATCCTCGGGGCGTGGATGCATTTTAAATGGTTATTACAATCGCATAATGCCGTTTCTTACGAACCAACGACATTGCCACTGTTTCCTTGATTTTTACACTTTTGCCCTTTTTGCCGCCTTTCTTTGGCCTCGTGTGACCTTTGAGTTTAATTGCCGGGATTTATTACGCCGCCGGGACAACTTATCCCTGATGAACCCAAATATTGTGACCTTTAGGAGAAGGCCAAGCACATGGCTACAACTGTATTGTCTTTTTTGAACGTGGCGCGCGGAAATTGAATCAATGCAAATAGTGCTGACACAGATTGCGAGCTCTCCAGCGATTATCGCTGATTGGTGGTAATTCATGTGGCAAATCCGATTGAGCCCTTATTATGTGTTAATTTTCATGGCGTGCATTCCGACAGCGGGGCTCTCAGTCTAATCCACTTTAGATTAGTGTGATCAGTGCTAAATGTCGGCGGCGATAGTTGGCAGCGAATTTCATTATTTGATTCGAGGGGGCAGCGCGGAGGCCGTTAAAAACAGACCCTTGATGGAAATGTGGTATTAGTCATGCGGTAACAGATTGAAGGCACATTACGATAAATATTACAAAACATCCAGGGAGTTTTGGAAGTGGTCTGCTTAGAAAATTACCTAAGAATTAATTATACTCATTCTTTTATTAACTTAACTTTTATTGACGTTCATATTAAAAGAGTCGCATTGAAATTGTTCAAATCCAGGGGCAGAATTTATCCAAAGCCATAAAAAAACACCAAAACTTTATGCCATTCTTTTCCATATGGAAACCAATTTCTACTCTCATTCTAACTTCTCTGTATAGTAATCTCTACATAAAATTCATTATTATTAGTTTCAATTGTATCTAAAATTTATTCCACACTATTGTCCATTGTACGAATCACCCAATGCAACTGGACATTAGCGTAAAAATGATGCGCATAAATTGCGCGCTAACCGCTGTCAAAATTAAACAAACACCTTTCTGGACGCTTTACATATTCAAATATTGTTTACATTCGCGAGCGGCTCACGTGGCCGGCTCGTTAGCTATGATAAATCCGGATGCAATCCTGGAGGTCCGGCAAGTTTCATCACTGTTTATCTAAAAATTTGCGCCAAGCGGGAACAATGTCTAAATTCCATATGATGATTCCATATACGAAGGGGCCGCATTGATAACAACCTGGTTTGTGGCACGTTGTATTTATATTGTGTCCAAGTCCAACTAAGCACGCATTGATAGTTGCGGTGGGGTGGGTGGCGTGAGATTAACGCACGCGGTTCGCAGGCGATCCAAGCGGTGCCAGCATTGCCAACCCTTTGCGTGTTAAAGGTCAGAACCTAAAGATAAGGTTTCAATTTAATTTATATCTGTGCTGGGGCTGAGGGTGGCGTTATCGAAGCTGGGAAGTCGCAAAACCGCAGCAACTTGCTCCAAAGAGAAGAAACAATGAGATGTTGCAATGGGTGCAAATAACTTTGTTTCGAATAATTTTAAGGTCAAATTTTAAATTGCATTTTAAAAAGAAATGAAACAGTTTTTACTTAATATTTAGTTTAATATCAGGGTATCAAACATAGCAGAGCCATTATAATCAATAAAAGCAAAATTTCTACTTAAATTGCAAATAATTTTGTTTAAAATGTTCCTAGACTAATTAATTTCTCTTGGTTTAGTAAAAAAGCATAACCATATTTCACTTATAATTAAAATTTTTAAAAAATTGACAAAATAGAGAGCCAATATATATTACTATCAAATCAATGAAAATTAGTTAAATTCTTAGTTTATTGTCATAACGTCTCATTATTTTCCCATAGAATTGAATTAATTCCTATTTAAAATTTAAATAAATTTGTTCTACCATTTCTTTACTTTTCCAAAGATGAAAATTTATGTGAAAATTATTAAGTAATTGCCGGAAAAAAGATTCCCGTGCTTGTCACTCTAGGTAAGGCAAACTTTTGGTACCAACTCCAACAAATCTCTTCTCGGCAAGGAAAACCGCCAGCTACTTTGTTATGCACCCCCGGAACAAACCACAGACACTATTTCATTGTGATTTATTCGCACTCCAACGAGAGAATCGAAAAAAACGAGCGCTGAATCAATCAGCCATTATTCGGCAGCGGTCGCCGCCACCATCCGCACAAGAACACAACCTGCGGAAGATATACCACCGAGGTTAAACGATAGGTCAGTGTCACTTCAAGACGTGAAGAGCTCTCGTACGTCTGCGTGCATTATCCAAGTCATAAATAATGTCAGAAAGCGAGTTTCTCTTCACACAAAAAAAAAAAAAACATACAAAACATAAGAACGCAAATAAATCAGAAGATTCCCGCACAAAAAATGACATTCAGAGTATGTCAACTTAATTCATGCACAAGTGTGACCACCGAAAAGGGTCTCCGGTGATAAGTTGACAGAAGTGCGTATCGATTTTTAATCTCAGTGCCACAGTGTGTCAGATAACAATGAGGTTCTGACTAGGGGGTGGCTGCGGTTGCAGTGGGCTGCAGTGTGCTACATTGTGGTACAGTTTGCGTAGGGTGCTTTTAATTTTTTGGGACGTCGCCCTCGGGAAGAAGGGTGAATAATGCATGCAACATCTAAGCTTTGACTTTATTAATCAACCCCGGTAGCAAGCGAAGGTTCGAATTACGCGCGAGATGGGCATTGTTGTCGCGCGTGGCGAAGAACTGGAATATTAACGAAGATGCATACTGTAATTGAATGTTTCACCTCTGACCGCCGCCGGTGCAGGAATGTAAGAAGGCGTGATGGTCAGATCTGAAGACGAGGAAGTCACGGATAAGAAGATATATGATCTCAAACGTGGGATTTATTGATTACTCAAAAAATAATAGTATCACAGTTACAAAATGGAATGTTCTCTGCCGGAATTCGGTATAGCACACCTCTACTAAATTATTATTATTGTTACCTAACGGGCAAAACAAAAAATTGTGTTTGCAAACGTCCTTTCTGAAAGCATACCATTATGCAAGTTTATGAAGTATTTAATTGATTTCTTCAATGCTTCAAATCAGTTTCAACTCTACAACTTCTGTCACCTCAATATCAAAATCAACATTGTCCGATCAATCAATACTCTAGCCTCCTATAAAACACCCATTTTTCTCTATTTCTGATCAACATTTAAATTCAATACTCCCACTCCAATGCCAATTCCACAACCCCTTTAACTGCAACACCATCAATTCCTTAATAATATCACTTTAAATCTCCTCCAATTCGACCATAAAAGAGTACAATTTGTGCTCCAGCATGTAGCGTCGTGTTGGCATCGCTATAAATCGCATCTAATAGCCTTGGCGTACAATGGCATCGGCAATCGGGCGCAACGCCTTTTCACTGTCGCCCTTTGCGGCCGCCAAAACTGCTCCTTCCTATCTCGGCGCAAGGAGACCATTCATTGTCCAGAAAACATTTGGTCAGCCGCGATCACCTCGCAGGCGTTAACTGTCCTAATACGTTGCCAAACAGCAGATAATAGTGCTTAGCTTACAATTAGACTTGGATTTAGACAAGATTATTGATTATGTAGCTAGTGTACTGTTGAGAAGAGGTCATGCGCCTCTTTTGCGGCGTCTTCCGCGTGATGCGCGCACACTGCAAGTGCTGCAAGTGTGCAAAACGTGACCAAGGGCTTTTAACTACTTCCTTAATAAGCACATACGAGGATGAGATGATTTTAACGATGCGCAATTAAAGCAGAGATAAAATTCATGTGCTGCGCCTGAAAAAGAAAAAAAAAAACCAAAGCTGTTTGATAATTTACCAGCTAATCTAATGCGTGATAACCTTCCGTGATGTCATGGAGAAAGAATGTGATCAGCGGGATGACGATAAACAGCTACAAATGTATCACAAATAAAATGTTGCTGTAGACATAGCATCGTCATTTGTTTCATGAGTATGTGTCGCTTGCTCATTTTTCTCCAGCTTTCTTGTTTCATTCAATTGCTTCATGATCTCATCTCAAGAGTTTCAAATGAAGGGGAGACAATCTGGGTGCTTGGAATGAAGGGGAACACATCCAGAGTAGAAAAATGTGGTATGACCCAGATAGTCAGCCAGTAGAGAATTTCTTGATTCAGATCAGCTCGCAACGTGATGTAACAACGTTGATTTTCGTTCCTCAACAATTGCGCCCGAATGACGCAGTAATTAGCGTCTTGTCTATTGGCATCGTTTAATCGTTTAAGGCGGCAGCTGGCTCGCGTCGCGCACAATTATTGTCATCGGTGGCAATCATAAAGTTGTCTGTTTCAAGTCGCGCGTCTTCATAACGAAATCCGCCGCTTGCGCCCTAATTAATTCCCCTTTCTTTCCAACCGCATTAAAAGGGTGCATTTGCTAATACGCAAAAATTAGTACTTCAATAAAGTTGAGATGTTTGCGAAAAGTTTTCAGTTACGGCTAGTTAATAAAACATGCTTTGTTTTAATAAATTATTTAAATGACAAGCCAGTTTGGGAAGAGAAACAACTTTTGGGGATTTTAAAATACGATTTGGAGAAAAAAATGCGGTCAGAGGAAAACTAATAAACTGCAACTAATGTATTTTCATCTGGTATCTTTGAATTTATTGCAACCGAATATTGCGTAGCACTAATTTTAAAATTTATTTGAGATAATTTTCTTCAGAACTAAAAATTAAAATACAACAAACAATTGCTGCTTAATAAGCAATAAAATAATATCGTTAGTTGAATAATATAAAACCGCAATATAGACAATCTTACTTACTTTATGGCAGGGAAAATAAGCCATAGGGTAAGAACTTGTTGTTTTGTTGTGGGACCAAACCACTTGGTCAACACTTGTTTCAGAACATTTTAAAATCTCTGGCCTGCCTGGCCTGGCATCTTCTCGCATGTGAGTGCTGCCCTCACATAGAGACCCATTTTCGGCTCACCTAAACTGTTTTGATTTAAAAATCTACCCCATTCTTGTGAAAGCATTAAAGCAAATGCTATTTACTACCAAAATATTAAAAATAAATTATTTAAATTAATGCTCGTAAAATTTTCTGTCAGCTGCAATGAATTAAATAAATATGGATATCTCAGAAACTATCTTAGACAATTATCCAATTGCCTCTGTACTTTGCTATTAATAATTCTGTCGCTCCCATTTTTTCGGTTCCAGATGCATGTGGTTTGAGCGACGTGGCCCACATCGAATCCATCCAGGAAAAATCCCAGTGTGCGCTAGAAGAATACTGTCGCGCGCAATATCCCAACCAACCTACCCGCTTCGGGAAGCTCCTTCTGCGGCTGCCTAGCTTGCGGACCGTCAGCTCCGCCGTCATCGAGCAGTTATTCTTCGTACGGCTGGTGGGCAAGACACCCATCGAGACGCTAATCCGCGACATGCTCCTCTCGGGCAGCTCCTTCTCGTGGCCGTACATGTGATACATGAAGCTCTACTAAGCCCCTGCATACCACCATCATCCTAGTCAAATGTCCCCATGACACCCCCTCTTTAGTTTCCTTTTGTTTTCACTGTTTTTTGTTATTTTATTTGAGCGCGTGCAAATCAAAGTTTATTTAGTCGCTAGTTGTGTGTGCATTATTTAATTTATTTGAGCGAGAGACAACAAAGTTGCACCTGTCAGGGCATTATTTAGCTCGAAGAGAAATTGATTCATGCTCCTCACTCACCGTACTAGACCATCTTCTGCATAATTTGTTGGAATAGTGTGTAAATTGTTGTTGTTATCTTGTTATTGCATTCTAGCGTGTGTACTGACGGTTGGCACGATGGCTACTTATCTCAACACTTAATTAAAGACACACGCGTCATGCCAAAGCAAACGAGAGCGAGTGCCAATGTCGCACATTCATATTGTACATAAGAACATAGTTTTTGGACATAGTGAACGTTGTTTTCCTGGAGTCAGTGTTTGATTGATGAATCTATACTAGATTGTAAGGATGCATTCAAGCTCGTATTACATATTTGTACATACAAGAATAAAAAATAGTAAATAAATTGTCTGTATTTATAAAATATCTGCATTTTTCTTTCCAACCCAATGTCGCGTTACCCTTTAAATTTAGCGGCAAATAAAAACTAAAATGTTATACTTTCTTATCTTACTAATTAATGAAAGTAAATATCAAAACTAGCCAACAAACAATTTGCTAAGAAAATTTAATTTTTCGTTCATCTTTAATTATTATCAACAGTAAACTAATTCTTGAAACATCTTTTCTTAGTTAGCAACCTCTGCCATCTCCTATTTAACTATTTCAGGAATCAAATGCAAAACATTTGCGTAAATCTATTTGCAGTCCTCTCCGTTAGAACTTGTTCCTAGAATAGTCAGTAATTTATCGCCACATTGTGTCTTCTTCTATTCTTCCAGTCAATTGTTCAGATACCTTGTTGGCAATTTATTTATACGCGCCCTAGTACGCCGCATATTTTACGATAATTGCCAACGGCAATGTGTTAATTATTTACACAAACTTTGCACTTAGACCACAGCTGTGGCGACGGTCGTGTAGAGTTGCTAAGTGCTAATCATTAGGATTACTCCCTTGCACCTGCGGCGATGATGCTAATCATCCTCAGTAGAGCAAAAAGGCAGAGAGATTAAAATTAAGTAGAAAACTTGCGTGAGTTGGGAAATAACGTTCAAAAGTCGGTTTTTTTCTCCATTTCAGAGTGAAAGCAGAAACTCTAGGCTTGGAGGCGGCAGCTATTGACACTTTTCATTGACCAATCGCAGGTCAGCTCCATTGCCATGGCAACAATCTGACTCAGAATTGCAAAAGAAGCAAAGAATCGTTGCAGACTTTGGAGACCCGTGATTAATGCTGAGCTCTTGAAATTTTTCGTTTTTTTCCTTTTTTTTCGATGCACTGAATGCTTTCTCTGAACAAAGCCTTCAAGATGTTTGCATGAAAATAAATCAATCTATTTCTGAGCGCGCGCTGATTAAAAACCACTGTTGTTAATTACGCGCGTGCAACGTCCGAAACGAAATTGACCTTTAATTGACACTAATAAAAGCGTCGCGGCAGCCGGGGCGACACAAATAAAGCATGTTGATCATCAGGACGCATTCCGTAGCAAATGCTCTTTGAAGCTTTCCAAAGTGTGCAAATGTGTGCAAAGTTTACAAAAGTGTAAAATCAGTGGCTTTCTTTCTTGTGACGTTGGCCTAATTTTATAAATGATCACAACTCTTTTGTATATCGCACATTGCCATTTTGTTATTTGGTCGTTTTGTGCCTATTTAGTACACATTGTGACACTAATGGTGTTGCTAATGATGCTGCAAATTCTTCAATAGAATGCAGAAATTTGTCTGCACTCTAAACAACCATCAATAACATGTCCCTCACCGAAAATAACACCGGATAACAAGGAATAAGAAACGAGAGCAAATACCGTTTAACGTTTCAAAAATCAGCTCCGTTTTCGTGTCGTTTATTTTCACGCTATACCAACCGTGAAACTGAAATTATATATTCCATGCTTGTCACCCGAAAATTATAATTTCGCCAGGAAAAAACAACTCCCCTGCTGCGTGCACGGCCACCGCGACTTCTTCCGCTCTTCCGGAGATTTCTTTTTGATGTGCTCCAGCAGCCAGACGCAATTTACCACATAAATTATGGGACTTTTTGTTAGCTACCGCGATATGCTTTGTTTTTACATTAGCAGACGTTGGGTTTTCTATTTTTTTGCGGAGATAATTTAAATTTTATTACTGTGACATATTAAGTGTTTTTAGAAGCGACCTTTTATTTTAAACAACCGGAAAGCGGGAAATGTTGCATTTTCAAGTCTATAATTTTTCTAAAATATTGTTAGTCTTATTGCTAATCATTTTAGCAAATGAAAAAAAAAAGGAGAATTTTTAAATGTAATACCATCGTAATATCATCCCAATATTTCCGTGTCGTCATCGCATTGTTCGCCTCCACCACGTGTACCATCTTTTTAAAAATGCCACCAGACGGAAATGAACTTTTTATCGCGTAACCCTTGGCCTCACCATGGCACACAATGCGCGCGTGATTGACACTTTTCATTCCATCAATACAATCGCGTATTTTAAGCGGCGCATTTCGACTCGCAGCGCATTTCTACGCAAAGAATCGCTGTTTCTGCAACATTTACTGCTTAAAAACCTATTATGCCATAGGTGCTCTCACTCGTTATGCACACGATAAGACTGGAAAAAAGCCACCCGCACCACCGAACATATTTCTATATTTGCGCCGGAAGCATTAGCTTATCGGCATGTATTCGTTTCAGCGCGCATTGCGATGCAATGTTATGCAAATAGTGTTAAACGCTGTCGCGCTTGCTGCGATTTGAATTTTTTGTGCGTGGCGAGAATTTATTCGATTCGCATAATCCTTGGAGGCGGCGGAAGAAAGTTGCGAGGAGGGACCTTGTCACGCGTCAACGCCGCGACACTGGCGGTGGCGATTCCCTGGTGGGCTTTTTAAAAATACACACTTTTTCAATTCCGATAAATTGAACCAACGTAAGCAATGAAAAGGCTTCTTGTGCGTTGACATTTGTGACAATTTGTATTGTCAAAGAGTGTGACGTGAGATGCAGTAGCAAGAGAATGGAAGAAAGCGAAGAAAAAAAAAAGATTATTTAAGAGAGATTATTTACCTTATAAAAATACATCTGCACAAAATTTAGAAAGCAAAAGAAGGTATAGAAGGTATAGAAGAAGCCTATGTAAATTTGGTATGAATAATTTAACACTTTTATTACTATATTTGTTCTGTTTTTTTACGAATTGGGTACTTATTTGCATTGGTTTATTATATTGGAGGACATGTAGTATAATGGAAATAGTACTGAATCAGTGAGTTTACTAGTATTTGATACGCGTTTATAGTGTTCTATTGGATTATATTGCATTACTTTCGTGTAACGCAATCCAGTACGTGCATTGGGTCCTATACATAGACATGTATTGAGTTAGAAGTTGCATGAAATCACTGGTTTTATTAGTGTTTTACTAGATTATGTTGTATATGTTTTATGGAGTCGCTTTGGTGTATATGGGAGATGTGATGTTGCGTGCTTAGCAGGGGTTCTATTAGTGTCTGATTTGTGTTGTGCTGCTTATGGAACTTGTGCGATTGAGTTGGATTTTGTATTAGAGGTCAATGGTTCTGATGGTATATAGTAAGAAGTAGATTTTTTGTGGAAGAGAGTAACTTGCAGAAGATGTTGCTTGTTCTGAGGTGGATTCTCGACTGTGCTCAAATTTCCAGGATTCGTAGCCATTAGACCTCGGTGTTTTTGTGGCGCTAACGACATGGTTTATCTTCCGACGATAATCGGCCACCTCCGTATTATCTCAGCGCCGCCAACGCCAAGTTTGCAAGTTTCTCGACATCCCTGTCATTAGTTAGGAATTGTTTCTTTGTAATCCATAAAGTAGGAAATGTCAATATTTTATTAAAATGTTATTTACTATTGTAATATATTCTGGACAATCTTGTGATTTGTTTTTAACATATTTCCACATTATCCTGAAAAAAAAAACTTGTCAGTGTTAACCCGTTAATAATTTGTGAGTTTTAAAATTAATTTCCCAGTTATTTATTTTCTTCTAGTTTATGTAAGATAATTTCACATCTATTATTCGTTTTTTTCCTTCAATGACTATTTTCAACAATAATCGCGTATTATAAATTTATAACTGTTATCACTCTTCACTTTATTTTAATGCTAATTTTCATTAATTCACCTCTTCTTTCTTAATTTTTACACCATCCTTCTATCAATGCACTTATTCCTAAAAGTTTTATGCCTTAAAACTTCAGTCCCAACAGTTTATATTTTGATCTCATTTAGTTTGTATATCATCCGCATTATTTAACGTTAAGGTGAGAGCATTAGGTGTCTGATATTGTACAATGCAATGCTTAATACCAGGAATACCAAGAATATGATATTTTAAATGGCTGCATCTTGAAATAACATAATAATATGGAAAATTATTATGAATATTAACAATTTTCAGTCATTACTGATTCTTTTGTTGTAATCCCTTTACAAGTGAAACATCGCTGAACACAATGGCAGAGCAATTAAATATTCTATAAGAGCAGCGACCCAACCACGGCTCTTCACTTTACAACATATTAACCGCACAGTCCTTAAAATCTATTTAATTATTCATGCACTAAAAGCAGCGCGGACAAGCTGGGGGCACATACAACACGATTATTAGAGCTAATAACTTTTTAATTCTTATTTTCGCAATTAAATCAACGATTAACTACTTTTAACAATGGTAAAATATTGTAAGTCTTGTATAACAATCTTTTGATAATGTATGTATGATTAGATATTGATTTTAAGAAATTACTTTATCCGGCTTGATTTTAAATAACTTAAAAAAAGAAAATAAATCAGAAATGGACATGGTAGCGACATCTTCTCTCTACCAGATGTAATATTTATAGAACAAATACTCAAAATTTTTAAATTAGCCACCTAATCCATGAAATTTATCGTTAATCCCGATTTAAAAAAAAAACTAATTAAGCTCAACAAATTGATATTGACTCCCATTGATTCCTAATAAAGCAAATATTTATTTATAACAAATAACATGCCAAATTTACCAAATTAACCGCTGCACTTGTTCAAAATCCTTCCAATAAATCTCTTTCGTTCCAAAAGTATATAAAGTAAACCCAGAAACTAAACATTGAAACAACAACTCAAGCAACAAATCAACTCTCGCCGTGGGGGCAATGTAACACCTTAAAATCACATAAGGAGTCAGGAAATACCTCACATCAATCAATGACTGAGTACACAAAACAATCAACAACATTGGAATATACACCATTACAAACCTTGGATCATGAGCTCGATACCCAATCTTCCAGAGACAATACAATGCACAAAAATACACAGGACATGCTGAAAGTCTTTGGAGGGGTGTTCCCAAAAAATATTTCCAGGCGTAAAACAAGTAATGACGATTATCAGCGAGAAGATAAGGATGAATAAGTGTGTTAAAATAGACTGTAAGTGCAATTATTGCAAGAATTATGAGATTGCGAGTAGGAAATTGAAGCAATTGTTTAAAAAATGGTAGCATGTAAATGCAAGTGTGCGGCCAACAAAAAAATAGTGCAAAAAAAGAGAAGTAGAAGATTTGCGGGAGGTGTAGACTTGTAGTATGTGCTGTTTTATCACCTACAACAACACCATGGTTTAAATAAACAAAGAAAACGATTGAGATCAAAGGAACTGAGTATGAGAGTCCTTCAATTAAGACTGGGGCAAAGTCTTGAGCCCTTATCGGTGACTTCAGAAATATCTTTAACTTGATTTTAAGGTAACGCCAGTCCTAAAACACAACTTTGTTAGGTCTCCAGATTTTCAAGCTAAATCTATGACAAAGTTAAAATCATCTCCTTTGCTAAGAGAGAAAACTTGAAGTTCTGAGAAAAGTTTACATTTTCTTACCCATTTATAAACATGGCCACTTTCCAATCCCATCACAATATCATACATCATCTGGAGCACTCTAAATCCAGCAATAAACAGTATATAAACTGCATTGTTCTGTCTCGTAATCAGACTAAGGAAACCTAAAATGCTGTTATTATCAATCACTTCTCTACATACTTTACAATAAAATTCATTAAATTCCTACCAAGTAGTGAAGCCCAAAATGACTTTCCTTTCAAGCCCAACAATATCATAGTATTGACCAAAGTCATGCTTAGAATATCAGTGTAATACACCATAGAAAAAAACAAAATAGGTGGTGTTGTCACAATATTAAAGACATTTATGAAATGATTGATTTTGTTCTCATTTGAATGCCATTCTCTTCGAATGTAGTAAACAACCACAAGATTAATCAGAGATGTAAAGAAGACAGTATATCTCAGGACATAGACTGTGCATACTCCTTCATATGGTGCTGTTAAAAGACTTGAGAAAAGATACAAGCCTGGAAGTGTTGTTATTTTATCATCCCACTAAAACAATTTCTCTTTAGTAATGAATATAGTGTCAAGACTTATTAGATTAATACCTGGGAATAGTTTCGTAAGCAATATTTCAAGCCAATTGGCAAGTGAAACATTTCATCTATTACCACAGTAGATGAATTGTAGACATAATCAAAGATGAATCTTGCTGGTATGAAGTAACTTACAAGCAGAGCAATTAAAATGTATTTATCCCCCATTGGAACAGGATTTTAGTTCTTATATGGCAAATAAAATAAATGTGGCGACAGACAGAGCACTAATCAGTGCATTGATTATATGATTGTTCAAAAAATGAACAGATTTTCAAAGCCGGCTTTGAAAATAAACGTTGGGAATGAATCGAAATTCAAGGGTTATGACAACACGACATTTTAGTTTTGGTGCGCTCCACCTGAAACGCTGCAGGATTTTTTTTGAAGTTTACAAACTTAATTATGAATTTTATTCTTGATAGAAAGCTTTAAAATGCAATAACATATGTAACTGAGTGTGGACATTCATTAAATACTCAATAATACCAACTACACAGCACATTTTAGTCTTATGATGCGTTACTTGCATTATCCAATTGGTTTATGCGATTTCCAAGAGGATTATAGCTGCCGTTCTGCGTTCCACAGTTACGCGAAGGATTAACCATTCCGCATCCCAAGGGATTATCTCGCTGCAAAGGATCTCTCATCCGCTTGCTTGTAATGTAAAGGATATAAAAACCCCACACAAAATTAATTCGAATAAAATACCATACAACGGCATAATTTCCAAGTGTGTTTCTTAAAGTGTTGATATAAGTTTACTTTAACACTTACTAATTATTTATTAATATTCGGCTTCTTGCCTTCTTCAGTATAAAGAACATTCTATTAATAAATAATTACTAAGTGTATAGTTAAATTTTATCCAGATGATGAATATTAAACACTTCATGACCACACTCAAAGATACACTTCTTAAATTATTATAAAGCCAAATTTATAAACTGTGACCTATTTTCAACATTTTCTATTATTTAAATTAATCTGCGAATAATACTTCTTATTATGTATCTACAACATTTATATTTGCAACATTGCTCCGTTAAAATTGATAATGCATAACTTGCATAGATTTGTTCGTATTTTGTCACCATTTCCATTTAGTGCTAAAATTGAATCAATGGAATGTGGATTAGTTTACAACATTTACGCGACTGCTAGTTTGACCAAAGCACACAAACATACAACATAAATGATTATGTTATTTCTTGTTATGTTAACTGATAATACTGGCCATGAAATATTTCTATGCGCTCTTCCTACAAGTGAAAAAACCGTCTAGTACCCAGCCAAACTAAACAATTCACTAACTATCATTGCCTAACTGTGAGTGCCATCTCAACGCGGCCTTGCTGGCAAGGGAGGCGGCGCTGTTGATCTAGCAGGCACCGGCGGAGGTGCTGTCCGCTGAGGAAGCGGTGGCATGAAATTAGGCGCATCCGGACGAGGAGGCGGTGGTGGTGGACCTTGGGGTTCAGGTCGACTGGAAATATCATCTCTGATTTCCTCATAAATATCATCTACTGGTAGTACCGGTGCAACTGGAGCATGCGTCGGCTGCATCGGCGGTGGCAAATCAGACAAGTTTGCATTGGCTGGTGGTGGTTTACTAGGAATACTAATAACGCCGGCTTTCGGTGTGTTCTTCTTCTGAGGTGCAGGAGATCTCATCGTTGGCGGTGGCGGTCGATTTGGAGGTGCTTTTGGTTTACTTACTTCTGGGATACCAAGACAATTATACTCCTGCTGCCCTGAAAAGCTATACAAGGGAAGAGTATTGGAAGAACATAAACCAATTTCTTCTTTTGCTTGATCAACCCAATTTGGAGTCTTCAGTGACAATATCAATTCTGTGTCTAAGACTCGAAGAGTATTTCGTGCAGCTGCTTGCATTGCAGCTTGTCCATCTCGGAATGTAACCCACATTGTGTCAGCAACGAATCTAACAAGAATAACATCACCAAATTGAGACAATTCCATCAGCAGTGCATTCATTAGGTTGTCATCGAAAACACTCTCTTCTCCGTCTGGAGCTGGGCTTTCACTGTGTACGATGATGGTACCATCTGGTGGACCTAAATCTCTAATTACCTGGTAAAATACGTTATCTCTAGCTTCTTCATCTACTTTACGTGCTTCTATTTGAATAACAGCTACGACTGGTCGGTGATCACTTTGCTTGAGATCTGCGCGACCGTAGTAGATCAATTGACCAGGATTGAAGTTCTCATCGCCGTTTTCAGGGAGTAAAGGACGTCGCCGCCAGAGAATTCTGTCGGTCCAAGCTGGTGCTCTACACTTTTCACTTGTGTCATAGTCATCACTAAAGAGATCATACTTATAAGTTGGTGGAAAAGTGATTTCACCTTCCAGGAAGTTTTTGAAGACTAAACCTTGTTCTTGTTGTTTCTGGAGACAAAACACAAAAAGGATAGAATAAATACAACTTAATAATATAAATAACTACTTACTTTAAGTTGATCATTCTCCAGCGGCATCTCCAGAACGCCCAATTTCAATGTTTCCCTCAACTCCTCCTTATCCATATCAATTCTGTAGTTAAAATCTCCGCACCAGAAAAGATACTCATGCGAATTCAACGTTCTGCCCATTGGGAAGTTCACCTTCCTTGTAATCTCCGCATAATCAGCATTCCTCTCTGCAACCTGCGACTGTCCTGCAGCAAAATGCGCGCAAACAAAACACAGTGATGTCGCATTAAACACCAGTCTAATCGCAGCTGCCCCTTTGTTGCCCGTATGCCCTCCAAGCCCTGTCTTAACTGAATCCACTGCCACATCCCGAATAAAAGGTACATGCTCCGGCCTAACAAAAACATATAAACACACGCCAACCAACTGCTGATACGACACCAAAACATACGCCCTATCACGCGACAAAACCTTCTGCAGCTCCTCAGCCCAAGCCTTCGCATTCTCCGTACTCGCCGCCATGATATTTGCTGCATTCAGATCAACAATCTCCTCGAAGCCCACGGCAAAGATATCGGGAATCTTCCCATCTTCACCAGGACTAGTCGCGTCTAATAAATTCCCACTGGTTACCTGAGAATCAAGCAACCAGTCGGAGAGTGACGCGTCTTTATATACTACACTCCTGAAATGTTTGCCTCCGTTGACATTGTAAGTCCCTACGACAATCCTGAGCTCCATTGGATTGGTATACTCTGCATACCGCCGACACATTTCTCGTAGAACATGAGGAGGAGCATGGAGAGTGTTGTAAGGTAATAGTGTCCTTGCTCTATCCGCTAATTCAGTACTGAGTGTTGAACCTACAAGTAGAATATCAATAGCCTCTTGCTTGGAGTTATCTAGTAGATTATTCTGAATTGTTCTTGCTGCCGAACGTGCACCGTCAATGAGTTTCGAACTGCCTTGAATTGCGCCGGTTCCAGCGTAGATTTTGCTGATTTCATTTCCATTGTTAACCCACATTTGTTTGAAGACTTCTTCGAAACGTGTGATGGTTTGCTTTTTATCAGCTAGATTCATTACCTATATAAAATGTCCATAAATTTAAACATAATTATACGATAACCGAAAATACACTGACTTGTAACTGCTTATTGAGAGTTTCCAAACCAAAGAATGTCTGAACACAATTTGTTCTATCCAGGCAATCCAAACAATTCGTCCGAATCGTCCCAGTTTGTTGAGAATACACAGAGCTACCATCAGCATGATAAAAGTGGTGCTCTTGCAATTGCTGCTCCACTTTAGCCTTCAACTTGACAAGATTAGTTTGATTCCCCCCACGACACTCTTGATGATAATCAAAGACAACATGTGGAATGTCTGCATGTTTGGATTCATTATGGTGTTTTTGGAATTCGTTGCTGAGTGTACTCTCACCTTCTTTACTCCCAATGAGATTTGTTCCTAATAAGTTAACAATCACCTGCCTTCCATAGCGTTCTTTAATCATACTCATGTGCCGATCAAATGCTGACCTGGACGCTTCATAACCACGGGAGAGTTTTACTTTGTGAGAGCCAACTTGTACTCCTGGTTGCCCCCAGAACAGTGGGACTGATCCACGTGTTTGCACGTAGGAAGAAATCTCATTATCAATAAAGATCACCTGGAAACCAACGCAACACATGCCATTGTTCATGCTTAACAGCAAGTAATCATGTTACCTGTTCGGTCTCAACGAAGTTAGCAACATGCCCTTCATCATTAGTTCCTCGCACGTTGAAACGTGTTCCTGCTCTTTCACAGCTAAGTCGTGACACAACAGCAGCGATTGCCTTACGATGTCCAGCGTAAACAGTTCGCAACTCAACGGAGCCGCACATGACTTTTACAAGCCAGGAAGACGTCTCTACGCCGAAGCGTACTAAGTGGATATGGAGCATACGGTTCCAGAAGAAACGATGGTCTGTGAGGGAGGTGCGGCATTTTCTCTGCGCGCAAAGCGTCAGATCTAGGGGAAATTTAATGTTGCCTGTGCCAGCCCATGAGAAGTAGAATGTGCCAGAATTAAGTAGTTTGCGAACCTGCAAAGCCACAAATAACACAATTAAATTTTTGATTCTAAAATTATGATTCATCAAACAAAAATGATCAAAACAATACCTCTGCTATTTTCTCTTCAGAATGTTGAAAATCCAATGGAATAAATTGTGTCTGGGTAATTCTGAATATCTCTGAGTCTCCAATCTTGCCCATAGAGAAGCATCCTGTTACCATTACCAGGTAAAGTATACTAGATTCACCTGCATTGAGCTGAAGGACTCCCAAACAGCTGTATGCATCAACTATTTTTGTGTACTGTTTCTTAACTGCCTCAGTTTCTTGAGCAGCTACATAAAAATAAATGAGTTTTGTTTTATGTAAAGTATTATGATATATACTTACATAAAACAGCAACTGCTTGACTTTCAAACAGGAGAGTCTCTTCTTTGCCGCGGTGCTCCAGGAGAATACTCAATGGATTCGGCGGCTGGTTCTTCTCCAGGACCCGAAATCCTTTGTACATTGCCATTTTGCTGTGTGGTAGTCAAACGCCCACTAGCTAATGACTAATTTGTAATTAACATCGTTCACTACCGTCAGCAGAGATCGGATTTTATGTGTTAACACAATCGACTCCCAATGTCGAGCAACTCTCCTGCTCGTGCTTCGTCCTGCTGCCCTGCTCTGCTGCTCTATGGTTATTGACAGATTTTTGTGTTGGATAAGTTGCATAGATTTCAATTCAAAATTAGAATCATTTAAATAGATTGTCCCAAATATATTAATACAAGATTTAAGGAATGTCTGTATTAGATTTAACTATAATCTCACATGTTAATTAATATTCATGCTTTTCTTGAAAAATAAATTCTTTGCAATGTTTAAATTTCTAGCAAAAAAGTTCGTTCCTTCTCGATAGTTTTTTTTTTTTAGATTGTCAGTGTTAAATGCAAGGCTGAGGAATGTTGTGTTGAAGAATGCATTTACGCGTGTTTTCTGTTTACCATTTTACTCCGGTGATCACCCTCTGCGTTCAATACAACAACACCTCAAATGCCTTTAGACAAATGGCGCAAGGAGTTGGTAAGAAGCGAGAGATGATTGTGTTTGTTCTCGCATGATAACATATCGCACACGGCGAGGTTGACAAGTGGTCGCGGCCCGAGATTAATTCCCTTGCTGCACTGATAATACCGAAAAATACGGCAAAAACGGCATGCAACCGAGAACAAACTATCTTTCACGACACACTAGCGGTCAGCATCTGCACCAGAATTGAGGTGCTTCTCTCAGCATGGTGTGAAAGAAGTGCATGAACTTGGGTAACAACTTGAAAAACAGCAAACTTCAAGAGAAAGTCTGCAAAATGTTGGACGGCGTGCCCGGCGAGGTGAGGAAATATCTCAAACATCGTGATAGCCTCCGTAGGATCTTCGAGGACACTCAGAATGCTCAGAATGACATCAGACATCATCATATAAAATGCCGTAAGTTTACGTCATTAAAATTTGCTCCAATCTTAATCAAACTAATATGAACCCACATACAGGTGAAATTAAAGATCAAATCTGCAGTCCATCAAGAATCAACTCCCTTGGCCACATTCTAGATACACCACCTTCAATTCTAGTATTTGGCCAGAATTGTCATGGAAAAGCATCTCTTGTAAATTGCGTCTTGGATGAAGCTGTTCTTCCTTTATACGGGTCCCGATGGCGTTGGGTAAAAATCTTCCACGGCATCAGCAAATCAGTTAGATTAACTCTCGGCCAAGAATATGAAATCGTCGAGAAACTCAAGGCGCATGAGTGCAACTGGCAAACAGTCCCAGAGCACGATCTCAAACGCCACTGCAATGAATCTCCTTTGGATCACTGTCCTACTCTTGAAGTAGAGCTGAATCACGGTCTGCTACGCGAAGGAGCGGTCTTCCTAATCCCACCAGATTGTGATGGACATGAATTTGTTGAGATCTTGGATAGAAACATGGATCGCCTAATGCCAATCATAGTATATGCTGTGAGTGGAGAACAGTTGAGCCATAGTAACATTAATGAGATTAGAGTGATCAAGGATAAATTCCCTGACACTCCATTGTTATTTGTAAGTCTCGGCAATGATGATCATTCCATGAGCACAGAATCTCTGACTGAATCTGAGCAGCATCTTTTTGACAAGGATGAGGTTAAGATGCAGAAGTTGAATACAATAAGGAATCAATTAATTAGATTAGGTACTCTACATTACTGCTCAAATCTGTTCAAGTTGCTTATAATATGTCATTTCTTGTGTTAAGGGTTTTTATCTGAGGCAAACCCAGATGAAATAAGGAAGCCCTTCTGCTCACAATGTTCACTTGAGAACATGCTTATCAGTGACTCAGACATCAACGATTTATTCGTATCATTCGTGAGTGATGTACTCAAGTCGTATTTGTTGAAAATAGCGGCAACGCTCAGCGAGGTGAGAGGTCAAGTATTGAAATAAACAATTCAATAAACAACTTGAAAGCCCTCATTTGCATCCAGCAGGTGAACGTACTTCTATCTTATCAATGCTAATTTTGACTGCATAGGTACACAACAATTTTCTGCGAGTTTTTATCCTTTCGGCGTTTGACATGGCCAGAGAGATTCAGATCACCCCCAGGCGGATTCACTACGCGCAGACCATCGAACTCCAACTTTATGAAACATTGATGCGTATAGCAAGCGAAAAACAAGAAGAAATCACCAAGATCATCCAGCAGACTCTTCTTTCAATGAAGAACAACGTTGAGGATGTTTTGGACGGTTATCAGTACAACGCTGATGATGATCAACACTCGGTCAAAATGGCCACAATGGAAATACATCAAATAGTTCTTCGTAGACTGAGTAATTCAGTTGCGACTCAGCTGGTGCTCTCCGTTGGCTGTCTACAAGAAAGTTTTACAGGGACACTCCAGAGGTGTTTGGAGGCGTTGGAACAAAGTTGTCATGAGATTGACGGTAATTTACTGGCTTCTGATGCAGTGAAACAAATTCTCTCAGCAGCGTATAATATTGATCTGACTTCTACAACGAAATTCACAGTTGTTCATTCCTTCATCGATAAATTGAGGAAACTAGTTTCTACTTTCCAACTTCCATGGAAGAGTTGTGTTACGCCGACGTTTGACTTTCAGTGGCAGGCCCACGTAGTCACTGAGTTAATTGATACCTTAAGTTCTTCTAAACTAGCAAAAACGATCAGTGCGCAATTCCAAGAGCATATTAAATCATCACATGAAGCATTCAAAACCGCGATACACTTTCTGGAGAGTAGACTTTCAGGAAAACTGGAACAAACTGAAGAACAGCGCATTTTAATCCGGAAGAAACACGCTCCTAGGCTAGCACGATTAGCATTAGAATCAACTTCTATGTTTGACATGGTTCGATATGGAATGCCGAAACAAACAAAAGAAATAGGCAGAGGACAATACGGTGTTGTATTTAGCAGTGAAGCATGGGGGATGGTAAATCCCTGCGCTGTTAAATCAGTCGTACCTCCAGATGATAGGCACTGGAATGACTTGGCTATGGAATTCTATTATACCAGGACCATCCCTGAACATTGTAGAATAGTCAGACTGAGAGGATCAGTTGTTGATTACTCTTATGCTGGAGGAAGTTCACCTGCAGTGCTGTTGGTCATGGAGAGAATGACCAGAGATTTATACTGTGGACTTAAAAAGGGTCTCAGTTGGCTGAAAAGAATACAGATTGCTATTGATGTGGTAGAAGGGATAAGATATTTGCATTCGCAAGGGTTGGTACATAGAGATATTAAATTAAAAAATGTTTTGGTATGTAAACACAACTTGCAAACCTACTCCTTTCAATCACTTATCTATCCCATTTCTTCTTAGCTGGATGACGAAGACCGTGCCAAACTCACAGACTTCGGTTTCTGCATGCCAGAAGCAATGATCTCCGGCAGTATCGTCGGCACGCCAGTTCACATGGCACCTGAACTTCTCTCGGGGCGATACGATTCCAGTGTAGATGTTTACGCTTTTGGTATTCTTTTCTGGTACATCTGCGCTGGACAAGTCAAGCTCCCAAATCACTTCGAGCAGTTCCACAACAAAGAACAGCTGTGGACCAGCGTGCGCCGTGGTACTCGCCCGGAGTGCCTGCCGAATTTCACGCAAGCATGTTGGAATCTAATGGAGCAATGCTGGGCAGCAGAGCCTTATGATCGTCCCTTGCTGGGGTATGTCCAACCACAGTTGGTTGGGATTCAAGCAGCGTCGGCTGAGACAGGCAAGTGCCATTCTTCCACCCATCCTAACGACATCCTCGACACGCATTTGACGAGCGGCTCCCTGAGCATTGCGAATCCCGTTATTAACAAGCGTGCCAAAGGGTGCAGTAGAACAAATAATAAAGTAGACTCAATACATTACAAAGACTGCGACGATATGTTCAATTATCGTTATGAAATTATGCAATTTAGAGAATATTAGATTGATAGTAGACAATTTTTAATAAAAATGAGATATTTGACTTTATAGGATGATTGGCTGTTAAATTGAATCGAACATTTATTTCAACGTTCAAATTTTCTTGATTGGTGACAAATAACGATCTTTTAAGGTAGTAGACAAAATTATTTTCAACTTTTTCTTTCACTATTTTGCTTTTTCGCATATTGTCGGTGATTTCCTCTCCATTAAATGTAAGTTTTCATCGTTTTCATACGTGAAGAATGTCCCAACTTATAATCAATCTATGCTTTCAGATACCTAGCATGTTTTTAGTTAACGTTTCACTCAATGAAGGCTGTTATAAAAATGAATGCTGATTACCGAATTCTGCGCAAGAATAAGAAGAATCACGTCTTCATAATATTTATTATTTATACACATCTTCATTTTACATTTATATAGATATATTCTTTAAAACAATAAACTTAATGCTTAATTATTGCTTAAGTATGTGTGTTGATACCACTCTGAAACAATATGTGTATCGCAATAGTTTCCCGAAAGAGACATACAAATAGTAATCAGTCTAAAAAGATTATCCATTTCATATATAATATATTTATAAATATTTGAGCTTTTTCCCCACATCGCCGAAGTCTCTTCAATTTGTTTAATTACTCCGCTAGCTAATAAACGTGTAGTAGATCATGGCAATACTTAGCCTCCTAAGTTCGCTTTGTCTACGTTCGCCAACTACCCACGGCTAGTCCATTCAATTTGTCGTTTTTTGGCAGTACATATATTGTTTCGCATTACTTTGTTTCCATTGGATGAATCTTAAATTCAATGAATATTGTTCAAGCACGTCGCTACTCGTTACTTATCACAAACGAGCCAAAACGTGCACAATACTTACAAACAACATTTGGTAAATGCATAAAAATAGAATACATAAATATGATACAGTTGCAAATTATAGACTTCAAGCGCACAATGAACCGCAAAGAAACAACGTGCAAATATATAAAAGAGTTAAAACTACGTCGATCACACTTAATTCGATGACTTGTCGACATTCTCGCTCAGCAACAGAGTTAAAAGAATATAATTTTGATTAAGCTCGCACTATTTCGTTAGAATAATTATTGTATTGGAACGCAAGTAATACTTATCTGTTAGTTGTTCAATTACCAGTTTAGTGCTCCGGAGAAGGTGCAATAGTTAAGGTCACAGAAAGACCGGAATCTTTGATGAGATTCACAATTTCACCGTGACTGAATTGCATAATGTTGATGTGGTTTACAGCAACAATATAGTCGCCAACTCTGAGACGTCCACAACGTTCAGCTGGACTGTCTTCAATTAGACGACCTGCAAAATATGAAATGATACGGTGTACTTCCTTCTTGCGTCCAATTGGACTCTCAATCTCTACACGCGAAAACTTACCGATTGTTGATCCAACTTTATTTGCTGAAGATATAATAACGAATCCAAAACCTTCATTATCAGTCCTATTGACAACCACATCATAAGCTTGCTCTGGACTTCCAATTGGACTTGGCATAATTTGTGGTGAGAATTGGGGAGCTGTTCTTCTTCGTAATACTAAATTAACTTGTCCTCTAACACCGGCTTGATTCATCAACTGCACAACTTGTCGATGTGATGCTTTCAATACGGAATAATTATCCACACTCAAGATCTCATCTCCTGAACGTATGCGCCCATCTAAATCAGCTGCACCTCCAATAACAATATGCCCAACTGCAACCTGTGATCTGTCTTCTATTCCTCCAACAATACGAAAACCAAAACCAGATTCCTGTCTTTGTAGTGTGATGTTCATCTCAACACACTCATTGCTACTTGGAAGTCCTTGCTGAGAATGCCACCAATCCTGCAGATTATTCTTCCTGCTACTGTTACTCTCATAAGTACTACTCCCGCCATCAGTCGTCCCAGGTCGATGGTTTTGACACTGATAACAAAGGCAATCGTAGGCGTGAGGAACACTCATGTACTGAACTTGACCTGGACCACCTTTCTGCGCAATTTCCTCATCTTCACCGTTCTGATTCTCTATAAAGGAGAGTCTAAAGTGGGACCTATCGTTCTCTGAATGTCCGTTGTAATTTAAATCTGTTGGGGTTTTAGTGAGGCTACGGGTATCCACAATTGGTGTTTTGGGTCTGTTCGGAAGCACTTCTCGTGGTTGAGTCGCGTAGATATCCGCCGTTGGTGTTTTACTCCTGAATACATTACTGATATCCTTTTGGGCGAAGCCGCGATTGTCTAACTTCCTCGGTTTCTTCCCACAACCTCGTTGTACTTCAATCGCAGCTTCCTGATTATAGGGACAGTTTTTAAGAACTTGTACCACATCATCATGACTGAGACTCCGCAATGAAATATCGTTAATACTCAGTAGGATATCACCTTCCAGGAGGTTTTTACATCGTTGACGGTCTAGTATCTTCTTCACTCTTTGCCCACATGCACTGTCAGCAATTGTAAAACCAAAGCCGAGATTTCCCTTAACGATTTTCACGCTCACCTCGACTTTACTTATGCTTACATTGTTCATCCCCTTCAGTAAATCATCAATATCATCTGGATTGTCAATTGTACTACCTTCATTTCTTGAGAGGTCATCACCCTCTAAGAAGTTATAATTTGTATCCAAGTTTCCTAAGTGCTTCTCAGTTGGAACTGATTGTAAAGTTGAGTCTACTGCAATTGTTGTGACAACTTCAGTGTTTGGATCATTGGGATCAAATGGAAGAGGGTATCCTCTGCACACTTCAAGCCCCACTGTTGATCCCACACTAATGGACTGAAAGAGCCTCACAATTTGGTTGTGTGTATACCCAAGAACACAAGTATCATTTACAAAGACAATAACATCCCCCATTTGAAGTTTTCCATCAAGCCAAGCTGGTCCTTTGGGGACAACTGACTTAATCTGCAGAAACTCATCCACTCCATCATCACCACCCACAATGGTGAAACCCAAACCTCTTGAAGACTTCACCAGAGAGGTTTGGAACCTCTGCCCACATAATTCAGCAGGATCTTTTGTAAATGATGCTCTGGAAGTTCTTGTAAAAGCTTGTGAAGCTGCACGTTTGGCTTGTATAACTGGATTCTCATACTGTGTCCTCCTGTTGACATGGTCAATGAAGTAGGTGCCATAATGTGGGTCACTAATCTTCTCCCAACCATAAGGTAGTTCATCATCCAGGCAGTCTTCTAAAGACTTCTTTTGGAACTTTGAAAGACGTGGGTCTAACCAATGAGAAGTCCCAGTTGTATGACTACAAAACGCACGCATTATTAACATTCAAACTAATAAAAAAAAAACAACATTTTTAACAACGTTTTGAGTGACCTACTCAATAAAATACACTTCACCACTCTCAGTGTATGCCTTCTCCCATTTAGGAGGCAGTGGACCGAGGGACTCATCATTATCGTTGGCATGATTGATCTCCTCCGTGAAGTAAGCGCACTCTGATTCGATGTTGGCCTCCTCGGTCTCGACACGCAGCGGTTGCGAGAGCGAAGATTTGTCACTCTTGTGACTCATTTTTTGGCCTGCTTTCTGTTCAATAGCCGCCCATCTTCACTTCCATCTGATGCACTTTAAAGCACTTGGAGGGCACAGGTACATCGAAGTTTCAGACTATTGACGGACCATCATTGCGCGAAAAGTAGAAAATACAGTTGCATTATACATGAGGATGCAATGTCCTGGATTAACTGTCGAGCTTCCCTCTTGTTTACGAGCTCAGTGAAGGTGAAAGAGAGGGAAGCGTCAAATCAACGCAGCAAGTGTAGTCGGGTAAAAGTTTGCTAGCGGCGCCACCACAGCAAGAGTTTGAGGAATTATGACTGTCTCGCTTTTTCCCACTTGTTTCCCCGAATAATATCTGTTCTTGGAACTTTTTTTAGTTCTTTTCTTTCCGTCCAGATAAATTTAAAACTTACAGAGGAAATTAACCTGATTGTTTTAATCATCATCGTCATTTAATATAT